>VZSF01007927.1:0-203266 GCA_013398295.1 Chionis minor | reverse complement strand
TTTTTTTTTTTTTTTTTTTTTTTTTTAATTCACACTCTATATCAAAGGTATGAAGTCTCAGCTGGAACCTGAAACCAAATCCAAAACACAATAACAGTCACAGTTAGCTCGGGGGAAGTGCGAAAAATAAGAACAAAATCACGCTTTCTGACGAGTATGGATTCACAAATCAATGGAGACAGGAAAGAAAGCAGCACCACACTCACTTTGGAAGTCTCTGCTGTGGTTTGACAACAGGGAGGCTGGCTCATCATCCAGCCATTCCTCCAGCTATAGTAAACTTTGAAGGACTGCAGAATCGCTGGGTATGTGAAGTTCCACTGCAGCTACATTTCACAAAAAAACCCCCACACAACTTTAGTTGAATTCCTGGCGGCTCTAAATAAGGTGGCACAGGGCAGGTTTTCACAGCGTCTTTCTAAGCACATAGGCACTTGACAAAGGATCGGCTCAAAAAATTGTTTTGTAGAGCCCAGCAACATAGAGGGACAGCTGAACTCTGAAGAAAGCATAAAAAAATATACATAGCTCACCTGTTGGCTCCACAATACCGCTTCTGAGCATGTTTGCAAGGAAGGTCACAACCCTTGGTTCCAGTGAGTCCCTTGTTGACCAAAGGAAATTATTAGATGCAAACTTAATGAGGACAGGACACCCTTATGCGTAAAGTCATTCTAGAATCACAGTCCTCAAGGCTCTTTGTAAAATCTCGTTTTGCCACTGAACACAACATGAGCTTTGCCAGGCTTTTTCATCGATCTCAGCCTGTGCACATGAAGCAAAGGTGGCAAACTGGCCCTTCTTTTGCTTCAGAAGAGCAAGAAAAATCAAATTTACAGATGTGAATAAACTTCATGCTTGTTGCATAATTATTCTCAGCTATAAGGAAAGCAGTGCAACTAAGGCTGTTGGCAGACTTGCCTCTGCAGAGAGAAAAAACATGTTTCTTTGGCTTCCTTAATATATTCCTAATATTGGTGCATGGAGTGACCTAGTGGCTGTGCAGTCACCACTCTATAAACATGGATTAAACTCAAGATACTCCAATGCACTTTCTGGATAAGAGAAAAATATAATGTTATTTAATATAAGTTCCAATTACACAGCTGGAAGCTCTTTAGGAGAATATGAATAAAAAATTTAAGACTGCAGGGACTCTTTTAGGTCACTTTTTAGGCTACTGTCATAATTTCTGAGTACTTACGCAGAGAGACATGATCTCAAATCTCATTGAATTTCTAGAAGCATTTGCGTGCCTCACATTTATCAGCTCTTTTCAGAAGTGCAAACTAAAGAGAATGGAAGAGGCAATTTATCTAAACTCAGATCAGTCCATCCATACTAACACCCTAATTTTATCACTGGCAAAATACCTAAAGTTTGTTGACTGAGGAGTAACAGAGGCAAACTTCAAATGTCAGTGTTAGGAAGTATTTCATCATGAAACAAAATTCTGTTCTGAACCATGAAGTGTACTTCGAGAAGTAAAAATATCTTAAGTTTATCTTTTAATCTTTAGCATGCTCAGGTGTTGATATAAAGATGTAAGTAGCCTGGGCACTTTTTTTCTTTTCCCTAAACACAATAAATGTAATGATCCCTACAAAGAACTCCCAGTACCGCATAGAGATGGACAGATCTGCAATTACAAAACCAGTAATATTACAGAAAAAAAATAAATTCTGATTCTTTCTCTTGAGGACAGAGGAGTTGGGCAGTAAACAGTAATTTACTCTTGTAAAAAGAGCCTTATGAAAAGGATGATAACTAAATAAGTGCCTAATTTATACTAGTCACAAGTCAATGAGTGTTCCCCTTTGCATACTCATTCACAAACACATAGACTTACTGAGTATTGCTCAAAACGCTAGGAAGATAAGAAAAAAACCTTCAAGTAAAATAATTAGTTTATTTCCATATAGTTCCGCCTTTCCTATTGTTGAGATAAACAAGAACCAGTATTTTGGAGCTCTCTGCAGTCAGCTCTCAAGCAGTTGCTTGCAGGCAGATGAACCCATTGTGCGGCCTCGCCAAGAATTATCTTGGTATGGGAATAGAGAGAAACACTGACACAAGAAAAATGTGCTTTGGTTTGCTTTAGAGTTCATATAGCAACAGCTATACAGCAGCAGAAGGCCAAATTCTTACAATTCAAGGCGCCAGCACTGTGCCTGATGAGATGAAAATTTCGTGTCAGATAGGTGCTCAAGTGAGACAGCTTGGTTTTATGTTTACTTTCTAAAGCATGCAGTGAGAGACGGCTGATGCCCCCAGTGCAAGCTGCCACCAAAAATCAGCACATTAGGAAAATTTACCCTGGCACCTGAGCTATTTCCTTGAATTAGAATAGGAAATCCTGCTAGAATGGTTGCAATGGAGATGATGAGCAGGTTGGGTTGTATTCGCAGTGCACGTTGCAATTATATCCCTTTACACCTGTTAAGAAGCTCTGTTTTCTTGCTGTAGAGAGCACTTCCTTTTTTCGCTCGGTCTTTTTTTTTTTTTTTATGCAGACTGTTTGATACACGCCTGAAGACACAGCTTTACTGGCTTAGAGCGGAAGATCCCCGCCTTCCAGCAGAGATCTCTGAAACCAAGTGTCAGCACTTTGTGTTTGTTAGGAAGATATTAGCTTTACATGTTCCAAAAGAGTTTTGACTCACAGAATACCCACAAGCTGTTAAAATCTGCCTCCTTAAAAGGCTGAGAGTATATCAAAGCTGTCTGCTTTGGGGTTTCATATATATATCATATATATATACCCATGAATGTGGGGAGACAGTTAACCCTCACACTTGTTTCGGTTGATCAGAAAATCTCTTTCATCTCTTAGACATATTCTAAATGCTTTTATCATTAACTAATGATTGGAGTAGACACTTTGGCGAAAGCCTGTCACTTGCTTTTTGCCACACATTTTTGCTTTGATAATAAATACAAATTAGCACGCAAACCCATGCAAAGGTATACTAACGATTTTGACATTTCAAATACTGTGGCTTATTTTACCTACATGAATCCACCATTTGCGTGTGAAAAAAACTTATTTCTTGCCTCCTTCACTATGCTTCGACTCTCATATATTATATAACATATTGCTGGAATCTGGCTAATTTGAAAGGATACAGTAGGATAGACTCCAGAATGGCCTGGAGACAAGACATCCTACATCCTACACGCTGAGCTATTGGCACTGTTCACAGCCGAACCCCTCTGGCTACCTAGTATTTAGCAGCTCTTTTAGCATCCCACAGTCATTTGTTCATTTTTCCTCACAATCTTCCCTGCGAGGTAAGTCATGTTCCTCATTTAAAAAAGGAAATCACTACACTATTCAGACAGAGTACTTTCAAAAAGGGACCCATATTCTCTTAAAACAAATCAGGTCTTTTAAATGTTGTCCAGCTATTTGGAGGGAGTTCTAGACCTTTGTCCCTCTGAAGGTCAGAAACCATTATCCAATTTCTATTATAAATGTATCCATAGCTAGTTTAGGCCCATTTTTAATATTAACATGCCCTGCTTTTTTGCTGTCTTTGTGCCTTCTGGGTCTTTACCCTTTTATTGGCCAAGCTAAATAAATTAAGCATGATTGGTTTCTGTGCGGAAATAGCCATTTCCTCTTCCTCATGTCCCTAGTGTCAGGAAATGGAATGCTTTTATCTACGCTGCCTTTGGTAGCTATATTTGAATTTGCACAGACAATGCATAGAGCCATCTGTACCCACACTGCTGGTTGGGATGAAGACAGCTGGCAGACTGGTCTTCTCACTGTTGGGGTGCTCCAGACTGGAGCCACGGTGTGTGCAGTGTGACTGACAGGGGACTGAGTGTGAGGCACAGCATCTGAGCTAGCATGTACATACAGACCTTATGTGGAAAAGGAACTGAATAACCAGTGTGAGCTCCTGGTAGAAACTTATGGCAAAACAAACAAGCATGCTTTCTACAACACTAAACCCCAACTACAAAGGTTAATTTTTATGTTTTATAACCCTCAAATTAGACTAGATATGCTAATGTTCCATAATTGAACATCAAACTTTTTTTCATGAAGGTGTGACTAGAGGTTGCCTCTGTATGTTAAAATCAAATAAAATCTCTATTATGTCCAGCAGTAGCATTAAAAACCAAAGGAATCAAAATCAGGTGAGAAATAGCACAGTAAAAAAGACCCCACTGTATGTGTACCCAGATTAAGCTGTAATTTGTAAAGCAGTGGAGTGAAATTTAGTGCAGTCACATTCAGACCTCAACTCTGCAGAGAGTACGTGCATGACCTTGGGTAAGTCACCCACACAAAAAACTTCACAAGGGCTTAAGTACCTAATTCCCAAGAAACTCAATGGGCCTTGGGCACCTGATGCTTTGTGAGGATCTGGAATTAAATTAAAATGTGTCTAAATCCTCCATGTGTTAAGAATAAGGTAAATTGATTTTTTTATACCATATTCCATTGCTTTCCTACCTTCTCATATCCTAACACCTGTAGGACTAGTACTTTCTGCTCCTCTGTGTGCATGGAGTCTCACATGAGGGAAAAACTTGATTTCTGCTTCTTAAGGCCTGTGGATACTGCTTCAACAAAATCATTATCATTAATGTTTTACAGAGGAGTGCAGGACTTGGTTGCCACAGTTTATCTGCAATGAACTCTGACAGCACATCTTCCTCTGCACTAAAGGATAGTTAAGAAAAAACTATTATTCACCAGTTCTTCTCTAGTCCGGTCTATTAAGACACAGAAAATTCCTGTGATCATCTGGCCTTTTTCAACTAAATTTGTCACACAGTTGAAGGTACAACGTTCCTACAAGTTTAATGATGAGGTAAATGAATGAGATTGAAAAATAATTCTACCTTCTTTCTGAATCTAATTTGTCTTTACCATGAACATTGCCTCAATCATGTATCAGGAATCTCAAACACAGAAAAGATTCCTCATCCTAGTCAAGAAACCTCATTATGTTAGATAGTCTGCAAATACATAAGTCTCAGCCCCAGGCACTTTGCAATGTAAATGAAACCAATCACATCTTCACGATAGCGGAACGTCTCAATTTATTCTATTTTTAGATAGAACCAGAACTTGCAGATCTGCTATATGAGAACAAGCAAAGTGAAACAAACACAAAAATTCTATGAGGAGATCTGGAAAAAAAAAAAAACCATTATTAAATTCCGGGGTTTTGAAACAAATGAAAACCAAAATCAGCTAGGTGAGAAAACCTTTTATCTAGGCAAGTCCAATCTTGCAAGAAAGGAAAGGTCCAAAAGGCATTAATTCCACTTCTGTGTTATTATCCCCAAAACACATCACTGCAATTTGGACATATAAAACGCCTTCAACAAGCTTGGAAAGTAACATGTTGACAAAGAAATATGTGTTATATTAGTTTGAGCTGCTAGGTCACCCACGGGACAGCAATACAAACAACTTGGCTAATATAGCCAAAAAATAAGCAAGTGGTTCAGACTGTAGGCAGAGTAGGAGGGGAAAAAAGAATCACTAATATAATGAAGGAGGACAGAAAATGAATACCAGGTTGAGAAGAAACATGTTTGTGGAATAGGTGTGTCAAGAGAGATAGCTGCATAGTTCATCTAAATGACAATATGAATGTTCTCTCCTCAGGCTCTGTTTTTTTCTCTGTCTTGTATATTTATTTTTTTCTGTTGTTCTTGCTTACAGCAAGTTGCTGGAAGGGAAAGAGTGTGAACCAATGATTACTATCTCACTAGTCTTTTAAGTCTTTAGACTTCTCTCTCCAGAGGCAACCTAGAAAGAAACAAATAATCAGTTTAGGGAATGTGGTAGCACAGTAAAGAAAAAAATGTAGCACAGGGATGAATGTTTGCAGTTTTCATTCAACTCTTGTTATTAGATAGTTTAAGAGGTGAAAGCTGTTATCTATGGGGTTGCAGTTAAGTCATGTGCTTCAGCTATTCCCAGTTGATTATTAGGTTTGATATTTCTCAATGATCTGCCAACTATCCAAGGAATCATACGTACCTTATATCAGCTCCATCAAACTGTACTCTGATGGTGTTTTTAGTCAGAGCTGTAACAACAGGGAGTGCAACTGAGGGGAAAAAGTGCAGAAAATCTTTCAGTGTCTCCATTCAAGAGAAAAGCATGCAGAAATATGGAAATATTAGGATCCATCTGTGGGATGGTAAAGCCTCCCAGGACTGGAAGGAGCCTGGAAGACATGCCAAGAAAGAAAAGATGTGCCTCAAACATTAACATGTCTTGACAGTGCCCTAAACTTAGCAGTTTCAGAAGTCAGTACCCAGAGCAGTCCTTCGGTGGTTTTAAACCTACGGATCTATAATAATTTCAGTTAATCGTTACAGCGGCTGAGGACATGGTTGAATGGATTCTCCCTTCCAGGATCAGTCATAGGAAAACTTGGGCTGGAAGGGACCTCTGGAGTTGTCTAGTCCAGCCTCCTACCCCCAGTAAAGTTGTCTTCAGAATTAAGGTTGTTACAATTGGCTCAGGCTGCATGTTTAGCTGAAGCAGGACAATTGCATGCCACAGAGCTTTCTAGGGTTAGAAAACGCTGGGATGTGTGTTTGACGTCATACCTGTTTTGAACAAGATGATGCCTAGATACAGTACATGCTGATGTTTCCCATCTGTTCTTCAAAGAAAATCAAGTGAGCCTTTGTAAGTTTTTGTTTCCTTTGCCAAGGCTGATCAAAGTAGAATGTTTTGAATGTAGGCTTTTTTCTACCCTTCCACTGCTGAAGAGCACTGAGCGTAATACAGTGGCCCACAACAGTAGCACTGATGGATTTATTAGGAACTCTTCCTCTCAAAGTCAATCACACAAGAGGACCCTTGAGAGGGTGAGACAGTTGACCCTAAAAGATATTCAGCAGTGATCCAAGATGCTGTAAAAACGTGGGATTCCTTGAGGGGTTTTCAAATACTACAAACAAAAACTGCTTATTTGCAGTCTGGAGCCTGGAAACACACTTAATTTCATAAAAATTTGTCTTTCAGTTGCAGGGTATTTTCTTTTAATAAAGAACCAAAGATTCAGCTTATAAAACCAGAGACAAATCCTGGGATATTCAAAATGCACTGAATGCTGACTGAACACTATTACTACTTAAATAGAAAGAGCAGATTGACTGCTTTTGAAAATCTCATCCCCAAAGCCAAGCAGAGTGTTTAATCTACCCCCGAAGGTCAATACAAGTTCATGTTCCGATGGATGTATTGTCCAATTTTAAATGACCCACAGCATAAAATTCAATATTTGTCTGTAGTTTTATCAACTGCCTCGTTAGAAACATTTTGGCTTATTTCTAACTACTCTCCCCTCATTTCTAACTCTTTTTTGGTGTCTGGGAACAAGAGGCACCTGAAAACCCTCAACAGGGTTTCCTGCAAGGCATTAAGTCCTATTGCAAATACAAGCTGCCCACTGTGCTGAAAAAATAGAGTTTAAACACTTTCCTTTCAAAGTGACATGATAAAGAAGCAAAACGTTGAGAGAGATTGACAACATAAAATTATAAAATTGTCCATATTTGGAAACTCCATTTCTTTACATCCTCTCCGGTTAGTTAGAAGTAGTTCATGGAAATCTTGCCCGGTAACTTAAGAAGGCAAGGTGAAGTTTTACAAATATTTCTCCTAGGTTCCTGATTGATTCTAACTTATTGTTCCTATCTTTGCTCTTTTTTGGTGTTATCTTTCCTTTTCTCCTGAAACAAGACAAAAATCCAAGGTCTGATTTGATGCACAATGGCTGCATTAAATGCCTGCTGCAAAATAGTAAACATACATTGGCAAGATTACATTTACAGTGTGGAAGAGAAACAAAAGCAGCTCAAAGTAGCAAGTCATATTGAGGAGGGAGAAAAGGAAAATGTTTTAAAATTGAAATTGCAAACTCACCTGCTGCCTACTACCCTCAGGTTTTAACAGTGACGAGTGCACAACTGCAGCAACAGAAGCAAAATGCTGCAAACCTCTATTCACAGCTCAGGCATATCTGAAATTATAAAGCCTGTACAAACTGTAATGTGTATGAGACTGTAATGTGTGTGAGACCCATAGGTAGTTTCCTTTTGTGGTGATGGACACTGACAGACTATCAAAAGAAGTACATCAAACCACATATGCAGGAGGTGCCAGTTTGGCTCAGATCTCTAGCCCAACATCTCTTCACTGTCCGTGACAATTGAATTTACCTCCAAAGCTGGCTGGGGACACCAAGGGAAGAATTATCAGGCCAGCTAAGAGTCTGTGGAAACCTTCATCTCCCAAGAAAGGCAGAACAAGCTCTGCAGCACATATACTGTGAGTTGCTACGTTGCTGAAGAGACCATGGCCCATGGAAGAGAGACGATGACTAAGTTCAGATGGCCCTAAGAAAAGCAGGCAATGCTGTAGACTTAGGAACATGAGATGTGCAGCAAGATCTCTTCCTGCCATGTATTTCCAAGGACATATTGGAACTGGGCAAGGTTCAGAGAAGAGCAGCAATGCTTAACATTGGAAACAGGAGGAACGTGAAGAGTATAGATGGGAACTGATTGTTCACCTCTTCACAAGAATAATTGTTGTACTTATTAGGGTTAGCTATGCGAAGCAACTACTTGCCAAGTTCAAAACAAACAGAAAAGGGGGTTATTTGTCCCACAGGTTGTAGGAGAATTGTAGACCATGTAGCTAAAGGATGTTGTAGATGTCAATAGTTTATATACATTCAATAGTATTGAAAAACTTGGTTATGTTCGTAACACAGAATCCATTGATGATTATTATTGACATGGTATTTGGAGTGCACTGGGGCAAGCGCCATATAAGTTCGTGCCATTCTTAATCTGCTCTAGAAATTTGCTTGTGACCACAGTTAGAAACTGGGCTAGAAGGAATATTTTTCTTTTTTACTCTGACCCACTGCATCTTTTCTTCCATTCAAGGAGGGTGGTCATAACTGAGGTAGCTTCAATGGACTGGCATTCAGCTTCCCAGTGAGGAAAAGCCAGCAGGACTGTACTGATCAGCACATACCATTGCATTGGGAAAGTCTGACAAATACAGAGATTAAATCCTCTTCCTCTGCCCCAGTGAGCTCAAACTAGAATGAATCTGGTGAGGTTTCCTCATCACCGGTAAAGCAAGTTCAGATATTTCTTGCTGTCATGCTTTCAAGCTGTCATGTAATCTCTTTGCTCACTTTCAAATGACTTTTTAAAACATTGTTTTGCAGTCCTTGTTTGAGACTCAGCTGCTTGGTAAAAGGCAACACCAGTGCTGGAGTGAGAAGCTGCAAATGGATTTGGAAGCACTGCTCTTACTGAGATTTCTGGAGAAGGCTTTTTCTGTTCAAAGTTTTCTTTTTTTTCTTCAGATTGTTGACAGCAAACAGAGTCTGTAATAATTCTGTACCTAATTTGATTTTCAAGCTGTTAGAGACCTGGCACAGGCATAGCAGGTTTTGTCAGTGCTGAGGGGTTTTTCATCTGTCCTTTCTTCTCTACTTTCCTGAACAATATTGAAAAATTTAGAGCAAAACAAACAAAAATAAAGCCAAAAGACCCAAAGATCTGGCCATGAAGAGGAAGTTGAGCAATTAGATCTTCACTTTAGCCTGACCACTGGATTAGCAGTCCTTAGGTTGAGACATAAACTGAGATACCTGAAACAAAGGTGAGACAGCCTGGGTTGTTTGTTGCTGAACCCTTCATTGTCTGATGCTCACAAAGAATTAATCTGCAACAGAAAGTATTAAATCATCATTCATAATAAACCATTGCTTAGAGAAAATTAAATAAATATAAAAACTCAGGAGCTTACAGTTATGCTTCTGCTGAGACACAAATGACAAAATCCAGAGCCTTATAGTTAGTTATACTTCAGTGGCATATAAAAGTCGACAAACTCATGGGCATTACTCAAAGAGATATACTGTACCTTTGGATAACTGAGTAAACGGAATATATTTCATAAGTGATGTCAGACATGCTGCACAGAAGGGCAAGTGCCATGGGAAATCCTGCCTTTTACTCAACATTTCTGAACATCTCAATCAGGGCAGTGCTCTGCTTAGAACTTGATAAGCACCAAACACTGCTATAAGGATGCTGTGGTGACCACTACATAAACACTTTCTAACTGGTATGGTTAAAGACAAACTGTAAGGAAAGCACTTCAGCTATTAGTTACAACAGTAGTCTATAACAGATAATGAGCAGCATGCTTAATAAAGCCTTGGATGATGTATGTAGAAGGAGGAATAAAAGCAGCATCCTGAGATTGAAGAGACCTGGCCTCAGGTCCTGGCGCTTCCACAGAACTTTTGCCTGACTGTGGACAAGAGACCTTGTCACTATTTGGTCCTTAGGGTTGGAGGATCCAAGCCCAGGGGAGACCCAGGTCAGCTTTCGGGAGCCCAGGCATGGCTGGTCTGCACTAGTGCGTGTTCTTTCACCTCTCTGTGACTCAGTTTGCCATCACTGAAAAGGATTGACAGTTGTTTCTACTTGCTTAAGTGGCTTGTAAATCACCTTGAGGACTTGGAAAATAGCAACTGCAGTAGCTGGCAGCCTGAACTTTCACAGTCCGTCATTCTTGTTGTTCACTGGTGAGCTGGATTTCCTAGCAGGCTTTGGATTTTGTGAGATGCCTCACTTAAACACATTTTGGCCTATGTTTTTGTGATGGGAGCCTGGTTTCCTAAGCCATCAAAGACTGAACATGTGTCACGATGCTAAGAAAGCCTGAAGATTAAGTAGTGAAGTCTTTGACACGCTGGGCCACTAATTGCTGTAGAGCACAAGCTTTTGAATAGCCTTGACATTTTCACCGAATGCACACCTGCGGATGCTGTATTTTGCTTCCCTTGCTCCATTTCCAGGAATTGCCTACAGGAAGGGAGAAGACAAGGCCCTTTTTCAGAGCTCTGACCTTCAGAGAGAAATGGAAAGAGGGAAGTCAAGGCCCCATGCATCTACATAAAGGAGATAAATCAAATCTTCTGCAGAGGGAACACATACAGGGGGTCCTCCGTAAACTAGGAAGAAATGTTGAGAGAAAATCACTATGATGCACAAACCTTTTATCAGGCAGCCTAATAAATGTCACATTCAGGAAATTTAAAGTATCTGTGATTTTTTATCTACAGTGAACTTTATTTCCTCCCTCCAGCACTAATTTCTGAATGGAAAGGCAAGGAAAAAGACCTGCCTATTTATCCATCAGCAGCAGGGACCAAACTTGTGACCGGTTTTGTAAAGTGCAAGTCACTACTGAACAAAACAATCAGTTTCTAGTTTAAGCCATGTGAAAATCACTAGCTCTTTCTATACAGTCCTGACCCAGGATTGGCTTCCTGAGGAGAAGCCTGAAGAGACAGGAGTGAAATTGAGACTCACCCTCCTGTCTTTTTATCTTGTCTGGTATTGCCCTCAGCAGAGCAGAGGTTGCAGCATCCTCCTGTCTGATCCCCAGACAGCTGCTGGCCTCAGCTCTTTGCCTGTCTAGTCAACAGAAGTCACTCCACTAATTGCTCCAAAGGGTAAATCAGACTGTTCATATCAAAAAATGATATGTTGGACATTGTGTGCAAAGACTGAAATCTAGAATTTCCTGCACTGGGACAAGAGTAAATTTCAGTTCATTCAAACCTGCACTGACCTCAAAAGGCAGTTTCGTAGCCTTCATAGTCCAGGGGTGTTTTAATGCATTCAGAGTGTTTGGGAACCACAGTAATTGCTTGGGAAAAGAATCAATTATTAATTCAAAGGCCAATTATCAATACATATAACAATATAAACTCAAATTCAGTCAAACTCATCAGACAAAAACAATGTGTGCTTCTGAAAGCGGACGGTGCCATGTGTGTGTAAGCAGGCTAAGTAACATACTGCGTTTGTCTGCACTGAACAGAAAGGATAAAAAGAGCCGAGAATCAACATCCTTACCCTCTCCACTGCTACATGCCAGCCAGAGGAAAATAATTCACGTGACGATTAATAAAAAAATAGGCTTTCTCAAGAAAAGACCATTTTTTTTCACCGCTTAATTGATTTTGCTTTCACTTTCTTTTCTACTTTCTCTCCTCAAATGAAGTGCCAGAGGCAGTAGAATAGGTACTTTAATACAGAAATTACCCTGAAAAGTAAGTTTAATCACACACCTCAAGGTTTTCAGAAGACAGTGTAAAGTATAGCATAATTTGGCACTTGCAAGGAAGAAATATCTTGAGTTTGAAAGGCTGAAAAACTTTTTTACTTTTGTAATTTTATTTTACTTTTTAGGTGGGCTCTCCTTCCTGTGTTATGACTCTGTTTGCACATCAGTCTAAATATCACACAAAACAGTTTAAGGATGTGCTGCAGCTTTGGCCTTGGTCACAAGGTGATGCTGAGGAATGGGACGATGAGACAATCCTCAAGTGGTGCCACATTTTGCCCTGCTCTCCCCAGAGTTCATTTATTCCCACAGACAGTGAATGGGTAGGATCCTCGATACAGGACACAACCCACTGCCAACACAGTGCAAAAGCATGACCTGGACTTCTGAGAGCCATTTCAATGTCTTCTTTAGTCCCATGCTTCTGAGACTTTCAGCATTTGTGTTCAAGACAGAGATGAGGTAAAGGCAGCTCAGCTGACCTGGCAGCTTTCAAAAAGCGCTCGAGGATGGACTTGAGGAAAAAAATAAAAATAAAAACAAACCAGCTGATAAAAAGTGTAACTCAGAGATTTGATAGCAGCCAGGAAAGAGCATTGCAGAGTGCTGATTGCAAAGTGATAGACAGAGGTTTCCATTTCACACGTTGTCATTCTAATCTTGCAGTCTCAGCTCAACAATGTCAGGACAGATCCCTCATAAAAAGATAAATAAAAAAGGAACAAAAGAGGAGAAACAACTACAGAGTGTAGGGTATGAAACACGGAAAAGGGAGGGGACATTTGTTTCAGTGCTCAACAATTTGCAGCACAGACAATTTCCATTCACAAACTGATGTTCCTGATGGTAAAGGCAAAAGGGCAAGATGAAAACAGAACGAGCTTTTTGGCATAGCCTGAGGAAAAGTTCCATCTGCAGGTGTAATAGACACAGTTTAAATTCCAAGAGTACAAATGCCAAGAAACTCACAGGACTGTCAGACAATCAGAGGATCCTCTTATGACTCACCCTAATCCTCTGAGATAGTTGCCTGTATCTTGTGAAGAGCAGAGGCCCTTCAGTGAAGAGGATGATGACATAACAAAGACCTTTGTAGCTCTGCTCTTAGGAGCCTCTATAGGAATGCACAGAATGAGAAAATTTCAATTTTAGTCTATCCATAGAGGCACTATTGAGAATAAGCAAGAGCTGAAATTCTCAAAAAAAGTAATTGAGATCCACACTGTGAATGGAAGCAAAAGCCTATTGAAGGAGCAGGTGCCACTGAGATATATTGGTGACTGAAAAATAAAATCAGGGACAAAGGATGAGGGAAGGCCTGGATCTCTAATTTTCCACAGGATAGACAGAGTATACAGTAAGGTAGGAAGGGATGCAATACAAAGCAAAGAACTGAGCAAGCAAAAGCAGGAAGAAAAGTTACACCCTAAGGCTGAGATCTATCCCAATACTCCCACCTATTTGCAAAAAGTATGAAAAATATAGAACATATAAGACATCATGTAGAGGCTAAAAGGGAAGATAGTAATGCAGATATGAAAAATTATAAGACATGTAAAAGAAAGAACAGATGACAGGAAAGAGGGCAGAGTAAAGGGTAAATGAACTCACTGTTCATTTGAGTTTTGATTTCTGCTTTTCATCTCCGGCAGTAGGATGCAGCATTTGTATCTATCTTATTCCCTAAAAGTACCTCAGACTCTTTGCTGATATAGTCTTAAAAATGCATCTTTAAAATGATGATAACGCACAAAATATTCATGCCAGACTTAATTTCATTTCAAGACATCAACTGAACTGGAATAGAAAACCTTCATTTTCTTAGCAAATCTTTGCACCTCATAAAGGTTTTATCTGTTGCTATGGCAAAGGCTTTACCCAAAGGAGTGACTTGTAGAACACCACAAGAAAGGGGAATCTTTCAGTTCCTTTCACATACACATTTTCATACCCCAGACATTTTAATTTAATCATATTTTCCCTTCATCCTTCAGAGAGTTTCTTTTATTCCTGAATAATCTTCATGTCTAGATCAGCAATATGGAAGGATCCATTCTTATAATCTTCCCCACTGTAAACCAAAATCTACTTTTAATTATAGAATATCAGCTATTTCTCTTTGATGACATTCAAGCACTTATTCCAAATTGAAAGAGCAATAGAGCAACTGCCATGGTATTTTCATACGTAGAGCGATGACCTTTTTAATATGATTTCATGGAAACAATAGAGTTACATTCATCAGGTTATATAGAAACTTGCTGTTTCTTTTTTCAGACATTCCACTTTCAATTCACAGTGACATTTGGTAGGAGACGTAAAAATGTCAGTAGATCAGGTTTTTTTCAGCTACCTCATCTGACAAGAATTCCCTCCTCCCTGTTTCTTTTTACAGTGCTGTTGTTCACTCATTTGGGCCTACTTCAATTTGTTTATTAAATATGTAAGATCTTCACTATGCAACCAGGAGCTGAATCATGCAAGATTAACACGAAGCCCTTGTGAGAGGATTTTTTTAAAATTATTAATATTAATAGTATGTGTAGCTCATGTATTTTTGTACTTTCCAAACCCAAATGTCAATACAGTGGATAAATTGTACTTTCCTTCCTTGTCTTCTTTGTATTCGTCAAAAAAAGGATGACATTCAACTTCATTAAAAGCAAAACTTCACATATTTTCAGCTAAGTTCCATTGTTCCATTTTTGCATCCCAAAGAGCCATGGTTATAATGGACTATCTTGCATGGCCACTGACACAAGAGAAAGGGGAACCTGCGAAAACAGATATGAAGCATAAGGATTTTATTCTTTGTGCTCTCTTATGCAACATCATAAATCATACAGGTCTTAATCAAGTAAAGGATTTCAGTAATGACCTAATGAGAAGTGCTATAATAGCTAACTAGTGTATCTGAACCCTTGCACAGAACTCAAGGAAAATTCAGATGCTTGGATTGGATACAAAGCAGATAGTGTGTTGAGGAGGAACAACTTAGACAGTAGGCAATACTAATCAATAGGCACTATGAAGGAAGAAAAAGCCATCATTCATCCTGCTTTCTGTCAGGACGAAACCTGAAACATGCTCCTGAAATGCTGGCTTAGAGGTTCTGCTTTTTTTAAAGAGTTCAGCACACCTCATTCCTTCCTTTCCAAATTTGTCTGGAGGAGCAACTACCACATACTTGCCCTGGATACACAGAGACTTAGGGTTCACTGAAGAAACGGCTTCAATTCTCTGTTATGTCTGACATGACTCAATTTGACATCTCAGAGAAGTTCTACAATGAAACATTTTGACAATTATTGTGTTGTTATCTCTACACTTCCCCATCTCCCCTTCTGACTTTTCCATGCTGCGTTTACCTCCTGCTTGCGCATACAGCAGAACTGCAGTATCTGTTGCTGGAATGCAATGACAGAAAGTAGTAAGGCTTGGCTGCACTTCACCAGATTTGGGCTGTGCTTCTCCACAGGAGACTGTCCTGAGAACCACCTATTGGATTACTTTATTGTCAATGTACAAACAACCTGTTTTCACTTTTTAAAAGGGTCCCTCTATTCACTTCTCCAGGATTGATATTTCTTTTACCACCAGCTAAAAACCAGAACCAATTGTTAAACCATATTCTAAAACCAGACATCCTGTCTCACAAAAACAGAAAAACCTGTTAATTGGCATGCAAAATCTTTCTCTCTCTCTCACCTCCTGTTTCACAACCAAGTAACATAAATATTTTCCTCTACACAGAGACAGCTTCAAAAGGGAAAGACCAACCTATAGTCTGCTACCTGTATCACTCCAGGGAGAGAAGAGGTATGAAAAAGCATCAGGTAGATGAAAGAATCCAAGTCTTCTGTTTATTTCAAGTTTTCTATAAAAAGAGAGAAAATCATCATTACCACCTCCTTCTTCAGCTACACCTGAAAACAAAGCAGCAGTATTATTCTAATCTCTGGAGGGTTCACTCCACATTCACAAGCCATTCCGTGTGACTGGTGGTAAAAGCCATGAACATTTGAATTTATATTTTAAGACTACAGTCCAGCAAGAGAGAATGGAAGTTCACTATGATCATGTTGGATGTATAGCACTGAAGCTTTAAAAGAATAAAAATACTTTGCAGTGTTATAGAGCTAATCCTAAACCTGTCAGATAGGTCAGGATGAGACACAGTTCTCTTCATTCATACTGATACTAAGTGACAGCTTGTGAATACCTTCTAAATTCAGAACTGACCACACTGATTGCCTATTCAGACATCTTGTTTAACGCAGGACAGACAAAACTTCCAAGTTTAATGTTTTTAAATATTGGGGGTTTTTTTATTTCCTTCTTTCTTGTCTTCCTACATCTTTTCTGCTTCTGATATACAGCAGGGCCTGAAACCAAAAGAATTAAACTAAAAGAGAACTAAGAAAAAATTCCAGTCTAGAAAAAAACATGACACAACTGGAAGCAAGACACACTGGAGTTGTAAGGAAGAAGCTTGTTCACATTATGCTTTCAGCCTTATTACTCAGGATGAGGAGACCCTTAAAATCTTGAGGCATTGATCTAAAATAAAACAGATTAAAAATTTGATTTATCTTAACCATACCCTGTGAAATGGACCTTGAAAGATGTAACCCTTTAGGATACCTCCTGATTCAAGGTGGTTGTGGCTTAAGCTTGGCGTCAGTAAACAATGAGCAGCTCGCTCTTCTGTGATGACTATAAAACCCTTATGTTTGCATATACAAGTAAATTAATCTGTGTTCTGGGAATGACTCAAAGAAAATGAAATCAATCACATTTATACACATCTTGTGACCTTTATCCATTTCTCTGGAAGAGAAATAAAATGAAGACAATTGTACCTTGGTTTCCAGAGTGGTGTCTGGGTGTTTGATAGGAATTTGACTGGGAAATGATACCGACAGCGAGATAACAAGAAAACCCATTTATCACTGTGACAGGTGCTCTGTTTTATATGAGTTTAAATTACCAGTGATGGAGTAGGGTTGTCTTTCTCTCATCTCAACCTCATAACCAATGTTTAGACTCAACTGAAGTTTCCATTTCATAGTAATCAAGTTACACAGAGTCAAATTGTTATTCATGAATTCAAGGAGGTTAAGACTTGAGATTCATTAATGTGATGTTGTCAGCCACAGCGAGCAGGTCCATGGCCTAGTACAGAGTGGTAATTGGTAAATCTGAATGCTGGGTGGTTAATGGCTGTTTATTAGCCTCTAATACATTCTGTGTTATTTAGTCTTACAAGATTTGACACTAGATATTTCTGCTGAGTCACAACACCCTGACAGTTCACCTTTCTTGTACATTGGTGGACGTGTGCCAGAGCTTAACTGTGCTATAGAGGAAAAGAAATACAAATCACTGCTTCTTCTTATACCTGCTGCTGTGCAGTGTGATCCTCCGTGTTTGGACATTCAAGGACTTAAGGAGCAGTCCTGAAACCCAGGGCATCATTTCTAGATAAGGCAGTGTCAGCTGTCTCATTTCTATGCGTGCATTGAGTAACCTCATTTTCTTCTGGCCTAAATCAGAATTAGGTGTTTGTTCCTTTCTTGGTGAAACTCTACTCACTTGATTGTTTTTCTAAGGAAAAATCAAAATCAAATGAAACAAAACCATGCTTATGATTTCTCCATAACTTACAGTTTTCTCCATCAAGAGAAGTCTCTTCTGTTTCCTTTGGAAGCACAAAATTTACAAAGGATCTGTCTGTAGTAGAAATCTCCCTTTTCATATCTCATTTTGTTGGTAAAATAGATTGCTAATACAAAAGTTTGCAAGAGCAAGTCATATTCACAGCATGACACTCAGCTAGGGAGAGAGGCATATGTAAGGCTACACAGGATTCAACAGAGTCATCAGGTCCATCACAGGCTATCAAAGTCCTGTCAGCAGTTGCCACCTCATATAATTTCTTCCATTAATATAGCTCTGTGCTTATCTGTGATTACATAGGCAAGTTTCTCATCATTCAGTATAGGGTATCCTATCATAACTCTGAAAATGAGGTGGTTTTTTCTCTGGTTTCCAACCTAAATTTATTTATACATATTTTATTCTTTGTCCACCCTGCCCTTTATCTCATACCCATCCTGTGGTTCTCTCTCCTGAGGAATTTACAGAGACGAGACATAGCCTTGAGTTTATTAGGCTAAAAAAGCAAAAAATCTTTCATTCTCCTATATAGTGTCTCCAGTTCCTTGATTGTTCTCTGCACCTGTTTCATTTTGAATTAATACTTTAACATAGATGAGTGGAAAAATATATAGGGAATAAAAATAAGAAATATACAGGCTTTCCAAGGAGTTGTTAATACTTTGCTTGGGACATGACAGAGCAATATTTGCTTTTTTCCATAGGTGTTATATAGTCATACAAAGAGACCAAAACACATAGGCTATTTTCCTTCCCTCATGGTGCTAAATATTGACAGGATCCAATATTTTGTATTAGTTCTGACATGCATGACCTTCTGTTTCCATTACTCCAGGACCTCACGGTCACTCAGTAAATTCTGTAGAGTACCTGGATCCTTCTTCTTTCTTGATTGGCATCCTTTCTACCTTTGAAATAATGGCATGTTTCAAAAGCATTGTTTATCATGCTAGTCGTAATGACTAGATGGGAGTTTGAGGACCTCAGCTAGAAAGCTTCCTGCAGCCTAACAGATTTCTTTTGTTTATATTTCAGTTTCTTATACATCTTACAGTCCTTCTACTAATTCTGTTTCTTTTTGTGTTAATCATTTGTGTTATAGTAAAATATGACAAGCTTCACAGAAGTCTAGATCTACGGAAGTCAAACTTACAGGGAATTTTTCATGGTATAATGCTGTTGAGGTCCTTTTCATCAAAACTCATTTGAACATTTAAAATGCAACCTAAACAAATCAGAAACTCCCTAGCTTTTATGGTTTGTAGCACACTCTGGATTCCTGCCTAGTTTCTCAAAAGGGTGCAAATATGCACCAGGGCCAACGTTTTGGCAAATTTCACAGCACTACCAGGCTTTGAGAAAAAAGGAGCAAAGCCAGTCAGTTCCAATTCAATTTGCCTTTCATTTGGTGTAAGGGCTGTTCAGATGCAAACCCAAGTCACAGTTCTGTGGGTGCATATCCTGAGCCAGTGTTAACTGAAGGTCTTTCAAGGAAACTTTATAGTGTTTATCTTGTACAAAGCTCAAAAGCCTAACTATGAGAAAATAAGTTTCCATGTATATTATAAGCCCAACTGTTCTTTATGAAGTGTATGTAACAAAGGTATTATGCATACAAATTAACATTTCAAAAACATGATCACATCTCAGAAATATGAACTGAGATTGAGCCTATGAAAAGACACTGAGATATTATTGAGAGGTAGTGGTTTTGCTTTTAAATTGCATACCATCAAAAGAACAACAACAACAATAAAATAAACAATCCAGGCTTGATAGGTTTCATATTGTGATGCACTGTCATGCATATTAATCATCATAATGAAACTTATCCGAAATAATTCACATGCTGCATAAACAGCTTTGTAAAGTGATGCATTTAAAATTTTGGCAAGAACATGTTATTCAAATCTGTGACAATTAGAGAAAAAACTGAGTCTTTTTACTATTTTCTTTGGACTGAATAATTTGCTTCTATCCAAATAATAGGTTTAATAGAATCTAAAGATGGACCCTGAGGAAACAGTATGAAATTCCTTCTTTTTTTCTCATTAAGCAAAGGACTTGGAGAAGAGTGCTAGACCACAGCAAAAAGCTCCCACACCTGATGGGTTAAGCCTCCCACACATAATGGTTTGTTGAGTCCTTCCAAAATTATCACAGCAGCCTCTTATTCATCTGTGTACATTGGTGGTATAGACAATGAAAGTGACACAGTTGCTTTCATTATTAACTTCATTATATGATCTGTAACATTATTAGCAGCAAGACTGCAAGTACAGAAGGCAAGCTGCTAATGTAATCAGCATAAGACAAACACTGAAAAATTGTGAATAATATGTCATTTGCATAAAACCAGGCTCTTATTAAAATCACAGCCAGGGCAAAGAGCTGAAAGGTAAACTCTGAAGTTTTTCCTGTAGAAATCACAATAAATTGTACAAAATCTGGAATAAGGAAGGTGTTTATCATAGGTATTTTTGGCAGTAAGCGATCCTAATTAATGAGACTCATTAGTATTATTGTTGTCATTCATGTTGCAATTACTTCAAGTAGCTACAATCAAGAACCAGAATCCTGTTGAGGTAAATTGTTTACCCAAGTGTAAAACACTGTGTTTGCCCCAAATCTATGATGAACTAAATTCAGGAAGACAAATGTTTAAGTGGTTTGTTGAATGGCAATTGATTTTAATCTGTGCTTAAAGTTGGTATGCACTAACTGGTCTTTCTCTTATTGGGCATTGTTTTGTTGTTTTGGGGTTTTTTACCCACCTAAGTTTTCTTTTAGGTTATAAATGCTGCTGAAAATTATCTCTCCTTATTGAATTATACACAGTATGTAGAAAAATGACACCCGATGCATGGTTGGAGCTTTTAGGAACTATTATAGTATAAATAACAAGGCTACAGCATGGATTCATTCAGTCAAAATATTTATGCAAAATGCATCTATAAAGCAAGATATCTATAAAAGTCAAGTCTTTGCCTTTTGGTCTTTAACCTCTTAATTCCTCTGGATCACAAGAAAGGAATGAAAACTGATTTTCAACAAAGGTTTTATTATGTGTGACAACTTAGTCTGTCCCTCTGAAGCCTAAACTTGAACGACAACAAATCTGAGACCAAAGAAAACACAACTATTCTCCTCTGCCTTACTCCTTGGCTTTCTAGGCCCCACGGGTCCAACTCTGTTTCAAGAGGAGAGCTGTGTGGGGCACTTTTATGCACAGCCTTATCCTGACCCCATTTGAGCGTGACAAGTTATTGTAGTTACAGCAGTGCAACAACCTACTCCATGAGTTCTGCCAACAACCAATTACTCCAAAGTCCATTTTGCACAAGTTTTGATGCTTGCCAGGCAAAAGAACCACCATAGGCCAAGATCCATGAACGTGTTCAGATCTTGAATCTCTGGGAGATGGACCTAGATAACTCTGTTTCCTTCCTGGCATAACTTGACGCAACCTCCAGGTATTAGCAGTGTTTCTAAATTAGTGGTTTTAATCACTGTACGGACTCCATCTCAGTCATTAAAGATAAATGCATAAATAGTGTATATGTCGAATTCTATCTATATCATCATCAGGAGCTAAGTTGTGGTCCTTGAGGATGGGATGACTGTTTTTTAACTGCAGTCAGAGGTGGGTTAATTTTAACAAGAAATCTAAAACACTGGAGGCCTCTATAATTTGCTGTAACACTTGTTCCTCAGGGGAACTTATTCTGAATGAAACTTCAAAAAATTCATCATTAAAATATTACCATAAAACAGGATAAGACACACAAATCCCTCTTCAAGAAAATAAATAAAACATCAGGTTTTATTGCTCTCCTCTAATTAACATCGCAACCTTTCTATTCCTTCCTGGAGCCTCCAGGGCAAATGATGTCAGGTGGTGACATGATGCAAAAACCCTGGTGAAAAAGGGAAGCAGCTGGTGTGTATTCAAAAATGGAGTTATTTCCTAGCAATGCAGACTCCTCTGGAACTCATTTCACACCTTTTGCAAATAACAAACTTACACACACTGAAAATATGTCACCTTTGGAGAAATTAGAGTGTGTATAGTATGCAAATTTTATACAGTCACTGTACATTTTGATTTCTCCCCATTTATAGAAATGGAAAAGGTATACAAGAACACAGAGGACTAGGTCGCCACAGACAGAGAAAACCTTCATTAGTAAGTGAAGTCCTCATGTGAAGACACCCACATGTGAGATTTTGATGATATAGTTGTGAAGGTGAGAATGAGTTACAATCCTCTTTTCCCAAATCCACATCTAAGCGGCTTAAGAAATAGTTCTCACGATAAACACATGGATGGCTATATCACCTGCATTGTAAGAAGGGTTAGATAGTGGGATCAAAACAACTTCTTTGTGCCTTAAAACCTGTGATACTTACTCTACAACTTAATGTGACAGAGACTACCACATACTCTGAACTAACCAGATAATACGGGTTTTTCCATCCACTTCCTGACTAAATCGCTGAAGTCCATTCCCAGACTTCTCCCTTAAGGCAAGTTCAATGGGCTGCATTTTGTTCCTGTTGAACAAAATACACAGAGGATAGCAACGTAACAAGTGACCCTCAATTCATTTGCCAACAGAAAAGCTTTGGTGATAATTTCTTTAGCTGGGCTTAGGCAAGGATCTGATCCAATAGTTAATGCAATAGGATTCTTTCCCTTGAGGTCAACTGTGTTTGGAGCACAGGAATTATCCTAAACTGCTCTTGACTTCTTTGCCAAGATATTAGCTGGGGTATATAGCAAACAGTCCAGTGTCCATGGCCCACACCTTCTGGTAAGACTTCTCTGAAGCTTTCAAAACTTCTCTAAGCAGATGTATATGTAGATTGCAAACACCCATATAGTTGTATGGAGCAGTGATAGTTACGCTTGTGTAGTATTCCCACACTGATAACAATATTTTGAGGAGAAGGACAACTGGTGACACAAGTCAGATCACAGCTGAGGAGTACAGAGCATTCACCTCACAAGGCAGGACAAAGGAGATAAAAGCGCTGCATATCATGTCCTCCTTTGCTTTCCTGGGCATTTTCACATCAGACTGGCAGCTGTAGGACTATGTCAGCATGGGGATGCACTAACAAGTGAGGGTTGAAGCCCTATAGACTATAGTTCAGGCACATGGCTGCTGATGCATCCAGAGAAAGCACACAGTGAGGACAGACTGAGACCAGATCTGGCTCTGGAAGCAGGTCCTAGCACACAGCCTGTGGCAATCTGTGTAGGTGAATAATAATGAGTGTGCAAAATGACTGCCCCTTATTCGCTTATGGCTTGTTTGCTTGGGAACCATTACAAAAGGTGAGAGATTATTATTAGTAGACAACAGATAATGATGCCAGTGGTAAGGAAAAGGTAGCTGCTTTCTGGATATTATAAATAGCAAAGCACAACTTGCTGTGCAAACTACACTAAAATGATACAAATTTCTCCATGTCAGACCCTTTGAAGTCACTGATGACCACAGAAAATTTCTGCCTTTGTAAAAGAAATCCAAAGAGAAGAGGTAAGAATACCTGAAAAGATAGCTGGATTAGGGGAATGAATGCAGCTATAGTGGACGAAATCTTTAGGATGTGCAAAATGAAACACCACCACACCACTTCTGTGCTGAGAAGGATCTAGCCTGAAAGCACATACCAGAAACTGCTGATGCAGTGTGGATTTTTGCAAAAGGCCAGAAATTTGCAACAGTGTCACAAACTGTACACAAAAAAGAGTCAACGATTTGAGGCACAACAAAGAACAAAAGAAAAATAACCTGTTGTGCAAATAACTGATGGTTCATGATTGAATCCAATACAAAATGTGATAAATTAAGATCTTTGTGATGACATGCAAGTCCGTTTATCCTATTATAAAGACAATCAGAGAGAATTTCATTTCCTCCATTTACCATCATGGAGTACCTTAGTATAGCATCTTGGCAAATGTTTAATTTAAAAGACAGTACTTCAGAGTACGTTATGACTTTTTTTACTGATTGAAGGAACACAGCTTAAAATGGAGCTTGATCCAGGATACGTGCTTTCTTCTGATTTCATCAGAATTGTCAGAGTCTGCATGAAATGGTGATTTTCAGGAAAAAACCAACAGCAGGAGCAAATAGCAAGTCATATTAGCATTCTGACTTTGATGGACTATTTAAGGAGCATGTGTTCCTGATTGCTAAGAAGCTTGTTTTAAATGACCTGAGGTATTCTATGTGAATTCAGCTACAGGGCACAGACGGTAGAAGGGTGAATACTTTTTTTTTTTTTCTCTTTTTCTTTCTCCCAAAGAAAGCAGCTGTGGAACAGATTGTAAGTGACACTGGAACTTAATTCACTTCCAAAGAGTTCTAGTTTGCTGAAAGATACAACATCATATATGTCATATCAGCTCCTTGACATTCCACTGCAGAGCAGATTACTGTCTGAACTGATGCAGAATTAACATCAGCCTAATAAACAGCAGTTTATAGCTACAACTAACTGCAAATTTCCCAGTGACAAAAAGATCCCAATTCTTTGAGTACTAAATGGTGAATTGTGAACAACCTTCCTCATCCTTTTGCCCTAAAAATGCGAGTCCTGAGTTTTTCTTCTTCTTCAGATCCAGAGCAGTCATTCTTCAAGCTTTTCTTGCAATGTCAGTAATGTGTAGTCCCTTCACATGTTTGTATACAAAATGAGGAGTGTAGCCTACATGCAGAAGATTTTTTTTCTGTGTGGATTCAAGCAGGCTATTGAATTAACAATGGTATTTGCAGGATATGTTTAATGATCTGGACATGATTACTTTGAAGAGTGATCTACAAAGGGACTTTCAAATGAAACAAGTCAAATGAGAAAACTGTTCTGTTATTCTTCATCCAACCAACATGTTTCAAAATTAATGGCGTACTCCATGCCAGCTGGATCTATTAAACATGCCAACTCTATAAATATGCCCATAAATAGATGAACTGCCTATTCAGCCAGCCCCCATTTCTCCAATGACTGACCTTTGGGGGCAGGAAGATACTGCTAATAGAGTAAGAACAGAAAGCTTCAGCACTTTTCCAGCTCCCGTGTTAAGCCTCGGAGACATTTTCCAGAGACTGAAATGTTGATAATGTTTGCATACCCCTTAACTCTGAAGGGAACATGCACAGTACGAAAAGTGGGTGATGTCCTTTTCAATAGTTTATAGTTGCTTTGTCACCTGTTGCAGGTGAGGATCTACAGAAATAGCTCCTCTGCGTTTACACTTAATTAACATTCACGGTTGTTTGAAACTTATGCACAACAATATTTTCTCACCATTTTCTTGATGTTAGTCAGAGCAGAGTGACAAGAAAGAAAATGAGAACACTTCACCTTTGAAACCAAGTTAATTAGCAAAAAAAGGAAAGAAGAATGTAGAAAATACCATGAAATTACTTTTTTTTCTCTCTTATTGCTCTAACACTAGAAAGAAGTGTCCTTAACATTTTTTTTAACATTTATTTCAATTTAAGAATAATTTTGGAACTACCAAGTAAGATTGTTTTGACAACTGCACCAGAGAGCTAGAGACACAGAGAGAGAAAGCAAGAAGTCCATTAGATTCATAACACATTTACACCCAGAGGTTGTAACTTTAACAAACAACAATCTCAGTGAGATTCCAACAGCGTCAGAAAACCGCAACATCATTGCAAATGCAACAGGAAACATCTTGGCGTAAAACAGCAATAACTGAAAATAAGAGATCGATACATTTTTAGAAGGATGATAGAAGAGCCAATGAAATAATTTGGGCAGAATAATATAAGACACATTAAAATAGTCTTATTGATGCATGTCTAGGTGCCAATATTGTCATTTAAGGTGTACCTAACTTTAAGCATTCTGATTCTAATCCTAATCAATATGCTCTCCTTTCTGCAAAAGAGATTAAACCCCAGTGATATATGACTACTTTTTATCCATGTTCAATATAATCGCTGATCCACCATTTTCAATCACCATTTCTAAAGATGTGATAGAGGTCCCTATTTAATCATTCGTCAGACTCAGAAAGGCCAAAGAAGACAATCAATAACTTGTCAATAAATACTCTGGAGGCTGGGTTAGAGTTATCTTTAATTTCCCACTGGGAGAACTGATTGTTCATGCCTTGTCCTGGGATGACAGAGCGAAGTGTGTAGGCTCTCCAGGTGTTTGTATATAAATCAAACAATGTAGACGTTGCTGGGTAAAAATCTGTCTTGTTTAGCCTGGAGAAGAGGAGGCTCAGGGGAGACCTTATCTGTCTCTACAACTACCTGAAAAGAAGGTGTAACAAGGTGTGTGTTGGTCTCTTCTCCCAAGTAACAGCCAATAGGACAAGAGGAAATGGCCTCAAGTTGCTCCAGGGGAGGTTTAGATGGGATATTAGGAGAAATTTTTTCACTGAAAGGGTTGTCAAGCACTGGATCAAGCTGCCCAGGGAAGTGGTTGAGTCGCCATCCCTGGAGCTATTTAAAAGACATGTGGATGTAGTGCTGAGGGACGTGGTCTAGTGGTAACTTGGCAATGTTAAGTTCACAGTTGGACTCGATGATCTTGAAGGGCTCTTCCAACCTAGATGATTCTATGGACCTGGCAGCTCTTGGTTGCAATCAACAAAACGTTCTTATCTCCAGGCTGTCTCTGATATGAGCTCATTGATTTGCCATTATATGAGAACTAAATAATACCATCTAGTTTTCAAAGACAAGATGTCTTTGTATTAATGAAAGAGAGCTACACACCAACTGATTGCTTGCTGTATTAACTTGTCCTTCTCCTCATTGCTCATCACAGCAGTTTCTAAGGTTCTTCACTCAATGCAAATCAAACACATTTGTGAACTCCTCAGGCTATTCATGCACGCATAACCAAACAAAACCCCACTGCTGTCACACAGAACAGCAAGCATTCTTATAAGTTTCTCATCCCTGAAAATATCTGGTGGAACAAGCGTGCCTTATATAAAATCAAAGCAGAACTACTGCTTGTGTTGTTATTTAAATATTATCAAGAACCGTGTGCGCATCTGGTATGGTAGAAAACTTAAAGGTACACAAGGTCCTTGCCATAGGGAATGTAAGCTGTCAGTGCTCAAAAAGCTCTAGAAAAATTCATAGAGAACTCTTCTTCTCACATTAGCATTTTACTTGCTGAATGCTATATGTTACCAAAAGCCAATGCCGTTATGAGAGAGTGAATGAGTACAGCTAGCTGCTAGAGTATGCTAGAGTATCTGTGTTGGCATTTCAGTCTGCTCAAGTGGTCCTTTCCAGGTGCAAATTTGCATCACTAGAAGGCACAAGGTACTGGCTCAAGGGTACCACATGTATTCAAGCAGTTTCCCTGTTGGCCAAAGCCATGCGCCAGGTAGTCATTGATAGAGCCCCCCTTGTGAGGTGTGTGCACCACCTTCTGCTCGGCAGAAGGGTGTGTTGAACAGGGTGTGTTGCCAGGATCATCAATTTGCACAAGCCTCTTTGCTGGCATACTCCCAATGCAGATGTGGGATTTGAGGGCTGTAATGCATTGTATCAAATCAAACTCCAAATCTCTCTTTTTTTTTTTTTTTTGGTGCTTAATGGACTAGTGATTCATGCAGCAATCACAGGCAAGGCTTATGCCCGAATGTCAGTGGATAATACACCTAACACACGTGACCCTTAAACAAGCAGCCTAGGTTTAACTGCTGCTTATCTCTGAGATGTCCCTGTGGTATCTTTATACCGTAAGCAAGGTGTTATCAGCACTTGCTAGAGACCATACAAATGTGTCACATCTCTGCAAGGATCATAGGAGCCCAGAAAGAGTCTGAAGGAAAATGACAGTGCCATCATTTCTGTTTTATCTAGAAAACATTGTGATTTTGAGTTCCCTTTCCCTTAGGAGGCAGCATGCAATTGGTTGTGAGATATTTTTGGAAGTGACTCAGTGTGATTTAACAGAAGAATAGCTGAAGGACTGTCTTACCCAGTAGTCCTGTTTGGGTTGTTGCTGGTGGTTGTTACTGGTACTGGTAGATATAATTGCACAATAAGTTCACTCCGCAGAACAAATAAGAATGCTGAAAACTAACAATGATACATCTCAGCTCCAGGGACTGGGAAAAAAAAGAAGTGGCAAGATGTTTCAGAGGAAGTTTACAAAGAGGCAAAGATTTCAAGGTCAGTTACAGCAGTGTTGTTCCTAAGAAAATAGATTTAAAAATTCACTGCTAAAATTGGGATATATTTTACACTGGAATTTGGCTTCCAGTAGCGTTGAAAGGACCTTCCTGCAAGGTCAGTATTTCTTTTTCTCATGCATGGAGTCAATAAAGGAGATAACTATGGTATGTTGAAATCCTCATATTATTACTTTACTAAGTGACACATTATATTTTCATTCGGTTGCTTGGTCTGTGATAGATCCAAACTTCTGTCACGTACAAAATGCTCTCCTAATGATTTTTTTAGTGACTTAGTGACAGGTCCCAAAGCACTATGAGTTGGATAGAATTTATTATACCTAGCACAAACAGCAATTTTGTCAGTATCTGTCAAAAGAGTACAAGTGGTATCTTACGAAAAAATATGTAGATTGAAGGAACTATGAAGTTTCAGTGGACTGCTTCTCAAGGGAAATGACCTGCCTTACCATATTTTGGCCATTTTTCTGTGGTGGTTCTCAGCTGTTAAGTTGCCAGGTTTAGGAAAATTGATGTGAGAGCATGTCACTACTAGGCTGGATTCCTAAGAAGTGCAAATCTGAAATGTCATATCAGGAATCAGAAAATTCTGTTTTAGAGAATTAACTCCCATAAATGATGGCCATATGCTTTTACTTAAAAAAACCAAATTCATTCAAAATAAATTTCTTATTTCTTTATGATTATAAAGCAAAAATAAACATGACCAGAACATAATGTTGTGGGGGGGGAGGGGGGGAAGACAGAAGCTGTACCATAAAAAAAGTCTAACGTAAAAGAATTCTAGATGATAGTCTGATAGTTTACTTATTAGTAAAGCCAAACCATGATATAAAGTAGCAATTCAGATCAACTATTTTTAAAGCTGGAGATGTCATAGAATCATAGGATGGTCTAGCGGTATGGTTTCAGCCAGCAACAAAAAGCCATGCTCACCCAGCCCCCACAGCAGTGGGGAAGAATCAGAAGAAAAAGGCAAAACTTGTGGATTGAGATAAAGGCAATTTAACATAGCAGCAGAGGAAAAGAGAAAAACAACAATACCACCGACAGAGGAACGTACAAACAGGGTTACCATAGTGCCACGCACAACCAAGCCATTCCCCCAGCCAACTCCCTCCTAAGTACAAGACATGGTACTAATAAATGGTCCTAAGTACCAGTCAGGTGGTATGGACTACCTGTTTCCGGGGCTGAAATTGACCCTATCCCTGCCAGAACCAGGACAAATGGTTTAGGTTGCAAGGGACCTTAAAGGTCATCTAGTTCCAAACCCCCGCCCCTGCCATGGCCAGGGACAACTTCCACTAGACCAGGCTGCTCGAAGTCCCATCCAACTTGACCTTGAACACTTCCAGGGATGGAGTATCCACAACTTCCTGAGCAACTTGTTCCCGCGTCTCACCATCTTCATAGTGAAGAATTTCTTCCCAATATCTAATCTAAATCTCCCCTCTTTCGTTTGCAGCCATTATCCCTCATCTTATCACTACGTGCCCTTGTAAAAAAGTCCCTCTCCAGCTTTCTTGTAGGCTACCTTGAGATACTGAAAAGCTGCTATAAGGTCTCCCCAGAACCTTCTCTTCTCCAGGCTGAACAATCCCAACTCTCTCAGCCTGTCCTCATAGGAGAGGTGCTCCAGCCCTCTTGATCATCTTCATGGCCCTTCTCTGGACTCACTCCAACAGGTCCATGTCCTTCTTGTGCTGGACACACGCAGTACTCCAGGTGAGGTCTCACAAGGGCAGAATAGAGGGGCAGAATGACATCCCTCGACCTGATAGCCATGCTGCTTCTGATGCAGCTCAGAATAGAATTGGCTTTCTGGGCTGCAAGCATACATTGCCGGCTCATGCTGAGCTTCTCATCCACCAACACGCCCAGGTTCTTCTCCTCAGGGCTGCTTTCATTCCATTCTCCACCTGGCCTGTATTTGTGCCTGGGTTTGCCCTGACCTGCATGCAGGACCTTGCACTTGGCCTGGTTGAACTTCATAAGGTTGGCACCTCTCAAGCCTGTCCAGGTCCCTCTGGATGGCATCCCTCCCCTCCAGTGTATTGACTACTCCACACAGCTTGGTATCCTCGGCAAACTTGCTGAGGGTACACTCAATACCACTGTCCATGTCACCAACAAAGATGTTGAACGACACCAGTCCCAGTACCAGCGCCCAAGTAATGCTGCTCGTCACTGGTTTCCACTTGGAAATGGAGCTGTTGACCACTCTTTGAGTGCAACCACCCAGCCAGTTACTTAGCTGCTGAGTGGTCCACCCATCAAATCCACGTCTCTATAAATTAGAGACCATGATATCATCCAGGACAGTGTCAAATGTTTTGCATAAGTCCAGGTAGATGACGTCAGTTGCTCTCCCATGAAAACTGTAACACCGTCATAGAAAGTCACCAAATCTGTCAAGCATGACTTGCCCTTGATGAAGCCATGTTGGCTGTCACCAATCACGTCCTTGTTTTCCGTGTGCCTTAGCAGAGTTTCCAGGAAGATCTGCTACATGATCTTGCTGGGTACAGAGGTGAGACTAACCATCTTGTAGTTTCCAAGGTTCTCCTATTTTCCTTTTTTGAAAATGGGGATTGTATTTCCCCTTTTCCAATCAGTAGGAACCTGATTGTTTCAGCTGATCATTTCCTCCAGCATCTTTCATAGCTCCACCAATATAACTTTGGCAAGTTTACTTACTATTGGTTTTGAATTTATGATTTGAGGGATCTGAAACACCAATTGTCTGCATTTCTACATCAAGGCTATGATTCTGATTTGACCTAATTTTCAAAAGGTTTCCTGTCTTTGATTTCCGGGGATGGAGAATTCAACACATCTCTAGATGAACTGCTCCAACAATTAAACTACCCCGTGTCTGAAATGGGCACCCTGTCTTTGATACAAAACAGTCTGCAACTTCCTTTCATCAAGTACTGTTTTCTGATACAAACCAGCAGTCTACTTTCAGAAATCTCTTCACTTTGTTGGTATTTTTTGACCTTATCCAAATTGTAACCTAATCCCTTCCAAGTCTAAATCTCCAAAGGAGCTGATTCTCTTGCTCATATCAGGTCTGCTGTACAGCGAAACCTTTTTGTAGGTCATTTTTGAACCTTTTCAATATTACTGGAACTCCACACCCCCCCCCCTTAAAAGTCCAATGCCTCCTCAACAAAAATGCAGCATACACCAAAACCTTTTTAGTCAGCTAGACCCTGTCAAACTTTGAAACTACAAACACGTTGGTTAGATATCAGATCATACCCACATGGAGAGTTTGTTTCCTAGCAGTCAGAATTACATTTCTGAACGAGTGCTTGGTGATATGTATACTGCCCTCTGAAGAGTTGTAACATTAATAAATTGAAATGGAAAAATGGCTGCTTCTTCATCTTTATCCCTTTGATATTACAGTTTCTTTTTTTTTTATGACAAATACTTGCTCCCATTCGTATTTTATTTTGTAAATTCTTTGACCCCTGTACTGAATTAAGACCTGGAAAATATAATCCAGTCACAGTTTCTGAGATTTCACTCAGCAATGACCCAGTGATGGGGACTCTACTCTGAGACCAGGGCCCTCGTTTTCAAGGCAGCATCACATGGTGATCTCAGTTGAGAGTCTGTGGATCCTACAGGAATTATCTTCTAAATAATCCCAATTCTAATTCTAAATTTTAAAAAATCTAATCTAATCAATTCTAATTCTAAAAAATCTCAACTAAAAGAGATGTGAATTTTTCTCCATCCCTAGGTTTTAATACTATCAACAACAAAACAAAAAGAAAAACAAAAAAAGGTGTCCAAACCATAGGAATGCTTGATTTGAAATACAGTATTTACTATGAAGATGGTCTTGTTCATTACCAGGGCTTGATTAACCTACTTAAAGAAGCATTAAATAATATCCTTGAAGACTCATTACCTACATTTATGCTTAACTTTGAATTTTTGCCAAAAGTTAAGGTTAAGATGAAATGATTTGCTGAAAAGGAATGGATTTGAAAACATATTTAACTGACTTGTAATTTCAGGTCAACAAAGATCCTAACTTTACTTACTATTGGTTTAGAACTTGTGCTTTGGAGGATCTGAGACTGTTGTCTGCATAAAGTATTAAAAACATCAATTCAGAATAAATCATATGGGTGATAGATTTAAAATACCTAGTAATATGTAAGATATGTAAGAAAAAAAATTAATTATTCCATCCTGTAGCTGTGATAATTTTATGCATTAAACACAGCCCATTCTTGTTAGGAAACATTAGATACTATAATATTTTTTGAGCTTGCGTAATGCAAGACTTAGGGAAAAATATGCATGTTGGCTGATCATAGCTTCAAAAGCACATTTTTTTCCCTCCCCACCCTCCTGCCCTGCTTAAAGAGGATTAATCTTACTTTGGTGCTTAGTAGCCAAAGACAATAATGTATATGAAATTAAAGAGGAATTACTTATGAATTTTAAAAGAAAAATTGGTTTGGGAATAAAGTTATAAAAATAAGGTCAACTGCCTGCACTGAACAGCAATACGACCAAATCCAGAACCAACAAGCAAGTAAGCTCAACAAGACAAGGATCATGAAACTGCTTTTACAAAATTACTACTTTTCCAAATTTTCTGGGTGAATACTTAATAAAAAAAGAGATCTGGGATTTGTGCATGGATTTAAAAAAAAGAAAATAAGAAAAAAGGAAAACAGAAGATTACTTCAAGTTAATGAGGATTCAAATCACCTGCAATACACAGGCAGTCATGGAACTGAGTATAGTAGATGAATGTGAGAATAATACATGAAAACTGTTTACAATTCAAGAGTCTTGGCAGGTGGTTAGGTACTTAATTCTCAAAAGAACACTATGTTGCAAGTCAATAGTTAGAACTAGTTTCATTTTGAGGATGGGAGGTCGCAAAAGACAATGATTAGCTCTATACCAGCTCTCCCAGATAGCCACTTGCCTACCTTATTCTTGTATCCTGTGTGTCCCTTGGCAATCCATCACTGCTTCCTCATTCCCACTACTAGAAAGCTTTTCTGAGTGTCTAACTAGCATGTACCTTGATTCAGTACAAGCCCATAGCTTCCCAACCTGACTTCAGATATCATCGTAGAATCATAGAATGGTTTGGGTTGGAAGGGGCCTTAAAGACCACCTAGTTCCAACCCCCCTGCCATATGCAAGGACACCTCCCACTAGACGAGATTACTTAAAGCCACATCCATCCTGGCCTTGAACACTTCCAGGAATGGGGCATCCACAACTTCTGTGGACAACCTGTTCAAGTGCCTCACCACCCTCAGGGTAAATACTTTTTCCTGATATCTAATCTAAATCTACCCTCTTTCCATTTAAAACTGTTACTCCTCATCCTATCGCTAAGTTCCTGCTAAAGAGTCCCTCCCCATCTTTTCTGTAGGCCCCTTTAAGTATTGGAAGGCTGCTGTAAAGTCTCTCTGGAGTGTTCTGCAGGCTGAACAACCGTAACTCTCTCAGCCTGTCTTCAATAGGACAGCCTGTCTCCAGCCCTCTGATCATCTTTGTGGCCCTCCTCTGGACTCACTCTAACAGGTCCATGTCCTTACTATGTTGGGGGCTCCAGAGCTGGAACAGTACTCCAGGTGGGGTCTCATGAGAGTGGAGCAGAGGGAGAGAATCACCTCCCTCGATCCGCTGGCCATGCTGCTTCTGATGCAGACCAGAATAGGGTCGATCATCTGGGCTGCAGGCACATATTGCTGGGACTTGTTGAGCTTCTTGTCAACCAACACCCCAAGATCAATTTATTGTCTTTGCCTTTTCAGTGAGTTTTTTCTTATTTGAGGACCACTCCAGCAACTCCCTTTGAATTATTTTTTTTTGCTGAACTGAAAATCTCAAATTTCTTTCACCTTTCCTCATTTTATAGCTTTGGACATTCTTGTCCTCTTTTGAACTCTCCTTGCTGCACACCTAGTTAAAGGTGGATGGCTTGGGTAAGGAAAAAACCTATTATCCCTATTACTGTTGTACTGAGATATGAAATGCTTTGCTTCTAAGAGTTTTGAGGTAGGAACAAGGCAAATTTGAATGTGAAAGAGATCTGAGCAGTTTTGGAGAGATGTGACTGTTTTAGGACTTTCCTAAGTGAGCTTAGGTTTTGCAGAGAATTTACCATTCCTACTTCAGTTCTCCCTCCAGACGATTCAACATCCACTAAATTCATTAAAATTGTTTAATTGATTTTGAGGGGTTTTCAGAACACTTCCTTCACCCACTCACCCAGTAGGCAGCTGACGGTTGTTCTGAGTGATTAGTGAAGAAGTACTAATGGAACTTTTCTATTTCTAGAGTCCTTTCATTCTAGGCGAAGGAATTAGTTATCTTTATACTTTTAAAAGATGAAGACTTTCTGTAACATATTGGCCAGTTATACAAACCCCTCTTTCCATTGTAATCACTTCAAACTGCACTGTTTATCACATCTACATTACCCTTTTATGTATTATATTAACTGCAAAACTGTAATAAAACTCTTTGACCTAAATATAAATGCAGATTAATGTATCTTGCTAAATAACACAGTGATAATGGAGGACACCTATCCAAAACTGGTTCATATCTGGCTGTGCATGATAACTACAGATCAGATACAGAATGTGAAAAGAGGAAAAACAGAAGCTCCAATCATTCCATCACCGTCTTTCAGGGAGAAAACTTCCAGAAGCATTTTTCCTTGTAGGTATAACTAGAAATGTCCTATTTGTATTCAGGAAATGTTGTAACAGTCCAATCCAACTTCTAATGACATTAGTGGCGGTTTTTCTACTTGCTTCTGTGGGACCTGGATTTTCATTTCACCGTTAATCCCCATGAACACATCCAGCATAAGTCCTACATATCAGGTAAGCCCTTTAGCTCTTATAAATGCGACTCTAATCCAAATTTTGGACCTGACAAGGGGCTCATAGAAGTCACAGTAAAAGTTATTACTGGGGGATCCAATTCTTTGTTTGTGAAGGGAGTGTCAGACAGCTGGTAATCTGTGTTTGACCTGTCTTGATGGAAGAAAATGCAACGTCAAGTAGCAGCTGGAATGAGCATCTTGTTGCTCAAATATTCTGCCATTAGACACAGAGGATTCCAGCCACAGATGATCACAATAGGCTAAAAGTGAGTCTTCTCTCACCTCAAGCATGGGTTTGTTTGGTGGGGGGGGTTTTGTGTTTTTTTGGTGGATTTTTTTTTTTTCTCTTTTGAGTTACAACTAGTCACTCTCATGACACTGTTTGTAAATGAAATAATTGGTTTTGGTCATCTTTAAAAACTTTTCATACTTTTTTAAACCATGACAATATAATAACCAAACAAATCAACAAAAGGTTAGTCATCTGCACAGGGAAGCCTCTTCCCTCTCTGTTAACCACTGAATATCAGCTGAACAGTGAGAAAAGCTGCACATGTGCCCTGGATATGGCAATTACCATGGGAACAAAACCAAAAAACTACAGATGAAAGGTAGATAATGTGATGGTCAAGTGTAAACAAGAGACTTGTTTTCTGATTGGAAACAAATTATTTAAAAATAATAAAAAGTAGCATTCCTTTTATTTCTGCAATTTCTAACCAAGAAGGACCAATTACTCAGCTTTTGAAAGGTTTAAGTTCAAGAAAATATACAACTTTGTGACAGTGCTTTTCAAACCATGGATTTATAATTTTTTAAGCCTTGGTATTGGCAGTATTTGCAAAGAGGGAAAACCAACATTTGGGTAGCTAGGGAAACTGAGGTATGCAGTAACAGTGTTTGGCATAAAGTCATTGGGATGTTCTTCCAGTTTGCTCTGCTGTATTTTATTCTGCTGTCCCCCAAACTAACACATGCGTTGTTCTTACTACACAGGAATATACTTTTCAGCTGAATTATAGCGGTGTTGAAACATAATCACCTTTGCTCACAAACAAGCAAACTCAAAAATCTACTCTTTTTGTTGGACAGCTAGTGAGATGCTGAATAAAAAAATCAAAACAAAAAACCCCCAAATACCTTTTTGTTCGATATTTCCTCTGCCTAAATGCTAGTTTTGCAGATGGATGGATAGTTACCCAGATATACAAATAGAAACAATTTCTTTAAAGCATAATGCAGTCAAAATAATGGGAGAGAGGCCGGGTCAATAGTCACAAACAAATCCAGTTTTCTTACAGCATTTTTCGTATCTAAAGCACAAACAAGTGGACAAGCAAGGCATCATTCTTTTCATTTTGTAGAGTCTCAAATCAGCTGAATGAAAAGGAATTAAAAAACAACTGTGTACCTAGAAGCACATATACCTGCAGTTATATATGCAGGTATATATGCTGGCTTAGTAACTACTTAGTAACTATGGAAAACTATGAGACTATTGTTAAACTGAAGAAAAAGCATGAGATGCGCTGGAATAAGTTCAACACTAAGTGCATGAGGGGTGGGAATGGATAAGGGAGAGCTTTAAATAAAGACAATAATGAGGTATTATTTGCTGCTGTGGAAGTGCCTGTCCGATTCCTTTGTTAAATGATGACTCCAGGCAAATGTAAGAACAGAATCTGGGTAAGAGGGTGCATGATCAGTCACTGAAATCTCACTGGATAAATAGACAAAGGCTATGGAAGGTTTTGGAGGGGAAACAAAATACTGTATGGCTCATAGGAAGAGGCAGGACTGATAAAACACACTGATGACTTTAGTGGGTTTACATATTGCATGGGTAGGCATACTGCTATTTCAATGTTATCTCTGTCAAGTAGGAAAAAGTTTACTGTATTTGTTTATGTATACTCGTACCATACTAAGTAATTGAAATTGCACCACATCATCCCCACATTTGTTATTACGTTAATGTGGCGGAGATGGTGATATAGAATAAGCAACAGCATTTTTTTGTGCATATCACTGTAATGATTATACTGATTGGACATAACAGTCCACAAATCTGAAGTTGGAGAACATCAAATTACCCAGCTCTGCTTTGTTTAATGCAGATCTGGACTAGAGTGACTCTGCTGTTAGCTTTTAAAGGATAACACAGACTTGTAGATCTCAGGTTCTTCTGAGATCTCTTGAAATTTACTCCAAATCTCAGATTTAAATCTGCTGTACAATAAATCCTTGAAGTTAGAAAGTTTAAAAGGTAGAAGATTTAGAGAGACTGTAAGGGCTTTTGTTTTTTTTTTTTTTTTTAAAGCAAACCAATACTCCTAATTCAACCTCTTTTAGGGAGATATAAATGCAATCGATTAGCTAAAAGTGTTTCTTCTTGACAGCTCTTCAGTTTAAAAAGTCACAAAGTTGAAAACACTTTTACCAATGGAAAATAATATTTTGTTTTAAAATCCTCATTTTATATGAATATGATTTTTATTTTTTGCTATACTTTAAGAAAGGCTGAAATTTCCTCTGCACTCAGAGATCTCTATAATATTGAATGCTTTTTTTTCTCCTGGATAAGAATTTTTTTAACCAAATCTGTCAGGTCTTAAAAATATTTTTTTATTAAAAATAAAGAAATCTAAACCTTTTAGACAAACATGGATGTTCTGTGAAAAAGCTACTTTGTCCACAAAGACATTTTGTCAGAAAAATGTTTAATCATAGCTTTTGATCAGTACTTTTGTTCATTAGTATTTTGCTTATTGACTCCTTTGTTTCTTTATCTGTTATTTCTAACATTTTTTGACAGACAATTAAGACTTTTAGTGGAAACAACTCTGTTTATCTGCAATTTGGATACCTTGAAGGAAGCAGAATCCAACCAGCAAGCTCAGTTCTCCCTGGTTTATAAGACCCATATTTCCTACCACATAGGCACCCTCCAAACATGTTATGATAAGAAATTTTACAGCAAAAAGTAACAGTAACGTAGGATGCAAATGGCATAGAAAATTCAGTTAATGCAAGATTATAGCCTTCTCCTCTTTACTTTTCCCCTTCCAATACTCTCCTTTATAACATGAGTAATAGAAAAATCATTGCAAATGATTGAAAATTTTCATGAACATTGAATAGCTCCCACTAACTGGGAATGATCAGCCAACAACTATCAGGTTCGTCAGAAGTTTAGATGAGACTTACAAAAAGCTGATTGACTGCTTGGCTAGTTTCCTGCCATTCGTTCAGCTGCCTTCCTACGCTAACTTTCTTCCCAGCATGTAAGCTTCATCCCTACCCCAAAGAGCAATTTCCTGGACCCAGCCAAGATCTACAGCTGAAGAGGTCAAAACATAAACCTGGCAGGGAGCAGGCTGGAAAAAAATCTAAATTTTGCCTTTCAGAGTGGCATTTTTCTTTAAACTCCTTTATGAAAAATACATTTTAAAAAAAATGTTACTGAATTTTCAGATTTTTTTTCTGTTCTCACTGCCAAAAAATTACGACATTTTTAATGTATTTTAATTTCTTGGCTCTTCTATACCTCTGTGGAAATGAATTTGAACTTTGCTTATATGAGAGGAACAGCTGTATCATTATAACTCTCAAGGGCTAACTGTGTTTGGAACAAGTGTCAGAGTTATGGTGCTTATGGCCATAGTAATGTTTCCCCCAAAAACAGAAGTAGAAGTGTCTCAGGTATTATCCTTTTATATTGACTTTTTCTTATCAGCTTATTTATTTTGTTTAAAACAAATGTATGCAAGAATATACCATTCCGATCATAAAATTACCCCTCGTCACCCACTGGTATCATCCTAATTACTATTGGGGCACTATGCAGCAGTTACACAGCTACCCAGCACACGGGATAGGGCAGAATTCAGATTTTCTGTAATAAATGAATCCCAAGAAGGCAGCAGAGCTGCTGCTGTAAGTTTCATGTGAAACTGTTTGAAGCTGTTTTGTGTGGAAAACAGAGTAGAGCATATCAAGACTTAAAGCTAATGGATGTAATGGCTTCTGCAACATGTAAAGTCCTCCTTCTACCCAGAGTATTTTCATGTGTCACCATTGAAATGAGTTTTAGAATAACATTGGAGTTCAGTATTATTTCTGTTTGTTCACATTTGTAATAGTCTTAAGAAGCCTATCAGGGGATCAATAAATAAAGTTTCCAATTTAGAGCTGAAATTTTCATACATATTAAATGTTCTTTCCTGCTTTTTAGTAGCTAAATACAGAAGTCAAGATATGTGACTTTTTATTACCATATTCGGCCTAAAATTTCTATGTTTATTTATATCACGTAGTCCTGGAGAAGACAGCTATAACAACCTGAACCTCACAAGCTTTTTTGATCCAGTTGTATGAGCTGTAAATCATAAAGCTTGTACTGAAGATTGACTGCTTGTCAAGGGCAGTGACTTAGAAACAAAGACAAAAGCAAACCAAACTACAATGAAATGTATAGAAAGATTTTTGAAGTCTAAAATTATGTGCTTTTTTGTTTTATTGTTGAAAGAAAGAGATGGGATCATCAGAACAAAAGCTGAAGGCTCTAAAAATGTGTTCGAGTAACTAAAATCAGAAATCATAGTACAACAAAAACTTAATTTTTTTTTTTTGCCACAGTCTAATTTTTCCCTGGTACTTACAAGTGGTTATTTGACAAAGTGACTAATTTCTAAGATTCTTTCCGGTTAAACACAATCATGTAATATAACCAGTATATATGAAAAAACAAATTTCTCCAATAAAACTAAAGTAATAATCACATGCAACTGGAATAATAATAATTAATTGATATTCATTATTTCTTTAATGAAGGAGTGCTAATTTTTTTTAAATAAAATGTGAGATATCTATCACTCAATGAGATTTCTTTTTTCCGAACAAAGAAATGAGCATAGCATTTCTGGCTTTCATAACTCATACATCAAAATATTTGATGTTTTAAGCCCAACAACATTGAAATAATTGAGACTTCTGCCTTTATTGTGCTTTTCTTGCTTTTTCACTGCTTTTCAGCAGCTTTTATTCCTCATGATTTTGGAAAAAAAAAGACAAAAAGTCTGACTTATGTGCAAATTGAATACTTTGAAATGAAAAAAAAATCCATAAAAATCAAACTAAGCTTTTATTACTATTAAAAGAACCCTCACTCTTCTCTGTTTTCTCATAATCTCTTGGGATCCGAGAACTTTTACAACATTTTGAGGTAGACCATACAGCTGTTCCTTAATACAAATCTTTTTTAAAGAAGTCTCAATATATGTAGTAGCACACAGCAGATACCTAGTATAACATAATATCAATATCTTAAATAATATTTAGCTTAGCTGAGTTTTTAGTCAACAGAATAGCTGCATTACTGGAGGAATGGGAAAGATCTGTCATTTCCATGTGACTGCACTAAATAAAGCTCCCTCTTTACATAGTAGGCAGTTTGAGAGCTTTCTGCCAGTAGTAGGAGGGTATGCAAGTCACTGATACAGAATATTGCCCGCCAAGCCCATCCTGGATGCTGAGGAACCTGCCAGCCCATTTCTGTCATGACATGGATGGGCAGCCTTTCTATCTGGGAGACATCCAGCACAAACTATGTGTCAAGTGCTGGCCTCAACTTTTTGTCGCGAGTGTTTTTGCAAGGGTCTTGTCCACACTGTTCATGGAAAGAAGCTGCAGGGGCTGGCCCTGCACCAGGATTTTTGCGCATGGTGGGAAGAGACCAATGTCCACTACCAAGAACAGGGCAAAAAATCTCAACTCTGGACCTCAGGGTAAGGATTAGTCCTGACCCAGACAGAGGTCACACAAGGGTCATAAGCAACACCTAAATCACAGGTGGCCTTCTCTTGGGTTAAATCTGACTTTCTGCTTACCTGGTGAGAAACAGAGACAGTCTGATGTCTTATTCTCTTCAGTCTTTTGAAAGTGAATATTTTTATTTGGTAACACCCTACTTAGTCTTAACCAATTGCTCTCTCTTTTTTTAATGTTTACTTCTTAAACTCCTGAATTTTTATGCTTTTTAAACATTTACTAGAATACAGATGAAACGACTTAATGCATAAAACCCTACAGATTATTAAGACTTCAAAGCAGGATTAAAGTGCACTTGACTGATACACTGCTACACATTGCTCTTTGATACCTGTCAGATATATAAAGATTCCTAAGGATCTTCCCACCCACTCCGCTTAACAGGTCCTTAAGAACCTGGATTTATTGTGACACACTTCTATCATCTTTTCTTCTTAATGCTCTGAGATTTAACTCTTTTAGCTCTTCTTTATAGAATCTTAATGGTTTAGCCCTTGAAGTCACTGAGCTCATTGCATACTGCCAAAGAAAAGTAAGATGGAAACGAAGTCAATCTCATTACTGTGTGAAATACTGAATGGCAAAATATTCTTTTAAAACGCATGCTTAATGTATTCACAAATTTACTCAGAATCACTTGAAACTAATTTTAGTGAGAGATGTCACAAGCTGCAATGTCATTTGTCACAAGTTAATGCTATGCTATTTCCGGAGAAAACAAATTTAGTAAATAGCTTGATTAAAAAGGATTTGTCACAATATAAATAAATGAAGTCAAATAAATAAATTATGTGTTTTACATATGGGCAATGAGATTTCTCTAGGGCAGGAAGAAAGACTATCAGCCGCATGGAGAGCAAAAATGGGACAGATATTCTGTGATTGCCAGCCTTGTTTCCAAGCTGGCTCCTGGGCCAAGAAACTGCAGAGAAGCATCTTAACAACCTCAAGTCACAAATCACACTATGTTTGGTGCCAGCCGACACAAAACACCCACTATTTTCAGCCTTTTCAAAGGGAGCTTTCTCCAAGCAAAGAAAGAGTAAGAGGTATACCAGAGCAAAATAATTTATTCTCTAGATCTGCTTTTTCAGAACAAATCTACACTTCAGATATCTGCAGAACTGGCCAGAAGATCTCATGGGAACTGTATTAGCAACATCCTCAGTGGAAAGAGCCAACAAGGGAGTTCTAGAGCCTGCTTTCCCTTCCAGCCAAATAAATCAAAATGAAATTTTCTCAGGGGAAAGGACTACGTCTAAGAATCAGGTTGTTTGAGGACAAATAGTCTTTTGAATCTTTTTGCTCCTTTAGAACTTTTTTTAAATAGAGACCTACTTTCACTGAATACTTTTTGTTTCCTTAACTTTCTGTAAAGAAAAATGATAAAAAAAGCCTAAGAAATGTCAACAAAAAACAAATTCTCATTTTCCTCTGTTCCTCTCAAGGGAAGGAAAAATAATCATCTAGTTTTAACAGCAAGCTAGTATCCTTTTATTCCTCTTCTGAAGAACCCAAGATGCTTGTGGCTGTGGTAAAAATTACAAAGAGACTGATCAAGTGCTTGCACTAGCAAGCAGCAAAATTTCACCAACTCCAGCTGGTACAAAATGGCAAAGTTCTTACGATAGCAATGGAATTGGCAGGTTTAAATTATTTCTACAAAAGTTGCTATGTGGCTTTACAGTGGAATGATATCTACCCCTATCACTTCCTACAGAACAGAATGCAGTGAATTTCCAATAACGTGTCTGATAAATTCAACCTTTTATTTTTGCTCATCTCCTCAGAGGGTAGAGATCCTCAAACATATTCATTATTCAGAATTCTACAGTGATTTCTTTGCTTCAAATATTAAACCTATGGATTATTATGAGCTATTTGAGCTATCATTTTGTTCAGAGGGTCAGAGGAATCACTTGGCACTGTTTCCACAGTCTCTTTGATAGAGCACTAGTTTAAAATCCTGTTTCCACCACTACATGCATAGCTTTGAAATTAGCTTTCTGTGATTGTTCACGCTAATGAAACTTGATTGGTGTGATGCTAATCGAAGGTGAAGTTTCTGCTGATTATAGCAGACTGCTGCATTATTTTAGTCCTTAGGCACTTAAGGCACATTTTGCTTGTAGGAGAAAGATACATGGTCCCTTTCCTAAAAGGTTTAGAATCATGGAATCATGTTTTGTCCTATGCTGAGCTTATGTCATGCAGGGCCATACCCTCAGTATACACAATTATATATATAGCAATTAGTATAGAGGTGGTAAGATTTTGACTCAAATAATGAATGTGTATAGATTTTTTTTTTCTCTTAGCTTTGCTCTAGCTGTGACAGTCAGTAAATTCCCCAGTATCCAGTGGTCACGAGATAAAAGGATACAACTCTCAGAGCACAATGACAGTGTTGCTTTCAATTACTTCTGTTAAGCAGGCATGCAGCTCCATCTTGGAGCAGAAGGAGATGCTGCAACCCTCCTTCACCTGCCATTGGGTGAATTGTGGTTTTGTTGCTGCTTTTGTTGTGGAAAGATGAAAGATGAAAGAAAGCCAGAGAATGGCTGGAAGGGAGCTGGTGGCTAGCTTCCTTCACTGGAAAAGGTGCCAAGGGCTATTACCTGACGTGAGTATTGGCTAGAGTGTTGATCTTCAGGGGAGGCCAAAGCTACACTGCTGTGTATAAATAAAAAATACAAAAAAGTAAAAATCCCAAAAAATTTGCTGCGACAGGAGACTGGAGGCAGACAGCAGCAGCAGCTTCAAAACACATAAAATAAAACACAGCCAACAGGTCCCAACAAGTACAGAATGGAATAGGCAAGGATATGCCTTGTCACATCGCTAACCCAGTGATTGTAGATGCAGAGGAAACATGAGGAGAACCACCTGTAGACAACACTCAGGCTCACACAGTCTCTCTGACCCATTTGGTGCCAGTCCCAGGCAGGACGGACACTTGGTCCGACCCAGCAGGTCACTTCTGATGCTATTACAAAGCCTGGGACCTTTCCCACTCCCTTGGTAAAATATGGATTTTGTATTGAGAAGTTTCTCACCCTGAAACAAACTTATCAGATAGATGTACTGATTTGCTTATGTATCATGCAGGCTGTGAGGACCAGAGGCAAGCCTGGGTGTGGATGTATAGCACATTAGCTGGCCGCGAGTCTGCTCCACATGCAGTGAGAAAATGAATGAGCTGCTTTGCACTTACTGCCAGGAACAGCGAGCTCTCAGGCAGTAACCGCAGGATTACTTGCTTTACATTCACACCCCTGTTTACCTCACATTAACCAGTTCACGCAGCCACATCCTTGGGCTGTTGTACTGAATATGAAAGTTATTTGTTTTTTTCTATCTCTGTACAAGGCCCCATCAACGTGTCCTTGCCTAGGGTGTCTGCCTATAGCGTAACTGATTCCTACCTGCCTTGCGAATTGCTCATGCATGTTTATGCCAGCAGCAAATTTTAGAAATTATTTTTAAAATGCTGGTGTTCTTTCCCTTACATAGAGGTTGGGTGAGATTTCCCAGCTCCTGCCTTCCTAGTAGAGGTAGGGAAGAGACAGGTACAATTCCCTGCCCACTGAAACAGTGTGCCCCATGGGACAAGTGGCATCTATTTCTAAATGTAACAGCATACACTGGGAACCATAATGTGTCTTGCTGGGGCACAAGGAAATCTGAGCATCAGGTAAATGAAAGTCACATCACTTTACCGATCACATGAATCTGACCGCCAGGATTTTAATGCAACATGCATTTCTAGCAGGTCAACCCCTAACCTATAACAGTGCATGGGATTATTCCTTGTGCAGGGACCTACACTTGCCCTTATTGAACTTCATTAAGCTCCTCTCCACCCAACTGTCTAGCCTGTCCAGGTCTCACCAAATGGCGACACAGCCCTCTGGCATATCGGCCACTCCTCCTAGTTTTGTATCATCATCAAACTTGCTGAGGGTACACTCTGTCCCCTCATCCAGGTCTTTGAAGAACATGTTGAAGAAGACCGGCTCTAGTACAGACCCCTGGGGAACACCACTAGCTGCAGGCCTCCAGCTGGACTCTACACCACTGATCACAACCCTCTGAGCTTTGTCATTCAGCCAGTTCTCAATCCATCTCACTGTCCACTCACCTAACACGGACTTCCTAAGCTTACCTATGAGTAAATTATGGGATACAGTGTCAATCAGGGTAGAAATCATCCACTGCTCTCCCCTCATCTACCCAGCCAGTCATGCCATCATAGAAGGGTATCAGCTTGGTCAAGTATGATTTCCTCTTGGTCAATCCATGTTGACCACTCCCAATAACCTCCACATGCTTAGAGATGATATCCAGAATGAGCTGTTCCCTCACCTTTCCAGGGATGGAGGTAAGGCTAAGTGGCCTGTAGTTTCCTGGGTTCTCCTTCTTGCCCTTTTTGAAGACTGGAGTGATATTGGTTTTCGTCCAGTCCTCAGGCATCTCTCTTTTTCTCCATGACCTTTCCAAGATGATCAAGAGGGGCTTAGCAATAACACCTCCCAGCTCCCTCAGCACTCATGGGTGAATCCCATCAGGACCCATGGATTTGTGGGTGTCAAGTTTGATCCTCCTCAGCCAACGGAAAGTCATCCTTTCTCTAGACTTTTTCTCTTACCTCCAGGGTCTGGGATTCCACAGGGCTGGCCCTGGCAGTAACAACTGAAGCAAAGAAGGCATTCAGTAACTCCACCTTCTCTGTATCCTTTGTCAAGGGGTACCCACCTCATTCAGCAGTGGGCCCACACTTTCCCTAGTCTTTCTTTTGCTACTGATGTACTTGAAGAAGCTCTTCTTGTTATCCTTGACATCCCTTGCCAGATTTAATTCCAAGTAGGCCTTAGCATTCCTTGTTGTGTCTCTGCATACTTCAACAACATTCCTATATTTCTCCCAAGCAGACAGTCCCTTTTCCATATTCTGTAAACTGGCTTAATCCATTTGATTTTTTTCCAGAAGCTCCTTGCTCATCCATGCAGGTCTCCTGCTTCCTTTGCTTGATTTCTTACTCATAGTGATGCACTGATCTTGAGCTTGGAGGAAGTAGTGCTTGATTACTAACCAGCTCGCTTGGACCCCCTTACCTTCTAATGCCCTAACCCATGGGATTAAGTCCCAAGTAGGTCTTTGAAGAGGCTGAAGTCAGCTCCTGCGATCCAAGGTTGTTGCCCTGCTTCTTCCACACAGGATCCTGAACTCCACCATCTCATGGTCACTGCAGCCAAGGCTGCCCCCAACCTTCAAATCCCCAACTAGTCCTTCTGTTTTGTTAGCAAAAGGTCCAGCAGTGCACTTCTTTTTGTTCTCTCCTCCACCACCCGAGTCAAAAACTTATCATCAATGGTCTGCAGAAACCTCCTGAACTGTGTGTGCCTGTGTTGCCTTTCCAGCAAACATAAGGGTGGCTGAAGTCCTCCATGAGAACCAAGGCCTGTGATCGTGATGCTATTTTCAGGTGTCTGTAGAAGGCTTCATTGACTTCCTCTTCCTGATCAGGTGGTCCGTAGTAAACACCCACAATGTCCCCCATATTAGCCTGCCCATTAATTCTTACCCATAAGCTCTCAAGTCATTCTCCATCCACCCCTAAGCAGAGCTAAATATATTCCAGCTGCTCTATCATGTAGAGAGCAACTCTACCACCTTGCCCCGCTGGCCTGTCTTTCCTTAAATGTATGTAGCCGTCCATGACAGCATTCTAGTCATGCGAGCTATCCCACCATCTCTCTGCAATTGCAATGAGATCATGGCCCTGTGACTGTACACAGATGTCTGGTTATTCCTGTCTATTCCCCATGCTGCGTGAGTCGGCGTACAGGCATTTCAGAGAGGTAATTGAGCATGCCAATTTCACTGGAGGGGTGAAAGAGGAGCCATCATAGTCATACACACCCTTCAGGTGGTTGGCCTTCTGCTAATTGTCTTGGGAGGCGGCTAAGGAACATGTGTTGTTGCTTTGGCTGGCCTGGTTTATTCCCGATTTGGATGCGATGTCTTGCCATTTTGGACCCCACCCCCTGAATTTGATGCCATTCCAGAGCTGTAGGATATGCTGACTGACATCCAGCTTCTCCTTTAGAGAGATTCTATTACCCTGCAGGTCCTTTTTCTTTCCCCTTGGCTCACGGCACACAGATGCTCAGATATCCTAAGGCAGTCCAAATGGCAGTACACCCCTATGTGCTCAGTCTCACATTGCCTCAGCCTCCCCCAGTTAGTTTTGAAATTAGCTTTCAAAAGAAGCCTGTGGGAGCTAGAGCTCCGGGTTTAAATCCTCATTTGGGAAAGGAGGTGAGGGTTATGGAGGCAGCACAGACTGTCTCTTTCAGCTCCACACCTCTTCTCAAATAGATTTGGCAAACTAATTACTGATACTACTAATAGCAGACTGACTCCTGGGTAGTTTTTGGATTTGTTTCCTCAGCAACTAAAAACTGTGGAAACATTTATTTAATGAAAAAACTGGGGATTAGCCTGGAAAAAAATATGTTCTGCACATATTTCAGCTAATATTAAGTAAGTTTCTTAAGATATATTCATAAACCTCTAGAATTCACATCACCCAGTTCCCACAAATCCATGTATGGGCTTACACTTCTACTCAAAAATTCAATTGTAGGTGAATATTTCAGATTTAATGTGGAGAGCAATTATTTTTCAAAAAAAGCTCTGTTATGCTGATTCCTGATTGCTTACCATTCAAACAGGAGAAACAAAGCCTTGAAGTTAGAGAATCCAATGGAAACATCTTGAATGATGAATCTCTGTGCTCAGTAAACATCCCTAAAGAGGCAATATACAGCCAGCGAATTACCCTTCCTCTTCCATTTTCCCCTCAAACTTCATGCTTCGATGTCCCTAATTATTCTCACACTGAATAACTTTGAGAAAATGTTGATCTGTTCACCAGCAGTCCACAAATAGACGGGAAAAAAAGTCCCATTTAAAAAAAAAAGTGTTATACATTGTACCCAGCCCTGCAAGACAGCTAATACTAAATGTGTCAGATAGAATTCAAGCTTCTGTGGAACAATAAGGAAATAGGAGGAAAACTATATTTAACCATATTTATATTCACAGCCTCCAACAAAGTGGGAGAAATAATCACTTAAGATCAACAGAGTAGGCGCAGATATCATAGCCTCTTGTTATCTTGCTCCAGGTAGGATAAATAGTAGGCACTGAACACAGTTTAGGTAGGCATAACTTTAGTGCTGCAGACAAAGAACTACAACCTAATCTTAGACACACTTCTGAGAACCCTGGTCATACTGCTGTGCTGGGGAGCAGGTGCCCAATGTATTTGCAACAGTTTGCTGTTGGAAAAATGCCCGTACACTTCACACACAGTTCCCACACTTCTCCATTAGCCCATGATTAAGTGTAAATGACTATAAGACTCCTAAAATTTTGCAATATCTCAAATTTTCCAAATTCCCTGCTGTTGGGCATGTATGGGATTGTATTAATATGCTAAATCATACAGGAAAGTGTAAAGTAGACATAGCTACCTCCTTTAAAATGGAGGACTTCTGGGATAGAGGGATTGTTCTTGCCACATGTAGCAGTGTCTACATGCCTGATTTACCAGTATAGGGCTGTTATTGTATGAAATGATTTTGGAACTTAAAAATAACAAGATAGTTCCCATTATGTTCCTCTTCTTTTTACCCAGCAGCTGTTTGGCTGGAAAAAGTCACCAGTACACAAGAAAACAAGAAAACAAGAATAGGGGAACAGCTTCAGTAGTTCAGACCAAAGCCTAGTAACTGGTCTCCAGTCATGACCAAAAGGAGATGCCTAGTGAAGAATATAAAACTAGACCAAGCACATTTCTTAGCCTACAGCCGTTTTCACCTCAGGAATTTTCTGGAGACAGTTTTTTTTGAACCTGACTGAAAGAAAACCTCTCTGACTCGAGAAACCAATAGAAATTATGCCTAGAATGAAAACTAATGTAGTTCAAAGCTTTCAAATATATATCCTTAGCATGAGATCTGGCCTGTTACAGTGAAGCCCAAAAATGAGTAGTCTGCTTCCCAAGGCCTCCGTTAGAACACTCACTGTATCTCAAAGGAAAACTCTAGCATGCAACAGCTCCAGAAAAAAAATCACCAGACCAAACCAAACAAACCAGTCTTAAACTCCTAATATACGAGTTCAGCTGTGTTGACATAAATATCTGGAAAGCTGTGCTCTACCTAGTGGAGCGATGCATGAGAGGGCAGCCAAGAAACTCGCTCCTTCCCCTCTGAATATTCATCAGTAAAAAACATGCCTTTGCTACCTGGGAGGAGTGCTCTGCCCCCATTCTCATGCAAGATTAGTAAGAAAACCAATTCCATGTAATTTCTGCAGCTGGAGCTCTCTCTTGGCGAAGGGGTTCTGCTCGCTGTCAAGGCTGCAGTGAGATAGTCTCTATCTCTAAGAGACACTTTCTTTTTTTTATTATTTTTATTTTTTCTTTAAATGCCAGCACACTTGCCAAAAGGCATTACTGTTGCAGAAAAACTCATCTCTAATATCTGCATCTTATTCCTAAAACAGTTTAGTTTTTATTGCTACTGTTTATAGAAAGCCTACAGTAATATAAACGGCTTTCATAAAAGTTGCCAGGTTTTTAGCAGCATGCTGTGCCTCCACAGCAGTTACAACAATTCTGCTGCTACAAAATAGTATCCAATTGCAGTATCTACTGGCAGAAGCACAAATTGTTCTCTTAGGTTGGGCATTGCTGGAATAAGATCACATTTGCTAACACCTTTTTTGTTGTTGTTTTTGTTTTTTTGGCAGGATGAAAAGTTTCTCTTTCTTTTGCCTCATAAAAAGGAAGGAACAGGGAGTTGTTTGGGTTTGTGCCTTCTTAAGAGAATGATTTTGTTCTTCTTATGATATGGGGCTTAATTACACTTCCCTGTTTGATGCTTGTATTAGAAATTCAGTTTCCCACGACTGTATTTCTCCATGGAAGGTATGCACCATGTCTAGCGAAATCTGAACTTCTCTCGTTACATGATGCCAAGACTTCCAACAAAACCACTTGCTCTCAAGCACTCCAAGGGGATGCCTGTAAATCAGGATTAAGACCATTTTCTCAATAAGCCAAACCATATACAAAACAGCTATCATGCTGCAAAAGCTACATGGTAGAAAAACACTGATAAACCCCTGTCCTAGGAGCAAATATACAGACTAGAAATGAACATTAGATTTGACCTGCAGAATACATTTTACTGTGTAATCAGAAAGCCGTGAAACTGCATCCAGATGTTCAAAAACTGAAAAACTTCCCTTTGCCAGTGCTGAGTAAAAATCATCTCCCTGGACTATCTCATGTCCTGTACTCATTCGTTTCTAGGCAGTACATCATAGTCCCCCACACGCCTATTCAAGGGATAATATAACTGATTCCATGACACAAAGGCAATCCCTTGCCAGTCTTATCTGGCCTTACCACAAAGCTTTTGAAAACTTTCTGTCACTGACTTAAAGCTTTTGTGCATTTCTGGCCTTTCTCCCTCTTTCAAGAAAAAGCACCACTTCCTAAAGCTTACCAAACCACAGCTCTGATCCCTGGAAGTAGCCAGAAGTGCCCAATTTGCAGTACAGCATTGCAAGATGAGCTGAGCTTTCTCTTTAGGACTGAGACTAGGGTTTGCTGGAAAAAGATCTCAGTACCTTAAAAGGACACGTGTTTTCCTCAGGTTCACACACTGTTTAGGATGGCCTGCCTGGCATCTGGCAGTAGCGTAGAATTTCAAATTTGTTTTTCCTCCAGGGAGCCAGAGTACTAATCTACAGTAACACAGGCTGTAGGAATCTAATCATTGTACCATGACCCCAAATGATCTTGTTATGCATTCAGCTTCTGCCCAGTCTATCGCAGGGAATGACAAAAGTTTCTGCAGTCTGGAGATAAGGAATGTGGTCGCATCCATTTATTCTTACTTTACTAGCCTGGAGACAGCAATATATTCCAGTCATTCAGATGAGAGACTTGCTGATGAGCATGTGGGAATAAATGGGAACCAGTGAATTGTGTGCAAAACCACAATGTGGCTATAGTGAGGGGTAAAACATACCTCTACAGACATATGCTGCCGAGAGAATCAAAAAGGCGGAGACAGTGGCAGCACCCAGCTTCTTGGGACAGTTTGGTCTTAAATAACAGAAGGCAGCACGATCACTCTCAAGGACATTTCTAGTCAGATCCAGAAAATGTCCTGAAAGCAGAGGGTGGTTTATCCACCATTTGCCTTCCTTTATCCCATGGTACTTGCTTCCTGTAGACTTGAGGAAAAGGGTAAGTACGTAGGGAAAAGAGAAGCTGCTTGTCCTGACATCATTGCCTTCCCTAAAATGATGGATCTGCAATGAATAATAAACACATTTGGACACATACTTTCAGCTCTCTGACATCTCTGTCCCAGGCTTGGGGAGTTAATTCTACCATAGAACAACACGTAGTGTTGTCTATGGACACAACACTATGAGAGGACTGAAGGAGGCAAAAATCTGCCTCTATCCCCTTACTTACTTAGTGCTTCTTCATGTGTTTGGTTCAGGTGATGGTACTGAACTTTCAGGATATAGCATAGACTCACTGCATAAAATTCAGTGAGGAGTGAGGGAAGAGACAAGAAATTAAACATGCTAAAAGCTTGGGAAATCAGTTTACTTCCCTTGTTTTGAGAGGACTTGCCCTATTGCTATCTGCAGCTGCAAGAGGCTGAGCACATCAACTAGCCACCTATGCAACCAAACTACTCCATGCTCAGTTCATAAAAGTGACAGCATGTGATATCATTCATTTAATTCTATCTGGATGTATCTCTCGAGTATCACAGCAAGTCTTTCCCCATCTGCACAGCAATGTTTGTCTCAATAAGGTCCGTTTAGGTCATTTCCAAAGTCACAGCAGCCGGCCACAGTTCTCCTTCGCACTTTCCGCTACATTTTCCTGCTTCTTTCCCAATGACTCCTGACTGCATTATCTGCCTTTTCCACTCAGCAAGTTTCTCAGGAAAGCAAATCATCTGCCTTGCCCCATATAGCCCCTCATCCCTATCCTATCTGCCCACAGATCTGCTAGGATACAGCACAAACAAGTAGGTGAAGCAGCCTTCAGCTTCAGTAAGTTACTCCAGGTAATCCAACGTATCTTCAGGAGACATGTCTAATGCATTATGAACTGAATTACTTTGATTCTGGTTTGGTGTACTGCCAGTGAAATAATTATCATTTAAAGGTTAATTAAAGAATCTGCCTTTGCAGGTTGTGAGGAAGGCACTTAACAGCAGGAACTGAGCTCAGGAATCGTCGGGTTGTGTGCATAATACATAATGTTACAGGCACTAAAATGCATACATCTTCCTGCCTCACTCTGATCTCGCCTGCAGTAGAGCAAATGCCATCCATCTCTCGATTTGGTGGAGCTGTTCTGAATTTACACGTTATGCAGTACAGTAGGCCCAGGAAATAAAAATGCTTTGAAGAAATCAATTCCATCATATCTTTTTATCTGCAGCCACACACACAGCCGGCTCCTGACATACAAAGAGTTGCGTATTTAAGGTTTCCAAACTTACCTGTCACTCATCACCGAAAAATACTGCTGATGTTTAGTTCCCGAGAGCTGGTCAGTGACTGGAGGACTGAGACATTACACTCCAGAATGACATGGTTTACCCAGTCCCTGCTGCAGAAGTAAAGCTAGTACCCCATCCAGTCACAGCTTTCTGAGCCCTCCCAGTCTCCCTAGAGCAGCAGTTACCCCTTCAGCCTGCAATGCCATGGTGAAGTTGTACTGCCTACCCACAGCACTTTATTTTATTCCTCCATTGACATACATCACTATTGCTGCAGCTCTTCGGAGTGCCTGTCTACACTACGCTGGGAAGGGTAGCACTTCTCAAAGGACTTTTTACTTGGCCGCAATATAGCACTCACATGACCTTGAGTCCCACGTCCATGTGGGGCCCAATGTTTCACTCCATCCTTATTGTATGGATACACTAGACATGCTTCCTTTCTCTTGTTTTGACATGTTCCATTGGAACAATAAAATATCCATGATGATCATGGTTATTTTAGCTTACACAGTTTATTCACTACAAAGAGTAATTTACAATGCTGCCCCTGTATTCAATTTTTTTTCTAAAAAGATACAATGGTGACAGCAGGATCCATGATTTCTTCCTTATTTCCGTCAAGATTAAAGTAATATCATTTTAGGACGTGCATGTGTTTCACAACAAGAGCACAGAACAAATTACCAAAAATTCAGAATATGACGAACCTGCCAAGGGTGGAGGGAGAGATTCAGCAGACAACTTGAGAATTGGAATAAGCGCTTGCCTGAATAGTCAGCACCCATTCCCCTCCCAACAATCCCAACTTCTGGTTCACTTTTCTACCAACTCTTCCCAGTGCCTTTTCAGGACTTTTGCATCAGATGCAGTGTCACTCCTCCCACCAATGGTGGTTTGCAATCAGGAAATAATTAGTTGAATATGCTGTGAAACAGGACAAGACTAGTAATGCAGCTTGTGTGTGAAAAGGAGAAGGGGGAGCTGGTGAGAACACAGAGCTGTTAAAGGATGAGATAAGGGAAGTAGTGTAAAGTAAATGAAGAACGAATTAGAAGACTGAAGTCCCAAGAGTCAATATGAAATGAAGGAAGAAGGGGGAAAAAGCTGCAGGTAAGGAAGGGTTCCAAAACAAATGGAAAGTGCAGAGGTAACATTTATGAGACCCACATCTCTAGGCCAGCTGCTGAGTGCTTTTCCCTGGTTAACTTCTACTCTGTGTCCTTCAGTTTGGTTTTCTTTGCACCACTTCATTTGATCTCCAGCAGGCTGAGGGCGAGAACTTTAAAAAGATGCTGTTGCCAGTTTGGAAACAAAACAGTAACTCTAATGAGCTACCTGAGATATATTTTCACAAAGTCAAACTTCAAAAGGTTTTATTTACATGATGAAGAGCAGACAGGACAGCTGTGAAACAGGAACAATGATAAACGACAACAAAAACAAAGCCATTTAGATGGAAGCACGTATTAAAAAAATATGTGGTATAATTATATATGTATATTTTTAAAGGGCAGCTTGTATCTTTCTGATAAATAGCTACTGTCTATTGGGAAAGACTTTCCTGTAACAGCTACCTACTATTTTCTTATTCTTGTTTTCCTACTGGGAAGCAGCATCAAGGATGTGATGCCCTTACATTTAGCAAACATTTAACCAATAAATGTTTAATCATTTAAGAAAAAGCATCATAAATAAAATGCTTTCTGAATGAGAATCGTCAGGGAGTAATTAGAACTCTTAATGTCTACAGAATAAATATGACATCCTCCTGTTTCAGAATCACTCTCTAACTCTCCCACAGAGCAGAAGTACACAGGAAGCAATTAAGCAAGCAAAACAAGAAAAGAAACATTGAAAAGGTACATTGAGGGGAAACACTTCTGAAGTTCAATCAACAAATTTCATTGTACCTTGGGACTCTAAGGCCCCCTAGTGAGCAACAGGCCTTTTAACATAATTGATCTTCAGGTAGAGTGTTCTACTTGGACATCTTTTGGCAATAAACAGATTCAGCTTTGGATTGCCAAAGTTTTCTCAGCTGGTATAAGAAAAAAAAAAAGTAAAAAGGAAAAAGAATATGACACCAAAGGGAAAATGCTTCTGGCGTGTCCATAAGGGTTTGCTTATTGCCACAAAAATCTTGGTGTGCAATCAACTGGGTGTTCACCAGAAGCCATTGGAGAAAACACCAAGCTAGAAAGCGGAGACAAGATGTGTCCAGGACTTGAACACTGAGAAAACCGAGTCATTCTGGTGTCATTCTCCAAGACCAGTAATGTCATTTGTTGTCTCTTGTTCATTTTTAAAGAGAAAGTTGAGAAGATCTTGCGACATTTTCAATAAAAACAAACTCATCCACATTTCATCTGGAAAGAGGCATCAAAGTGTCTAGGTAATTTTCAAAATAATTTTATTTTATTTCATAAAATGTAACTAGGAAGCCAACATTCATAGACAACATCATTTTTAAAAGTCTTTGTCAACACTCCCCCAGGATTTTTTAAAATAATTTTGCACAAAGCTAAAGAGACTATTCTTGCAAAAGGAAATGCCCTTCTCAGATAGATCCAGTCCATTTCAGATCTTGCCACTGTGACAAAGCAATATGTTATACACACCATGTCCAGTACAGCACTATAACAGACCATGAGGGAATTATGCAAACAGATTATGGGCTGTTACCATACATTTCTTTCTTCACAAATAATTCAACAAGTGAATGCTTTGAAGTTGTAGACGGAACATCAAAATATATCATAGAAAAACTACAGCATTTGTCAGTCTGCACATTACATTTTTGTAATATTTACGCTAAAATACAAACATAAAAGACTAAGTGCCAATATATTCTCTTTATAGACGGAAGTGAATGGACAACCCAATTTTTTTCTTTAAAAATGGATAATACCAGGTGCTTCTAAAGAGATCAAGAGGATAACCCCTAATCTTTTTTCAAGAATTAAGTATGAAAGCTTGGAAAATACTTCCTTTTAGTTCAAGCTAGGAGACACAAAGTTGTCACACACCTATAAACAAAGGCACTTGGTTCAGAAAAAAACTTGGTGTATTTCTATTTCTATGAAGAAAATGGGACTTATTTGACCTCCACAACCTTGTATGGGATAAGTTCATGAAAAAAGGGGATGCAGAGAACCAGTGGGGAGTAGTCTTCTCCTTGTTGTAACCACAGCCAAATCCTTTTGCCTCTTTGTGCCTCAGTTTCTCATTGGCACGAGACTGTGAGGCTGAAAGTCTTAAAAACCTGAACTCCCACTTGTTTGTTAGAGCAGATCTCCAAATTCTTCTAGTGACTTTAGCAAACTTTTTACCATTGTTTTGGGGAAAAACAGGAGAGAAGATGACATGAACATCTTGACTTTTCAAATAATTTCTCTTCTGTCCTGCAGCCTGATAAAATTTTTTTGATCCTCCCAATCCAAACCTTTAATTTGATGTGGCTGCCTGTTCTTTATATTGGCAAAATCAAAAGGAGTTTCAAAGGAAAAAGGAGAAAACAAATAGAATAAAGTCTTGCCAATCATCCTCCCTGCTTCGTAAAAGTCTAATTTGTGACTAAACCTGGTAAAATCCCCACCAAAGAAAACACAAAGTGATGCCTTCTTCTTTTATCTGTGGTGAGATAGAGTGTGGTCTCTGGCTGTATAGGGCAGGTTATTTTCTTTAAGCAATCCAAGTTAAGTTCTCCCTTTACATAGATTCAGCAGCCTCCAGTGATTCAGTGCTTGCATTTTGCCCTCTCTAATAAGCAGAGGCTGAGCCAAGCTAACATGTAGTGCTCTGTGCAGATGTTAATTTTCGGATCTGGTCTAAGAATGAAAAAATTAAAGGGTTCATTAACTAATTACCACTGTGCTTTAATGTAATGTAATGCAGAAAATGGAAAAGGTCTATCTGGATTGCTTAATGTAATAATTAACATTCCAGAAGAAGGAACAAACTTCATGTTATTTAAATTCACGGATGATTTAAATTTAGGAGAAGCTACAAACACCACTCAAGACAGAAATTACAAAGGACTCTAAAGATTGTGAAGAAGAGCAAAACAAAATATAAAGAGATTCAGCTCAAGAAACAATCTCACAGGCTGATAATACACAGAGGAAAGTTATCCACCAGGTAAACAGACAGAAGGAAGTAACCACAATAAGAATTTTGAATGTTACAGGAGGGTGAAAAAAGCAATGCCAGGTGTACTTTTGGCACAGAAGGAGAGGATAAAAAACTAATTGATTTAATTAGCAGCACCATCCCACTGAACCTGTAGCCCTATATTGGTACCTTCTTGGGATTCACAGAAACATCACTGTGCAGGGCATTGTATAAATGCCCTTGATGAAGAACAGCATCCTCTTCTACTTAACCACCTTTCCCATTCCCCTATGCCTTCTCCCTTTCTTTACTCCTCTGCTATTTATTTCTTTTCTCTATTTCATCCTTATTACCTCATGCCTGACTGCTAAAGCTACTGAGAACAGCCTGGCAACAAGACAGTTTATAAAACTGCAGACCCAGTTGGTGACCCAGTAAAAGAGCTGGTGTCTGGGAATCTGTATGAACTTTAAGTCAATAAACTACAATCACAAGAGAAAGCAGGTTAAAACACACACACAACCCCTCAAGAATACTATAGAATTTTTTTTTTCTTCTTTTCAAGGGAAAGAGGTGTGATATGGAAGGACTGGGAGAAGAGATGGAAACATTTTCAACAATTTTTTCATTGTATTTTCCCCATTTTGAACTCCAAAGTTACTATTGTGAACACTTTTGAACATACCAATCCTGCATCCTAACCCAACTATTTTCTTTTCTTGAAAGGAAATAAAAAGAGAAAATTAATTTCACAGGCTGGTGATTTGACCCCAACCCCATTCTTCAGTCTCTGTTCTGACATGCTGCTCTAACAGCTAAACCAGTCTCAGGCACCTTGTGGTCAAGGGATCCAGCAATCAGAACTAATTATTCAGCCCTGTTTCTTCAGAAGACTTTACCAATACTGTCTGGGCATGTGACTGTGTTTATCTAATAATTTTTGTTACCTCTTTGGGAACTATCGATCACATATGACAACCAGAGATGAGGCTGAATGACATTAAGTTCTCATACAAAATTAAACAGTAAACAGCTAGAGGAAAAAAACCTCTAATTATCTCTCAAGAACAAATTAATTGAAATAAACCCCAACCCCCAAACCCATAAAACTGCACTATGAATTAAAACATTCTTAGATGACAACAAATCCACAGGAGAGAGGAAAAAGGGTGTTGCAAATAGCCCATGTGCTGAAAAATATTTAATTAGTGCTCAAGGCTTATTAGGGACTGGAGAAGTGGGACACCATAACCAAACCCATGGAAACCTGTCTTTATTAGTTCTGCCCCTTGCTTGGCATACTCGACAGTTTTGAGATCTGCATTCAGATAGAGCTTGTTTGTGGTCATCAGTTCTGTTGGAGAAGTACAAAAGTCTCTGCTCAAGTTTCATCAGTTGAAAAGCTAATTACTTCTCATTAAAAACAGATACATAGCATTTTGTCTCACATGTTCTCAAAAAAACCCAAACATCTCAAGCAGTTTTTTTTAAGAATATTTCTGCTCTGCTCTAAAACTGGGACACATATATAGCTCAGGTCCTAGGCTTAGCACTTAACTAACTTAGAAGAGGTCTTCACATATTACTGCTACAGCTGTACATTACACTGAAGCCCTCAGATCTTCTGTAGGCATTAATTTTTCAGGAACTTCTTACTTATCAAGCAGAATGTTTTCCTAATCAGCACGTGGACTTCTCTGAGCTATACCTTTCTTTCTTGGACTTGTGATGCAAGCTGTGCTGTACTGAGGAAATTTCTCTTGTCTTATTTTTATGAGTCCTGATGATATGTCCAACCCTGAAGGAAGAAGTTGACATGGGAGAGGATGGTTCGCATCTCCTGCTTCAGGGACAGGTGATTAGGACACTTACGATTTCACCAACTGAGCTGATAATTCCTCCCCACCTTCAAACACAGGGCTTTTCACAGAGCTAACTCAATTGCTAAATATTTTATAGCAACATATTTCTTGGTCCAAAAATGACACAGAAAAGATAATAATATTCCACTGGTACAAAAAAACCCCACCAAAACCCAAAAAAACCCATCACAAAATAGACAATGAACCATATTATTTTTCACATATGAGTTGTGGTTTTCTTGTCCCTTTACACCTTGAATTTTCAGTATTCTTTCAACAAATGATTTCCCAAATGAGGCTTTTATGAAAGGTGTAATTCTGGAAACACTTCCATCAATATTTTTTTTGTTAGACAGGTATCAGAGTGCAGGTACAATATCACTTCCATTTATTCCATTTTGAGAGGTCACTGATTACAGCACCATCCTTCCAAATTAAATATCTCAATGTACTTTCAGAGGGTGGGCTCTTTCCAGGTGAAAGAATTTTTACATGCAATCATTGACACCTGTAGATGGGAAATATGAAAGATAATCACATCCTTATAAATAAGCTGTACTTTGTCAGTGTCAATAGGCTAGCTTTCAGCACAGGGTTATTTTGGCTTTCTGTATGTGTAAGTGTGTGTGGGGCTGGTGGTGTTTTTCTATTTTTTTTTTTTAAGATAATGAGCAAGAACATACAAAATTTAATTGCATTCTAAGTATTACTTAGTGAGAGACATAAAAAGAGAAAACATCTCTTAGCAAGAAGATTGCACTGTAGCTAATCCATGGAGTATAATCATTCTCAAGATCCTTGGTTACCTAGCACAACAAATTAGAATTTGGAACCTCTGAAAGCTCTTTAACCCCAGTCAGGTTTGGGGAGGGGAGCTGCTATATAAATTTTGAATAAAAGCATTTCAGACATAGCCAACTACACTGCAGATTTCACTGAATGATTCCTATGCTTGTTTAGTTTGCTGTGCAGCATATAATTTGGGGAAAATAGCTTTCACTTGATTCACATCCCAAAAAACTCATAAAGGTTAAGAATAGCAAAAAATCATCTCTTGATCTGAAAACATAAGCAGTGTGTAATTGCTATGTGATATATCCAGCACAACATTGATTTTTGGATAAGTCATCTCCCGAGATGAAAACATTAATCTGAATTGTATGTTCTGCTGGACACAAGTTATCCAAGCACTCATCTGAAGCCATGCCTTTGAGTATGCTGCTTTCCTCAACCCCATTTAATGTTACCTTTGTAACTCAGAGTAAGAGAGAGAGAGTGATTAGTTAAGTCTGGTGTTATGCTGCTTGTAATATGTTGCTTTATTATGTCATTAGACGCAATGACTTTTTTTCGAAGAATGGGATTTTTTAAAATAACTCAAAACGGTGAAGTTACCACCACCCCCTCTCAAGAAGTTCATCTAATAGTGAATCTGACAGGCTTCAATGTAATGAAGAGTAATTGGAGGTACCAAAACAAAGTATATCTTCCATTACCTGAAATCTAATCCTCCCACAATCTATTACAAGTGGTTTTTGTAGTTATGCATACACAAGAAAGACCATCTCATTTACTCTAAGCTTTTCAGAGGTTTGATCCAAATCAACAGGTTTAGCACAATCTTTGAACAGTTTGCCTCCAAATTTCATGGTACAACGGGGAAATTTGGGTACAAAACAGGCTCTGGGCAAAACTGTATATTCATCTCTAAGACTGCATGAAAAGATTTGGCAATGCTGCCAAAAATATACAAGCCATGTGGGCTTTCTACCTTTTAATCATTCTTTTACAGGCCTCAAAGGACTGGAAAATAAAGTTGAGTAACAGCCCAAGGTCATCACAATAAGCAAATGTCTCCTGTTGAAAACACGGGCCCCAGTTGTGATTCCTAGAAGTGATAAACTTTGCTTCACCTGCCCTGTCACCAGGAAACTTGGAATGGAGTAATCATAGGAAATACTTGCCTTTCCAAGGCAAAAATGCCCATAGAAGGTATGCATCACACTCCAGATACATCTTGAAATTTACATCTGTTTGTGCACTCATAGCAAAATGATAGCAAGAAAACAAAACTACAGAAAAAATGAAACTAACATCCTGGAACTTCAAGTTAAATCAAACCACTGGTCCCTCTCTTTCAAGGTAGAAGAGACTAAATTGTTCCATTTGAACATGACTAACTGCCAAAAGTTTAAAAACTGCAAAGATAATAAGTAGAGAGGGCATTAACTGCTCAATAAAATCTTCAGCATTCCTTCCCTCATCTCTTAAAGAAACATCCCATTTCCATACATTCTTTATGGCAATGTTATTTTCTTGATCGGCTAAATTTGCTATCATTTTCTTCTTTATTCAAAGTGATTTTTAGTGATAGTAAACCACCCAGCTTAGTAGTGCTGGCTATTTGTAGTGTCTAGATATCTCTGGATCCAGAGCGCCGCACTAGAAGACACGAGGAAGAGATGGAGGCAGCATCACACCACACATCCCTTCAGTCCCACACAGGGTGCCCGACTGCCTGGTGTCTTGGGGGAATGGACATGACAACCCAGGGGATCTTTTGGGTCTTCCATTTCCTAGAAAGTTATCCTGATGGCAGTAAACAGTGAGAGTTGTCAGTCAGCCTCCCTCCAACAGAGGGCGAACAAAGTGGAGGGAGATTGTTCCCATGATGCACCCCCCATGATATATTATATCATACATAAATTTTGATGCACGATTCCTTTACAATCCCTTTGCAGGCCACTGAAGTAGTAACAAGATCTTCTGACATGTTTTCTCTTCTAGGTAAGCTGACAATAATGGCACATTATCCATCAGGGTCACAATCTCTCCCATGAGAGCACCCAACCATGTTACCCTCATCTGACAAATAATGGGATAGCATATAGCTGCCTGTAGCAGATGGTACTTCAAATATCTTCCCAGATTCCAATCTCAAATGCAAAATAGAATACACTACTGTAAAATAGCCATACTGGGGACTGCCCTTTCCTCATTGTGAGGCTCATAGCTATGTCACTACTGTCTGGAATATAGTGAAGCTGCTTGGTTAGTAATTTGAGAATATTTTTTTTTTTCCTGAACTGTGGTCTTTTTATGTGCCATTGTTACCCTGGCCTTAGAAAGTCAGAGATAAAACTCTGACTGCCTTTTGGGGAAGCAGACCCCAAAGGATGTTACAGAGAGTACCATTCCTTTCGTAATGAAAACTAAAAGCTGAAGCTAAAGATGCCGTGACCAAAATGAGAAACAGAATGTGGATTTTCCTCAGTGTTAATCATGGTAATTGATCTTCAACTCCAAGATACGCTATTTTTTGTAATGGCAGTTTAGCAAGCCTTTCAGATCCCCAGCACAATTAGTGAAGAAACGGAGTATGTTTCCCTTTTATTTCATGTTATAGCCTTGCTATGAAACGCAATTTTTACCTTATTATTGACTTCTGTTTGTTTTCTTCAAAACTACCAAACCAGGTTTTCAAAAGGCACATTGTCTTACCCCTACTCCCTAGACCTGCCGTGAGACATTGTGTTCATCAGCAATCAACACGGCTGCAGGTATTTTTTATTTCAGGTTGCTGCAGTTTTGCTTCTCTCCAATACAGCAAGGCTAGATACTCCTGAAAACTTCACCTGATTATATGGCCATATTTACATAGATCATGGAGGCAGTCTATGGCTGACAAGCCTATTCTTGTGAGATTGGCTGGTCTCTCCTGTGCGCTCTGATTCTCTGAAGTCAGAGAAGATGGCTGAGGAGCTGCAAACCAGTTATTTCACTCAAGTCAAGATTCATCAAGGTAATTTGGGAATCCTTCCCTCAACCCCATTTACTTCACTAGCAGAGCTGGTGACTGGATTTCAAAGCAGTATGCCGCAGGCAGTTATAACTCATCTATCAGCTTTAAGATCTTACGATCATGAATGAAAAGAAATGAAGAAAAAAAAAAAGCAAAGCATTTTAGCCTAACCCACAAAAAAAAGCAAATAAGGCCATTAGTTTTTTACAGAATCAAATGCACTCATCTTGCTTTTGTACAGGAAGGAGGAATTTCAGTACAAATTGATTTGAGGTGGCTTCTAGGAGAGCAAAACGGAAGGATCTCAAACGTAGTTGTTTCCTACCATTTTTCCCCCCCTTATGCACTTTAATCCCCTGCTCCAAAGAGTTTTAATAGTGATGGGGCTGCAGTGCTAATATTGATATCTGTGCCTATTTTTCAGTTTAATGATTATGTACATGAGAAAAATTGTTGCCTTCCTTCAGAGGCTGATGAGCTTTTCAACACATTATTACCAGAATAAATGTGAAAAGTAAAGTAAGAATTTTCAGTGGAGGGAGTAATTAAACAACTTCACCACTGAATTTTAATTAGTGATACAAGGACTATTTCATTGCTTAGCTCTAAATGTGCTTTCTGATGAGGGCATAATATCTAAATAGATCTTGCGTAATGTTCCTTTTGGAAGACAGGGAAAGAGCTCAGGTTTGAAGCAAGAGGACCATTCCCTCCAAGTCAAAGGCCTGCCTGAGACTAGATGACTTGCAGCAGTAGCATTATCAGGACATATTGCCTTGGTTTTGGTTTGGTTTTGTTTTTTAAGAAGACATCAGAAATGAGAATGATATGGCTGGATCTGCCTCCAAGAAGGTTTCAGGGTCACACAAGCTGGATACTCTGAACAATTTAGAAGAAATGTTTAGTCCAGGTCTGAGGGATCCTTAACAAGATATGCAAAAAGAAGTGTTCTTGGGGAGTGCCAAAGTGCCAGGAACATTCCAGAGCTTTGGTAGAGCACCAGTTTGCAGGAGATGTTCTAGATATTTAAAATCTGAAGACAGAGGAATGTTTGACTAAATTTAAAAAATGCAGGATAATAGGAAAAAATGCAGAAAATTCTAAGATATAGACTTTTAAATACTGGTGGTTATTAACAGGACAATTTAAATTGTGATTGACTGACCAGCATTTAAATTTTAAAAAATATGTCTACATTTTCTTCCAAAAAAAATGAAGAGATGCTCTAGGTTTACTGGAGGACTATGAAATAAGGACTACCGTTGGAATTATACGTAAGTGGGGTAAGACTAAATGATAAAAAAATTCCTTCTTTACCATTGCACCCTCAGAAATTCAGAGCACGGATTCTAATCTTAGATTAAGTCTTCTATAATAAGAAGGAAAAAATATAGTTTATACCAAAATTCAAACTCCTCTGAAGGCTGGATAGCTCAAACTTTTTTAAAATTATTTAGCTGTCAACAGAAAGCAAGGTGGACTGTCAGATGGGTTGTAATAACTCAGTAGTTATTAACATTTTTGCCCCACAAAATATAACCATTACCAACCTTCAAAATTTCTCACAAAACACCTTGTCCATGTTTTTAAATCTCTCTTTTATTTAAAATATCCCCACAGTAATATTGTGTCTATAAGGCATACTTTTACCATGACCTCAGAGATCACCATTGCCTTCGCACCATGCCTAGCAACAATCTCTACTGCTGTCTTGTATGTTTTTATACTCCTATCCTACTGATTTACAACGGCATGACATCTTTTATAATGTGGAGAACATTTTGAAGGTACAATAACCTTACTTAAAATAATTGCTTAAGTAAATTCAAAATACTGTTTTGTAGCTTTGCATTCCCCTGACCCAGATTTCTATGTAATTGTATGTTTATATGTTTGTATACACATGTATGAGTGCAAACCCATGGTATTACACAGTACTAATGGACACAAGACCACAAGCTGCAGCAGTAATATGCAAAAGCCATTAAGTTCCTGAGCACACTGCTATGATTAAACCCTTAATAGGATGTAGACTGCTGAATTAATAACATTCATCGTGATTATAGTGAGGTGCCAAGACTAATTGGAAAAGGTGTTTGATCATAAAAATAACTATCGGGGATTTTTTTTCGTAATTTTTTTTTCCATAATGAATTTAAATGTTCAATGAATAGAAAGGGAAAGCAAGGGAGGTTAAAAAAAAATTACGCCTGGTATTGTGTGTGTTAGAAATACAAGTTAAATTAATTGCACATTTATTTCAACAATGTTCTGTGTTTTGTCAGTTTCTGTTTTTAAATCCCCAGTCTAAATCAATCTTTGTGTAAGAACAATACTCTTAATAGAGTTACGTACCTGAGCAAGCCTATTCAGAGGTGCTTCACCTCTTCAGTTGATATGCACGTAGGGGAGAAAAAGGCAATTAAACTTTACATCAGAGTAAATTCTTTGCTCTTCCAACTTCTCACTAGCTTGCAGCTTACCTGCCTCTCAAATGCATACCTTTGGAAGCAGACACCAACAGATTTTCTTGTTGTTTAAAGAACTGGCAATATGCAACATAGTCCTGATTTCAGACATATCATGACTGACAGTGTCAAAAATATTCATGAACAAAAAAGACCAGAGTAAGAATAACAATGGTAGGTTATTGCCAATGAAACTGTTTAATATTTTAACTTGCAATTAATTTATGTTAGATATGAGAATTTGAATTAATTTCCTCAGTTTTTCTTTTTTTTTTTTTTGTTAAAGGAAATTCTTTCAAATTGTATTTTCCTAAAGAACACTTTTAGGAAGAGATTTTGAAACTAATTGCAGGGAGGGAGTGGGAGGGTGGAGAAATCCTTGTGGATGTTGATACTTGTGATACACAAACAGCAGCTGCAGATGGGATTAGTAATCTTCCTCATCTGGTAGCCAGACCCGAGTACTTCATAGACACTTCTGTAAAAGGTACCTCTATGGAGCAAACAAAACAGTCTTTCTAACCTCAACTGACTAAAAGATTAAAAAGATTAGACCTGAAAACTAAAAATTTGATAACTTTAAGAGACACTTGTGTACAATTAAACAGGTTCAAATGATCCGGTTAAAAGCTTCCCTCTCTCCCTTCAGGAGAGCATTCTGTAAGTTTGTTACACAATAAAACAAAACAGAAGACACACATTTCCTTTAGTCTGTTTTAATATGCGTCTGGGGAACTTAACAATTCCTTGATTATGTAATACAAGAAAAAGGAAACATGAGCAACTGAGCAACTTTCCTTCAGAAATCTACCATTTTCCTTCAGTTTCTTTTTTATCTTCATTTCTCCAATGCTTTCAGTCTCCTTTTGTGCTGAATCCTTCCCATACTTCCTATCCTTTTTATTTCCTCATTCATACCCCTTACCTCTGCAATATCCTTAGGAGAGCAACTGGAAATGCACAGGCAATATATCAGGCAGAGGTCTTTTCCAGTCCATTTTATCTTGCTGACCTATGTTGGCCTATGCTATATGGGCTGCCTCTTCTCCTGAGATGTACCCACATGCCCAAGAAGAAGCAAATCAAAGACTCAAGTCCCTTTGAACTCCACTACAGATCTTAACCTACTTCCTGCTGTGTCTTGAGCAGTCCAGCTTCAATTGGGTGGAAACATTTTTTCAGTAACATGGGGCAGGATCAGAATGTCAAAAGATGTGTCACTAACACTGTTTTATTTTCCTGCTTATATTCTTTTTTTTTTCCCAGTTGACTTAAAATCCTTTAAATATGTAGATATTTGAAAATAAGTCACAGAGACCCCACACCTCACAAAATAAGAGGCAGAAAATTGCAGAAGGACAGAGAGTAGTTCACAGAGAAATCAAAGAGATCAAGCTCCAAAAGGGAAGGAAATTCTGGTTAAACTTTCTATTGCATGATAGACACCATCATTGTTTGCTGTTGAAACATGTCAAGGTTTTTCGGTAAGAGGATTGTTTTAAAGCATCGATTACCTGAGTCATATGAATTAAGACATAATCATACAATCACCTAGGCTGGAAGGGACTTTTAAGATCATCAAATCCAAATGTTAACCTAGCACTGCCAAAACCACTACTAAACCACATCCCTCAGAACCACACCTACACATCTTTTAAATACCTACAGGGGTGGCGACTCAACCGCTTCTCTGGGCAGCCTTATCCAATGCTTGACAACCCTTTCTGTGAAGAAATTTTTCCTAATATCTGACCTAAACCTGCCCTGGTGCAACTTGAGGCAGTTTCCTCTTCTCCTATCACTTGTTACTTGGGAGAAGAGACTGACCCCCACCTTGCTACAACCTCCTTTCAAGCAGTTGTAGAGCGTGATAAGGTCTCCCCTCAGCCTCCTTTTCTCCAGGCTAAAGACAAGTACATACACGCCTGCTTCTGAGGTCTCCTGAGACCAACTTGTGTCTCCAGATTAGATCCAGAATCTAATCTCCAGAATCTAAGGTTAGACAGTTCCAGGAAACACCTAAGTGTGGCAAAATATGAAATAGTTGTCTTTACTTAAGATTAACAATGTCAAAAGTAATTTGTGGAGTATAATAAATATTTATTTAAAGGTGCTAAAAAATGTGTTGTGTGAAGTGTATGAAATTCAGACAGTTCTTTCTACTGTCTTTGGTACACAGGGCCTGAGTAGAAATAAGCAAGTTCTATGAATTTTGCATACTAAACGAAAACCACCACTTAAGAACTTGCAAACACATACTTCTTACAATGAATGAAAACATAAGTGAGTTTTATCAGTAAATACTTCTGAAATTGTGTAATACTGTAACTGAAATGAGGATCTTTTTTTCTATATTTGTACCAGAATTAATGGAATTAGTGACTGAAATTCTTCATTTCATCTTTAAATGGACTGTTTATTACATTAAAACTCTACTGTAATATAAAAGTCCAAATGAAACACTGGAATAAAATTTTTTAACCTTATCAGGAAGAGAAAGCATAATAAGGTATTTTCAAAATAAAATTAAAATAAAACAAAATAAAATAAAATATTGTCCCTTCCTTCATAAATTGTATGATAATGTAACTTTTTGTTTTATTCAGTACTAAAAGAAGTTTGGAAATACTGGAATCACCTACAATAGAAATTCCAAGCTTAAGAGAAAAAGTCCAGGCTTAGCACTTTATACATCATCTTGCATTGAAGACCTGTGCACTTTAAATAGGGAATTTCAGAGATAAAATTGGTTCAACTTCATTACATTATCTTCTCAGGCAAATACGTGCAACGTTGCTTCTCTGATTCATTTATAAACATTGCATATTAAGCAGAGCCTGAAGTCATCAGTCATTGTTCAATAGAAAGAAGATATATCAAAACAAGAACATCAAGAGTACAAGAAAAAAAAATTGGTGCTCTTGAATCAGACACTTCAAAATAAAATACATGAGGTTCAGTTCAAGAAAGATAGCCATACTATTTTACTGTTCTCTTCACAAAAAAAAAAAAAAAGTTACATATAGAAGCACAGATCCCAGGGGAAAAAGATGTTTGCTAAGTCTAAAAACTTTCTCAGGCTCCTCAGACACTTATTGTAAGTCAACATAATAATTATTTTACAAAAGTTTCAGTCTCTTTGTCCTGATTTCAGCTGGGATAGAGCAAATTTTCTTTCTAGTAGCTGTTGTGTTTTGGATTTAGTATGAGAATAATGCTGATAATGTACTGTTTCAGCTGTTGCTAAATAATGTTTATATTAAATGAAGGACTTTTTCAGCCTCTCATAGAAGCTGAGAGGGAACATAGACAGGACAAGCTGGCCAAAGGAATATTCTTTAGCATGGACGTCATGGTCAGTACATAAATGGGGATTGGCCAGGGGACAGGAATCTGCAACTGCTGTTCAGAATGGTCTGGACAATTGATCATCAGGTGGCAAGAGCAACTTGTGTTGTATCACTTCATTTTGTATAGACTTTTACCACTATTACTATTATTCTTATTTTCCTCTTTCATTACTGTTCTGTTAAACTGTCTTTATCTCAGCCCACGAAGGTTTTTTTTCCCCCCTTTTTTTCTCCCTCTTGTCCCTGCCCTATGGGGGAAGACAGGCTGCATGATCCTAGTTACTGGCTCAGGTTAATCCACAACATTCTTATACACCATTCCTGCATTCCTGGTAAAGACGAATCCATGTACAAGAAGTTAGAAAAGGAAAGCCTTTGTAGATGTTTAATAAATGACATCAAATAAGAACACCAAACTTAAAACTAGAAGCATAAGAGAATATACCTGCTGGGGCAGCTACAAATAGGATGTTCTGGAGGTTATTACTATATCAGCACATGTTGCTTGTTCTTTGCCTGGTGATCTATTACCATTATGTGAGCAGTCTCTTAATGAATACCACTCAAAATAAAGTTTGCAATTATAAGATAAGTATTTTAGTTGACTCCAGAGTATTCTTTTAAGACGCAAAACATGGTGGAAATAACCATGACAAAGAAAAGCATAGGTGGTTGTAGATGCTTGAGTACACTGAACTGGCATGAAATCAGAACTAAGGTCCAGGAGAAAAGACATACTCAGGCCAGTGCTGAAGCAGAATTCCCTTTCTCACAGGAGTTTAACACAAGCATCTTCTATTAAAAAAACCCACATTAAAATGATTTTTAAATCCCCTATAATTTAGTGCTAACAATGTCTATATAACTGGAATTTCAATCTATGTATTTGCATAGTCTATTCTTTTTCCTCACTCACAGCTTTGGGAGGGCAAGGTGTTTTGTTCACTTTAGCAGTACTTGGACCATTCTGTGTATAAGTATACATTTTGGTCCTTGTAACTCATATTTATAAGTAAAGCCAACTTAGTGCCTTGCTTAATTCTGCAGAGGAAGAAAAACTGCACTTTAGGGCAATGATGTACCTCAGCTAGTGCTAAGGTGGGGAAAGGGATCTGTCTTACCTAGGAGTAGTGCAAGTAACAAACCCGGCTGCTCTAACATCCAGAAACATTTTTCAAATCATAGAATCATAGAATCATAGAATGGTTAGAGTTGGAAGGGACCTTAAAGATCATCAAGTTCCAACCGCCCTGCCATGGGCAGGGACACCTCTCACTAGAGCAGGTTGCTCAAAGCCCCATCCAGCCTGGCCTTAAACACTTCCAGGGATGGGGCCTCCACAACTTCCCTGGGTAACCTGTTCCAGTGCCTCACCACCCTCACAGTAAAGAACTTCTTCCTAATATCTAATCTAAATCTCCCCTCTTCCAATTTAAAACCATTATCCCTTGTCCTATCACTAGACTTCCTGACAAAGAGTCCCTCTCCAGCTCTCCCGTAGGCTCCCTTCAGATACTGAAAGGCTGCTATCAGGTGGTACATAACAGATTTTTTACTAACCAATGGAAACATATTGAAAGCAGTTTATAAGGCACATGAAATTATTGAAAATATAATCCATGTTGTATTGCCTTTGGAGTCCTGCTGTAATCATAAATGCTGAAAGCATAACAAAAAATAAGTAGGTTTTGGGGNAAAAAAAAAAAAAAAAAGAGAGAGAGAGAGAAATGTGTTGGGAACTATATTTATTCTGGCAGAGTTTTCACTGCTTGTTTAATTTTGTTCCCGGACTCTGTCCCCTTTTAATTCCCTTGTCATCTAGAATCTATTACGGGGAGCTAATGCCTTCATGGCACCATCTGGCATTATTTAATATGTAACACCATCTTATAAATCAAATTATAATTTATAATTAATCAGACAATTTGTATTTTTAATAATCAAAATCTCTATTAGAAAAAACCTGAATATATTAGTGCACCATAGCATTGTAAAAATATTTACAATCTGTGGTTTTTCTGTTTTTCTTTTTCGCTGCTTCAAGACAAAGGGTTTCATTTCAAAAGTAGATATTAATTGAAATGCACCTTAAAATATAGTACTAGGAATTTTTCCAAAGTTTTGTAGAAATATGCCATCTTGTATAATGGATGTTTTAGAAAATTTTAGAAAGGAATACAAGCAGACAGTTGAACTGGAAATCTTTTTGCACTATAATCACTGCCTATATCTGTCATTATACACACTTCACTGTGTTCTGCATAGTTGGGATCACCAGCAGGAATTCTGTCCCTCAGTTTAAGTCTCCCCAGTCTTACTCTCTAGCATGTCCAGCTATATCCAAGAAGAAATATTTTTACCAATCGGATGCTGCTTGTGCCTACTCAATATTTAGTCTTGCTTTCATACTAACACACAGAAGACAAATGCTGACTGGCATGGCAATTGGGGAAAAATAGGATATGAGTGTTTTACTACAAAATGGAGTAAAATCCCACCCCCTCAATATAAATTATTGGTTAAGTTCTAAATCAGTATTTTTTTCCAATCTGGGATAACTCAGTTGGGTTTTAAGAAAGGAGCTAGATAGAAAAGGCCAAAGATGAAAAATTAGTAATATCTGTGTCAATGCTGCTCCACATTAGTTTGAACTCAGTACCACGGCATCAAGTGTACAAGTAGCACACCAATATACTTAAAGGAAACAGATAAAGGTATTTGTGGCCTGAACACTCCAATGCTATAAAAATTCTTTCTAAGACAACAAGCTTCACTTCAGGAGACTCCTGCTTCCACCCTCCATGAACTGCTGACAGTGGCTGCAAGGCAAAACAGAGCTTTTCTAAAATTAATGAGAGCTACAGAAATCGCAATAGGAGCAGTGGGCATCTTGCAGCAAATCCTCCTAATCCTCTTGTGTCCTAAAAGCCCAGGGGAGAGGAGGAGGAGAAGAAACACTGGCTGGAGACATGCATAAACTCCCTTCAACAGAGTGAAGTAGAGTGGACATCTGAGGCTTCTCACCTGCACCTGTGTCACAAACCATGGCCTGAACCCTGTGGGGAGCCACGCTTGAGCAGAGTTTAATGCTAGATGCATGCTGACAGGCACGCTTGCTAGTCAAAGTGATGAAAAGGAGTGAAAATGCGAGGAAGTGCTCTGAATCTGGCCAATGTCCTCATCCACACCAGGTCATATGTCACCTGAGTTCAGTGACAGGGAAGCAAGTACCCCGCCAGCTGATAGGGTGTCTGGATCAGTCTAGCTGACCACTGCAAAACGGGCAATGCAGAAAACAATAAAATTTGCATCCACTTTCTCATTCTAGCCTCAAACCTACGCTTTTTATCTAAAACTTTCTTCAAAGTTCAAAACCTGTTTCTGTGACACATTCCTGACCAGATTTCCAAAGAAGCAATATTCATTTACTTGATGGCTTCTCATTGTAACAAGAGGACTTCAAACAGCACCTTTTAAGTACTAACTTACCTTAAACTTAGAAATTCCCATTTTTCACCCTTCCATAGATCTGCATTACTAAGATACACAAGAAACAGGGACTTCAACGAGTGTTTAAAGTTCCTCTGCTACCTCTTCACTGCATGCAAGTGTAATCCTCTGCTTGTAATGTCACAGTGGGCACTCGCACACGGAAAAGATTAATTTGTCAGAAACAGAGGATTACACATTTAACAGGGGCACAGACAGGTGAACAGAGCATACCCCTGGGAAGGGAGCTCCATTGGCATGCAGATCTAACCCACCAGCTCCTGATTCACTGAGATTATACAAGAGAAGAGTTGGGATAACAAGTGTAAAGAAAAAACCTAGAGATAATGTTAAGCTTTCCAGTATCACTTCACTTTAAAATCATGTATTGAGGCTACCATGGAGAAAAGAGAAGTGATTGGGAAAGCAGGATCTCTGAACTGATGCCGACTTGAGCTTCGGCAAGTTCACATGTTCACACGAAGTGGTACTACACAAATTTCATATTTAAATTCCCTGTCCCTCAGCCCAGTTAACTTATGCTAAGGAGCGGCATTGCACAATTCCTTAATTGTATGGTGAGAGAGAAACACCACTGGTTAGCCACAGGAAGGACCAAAGGAGGTGAGTTCCATGGTACCTCAAGTGAACGGCCCATGAAAGGCAGCAGTTCCCAAATATGAAGAGTCTGGCAGCTGCTGCCTTTGTTAAGGACAACAGAACTTTAGAGAGATAACAGGTGGCACCTGGCGTCTTTGAGAGACAAAACCTCTCTGTTCCTTCTTCACACACTCCGGGAAAGCCTAACTCAGATCCCAGTAGAGAGGAAAACAAAAGTCACTGTAGAAAAGGGATTTCTCTATAAAAAGAAAAGCCTCCTTCCATGCACCACCAGCATAACAAGGATTTTAGAAGAGAGAAGTGCATGTGAGTTATTTACCTTCAAATCCATCTGTATTTTTCTCTCTCAGATTCTAGAGCTTTTATTTACTGTGCAATGAGTCAACTAAGGAGCTAAGATAATACACACAACTTACCTTTTGCAAGGTCTTTTCCAAACTCTAGTCAGACACAGGAGAGTCCCTCATCTGCTCTTATACACATATTGTCCCCAGTTACCAAAATACCCACAACAGCAGCCCTGAGAGCAAGCAGCACAGCGACAGGGGCTCTTCTCTGAACTCAATCCCCTTGTGTTTTCAGGCTTTCTTGGTCAGCAGATGTAACGCATTAAGCAGCAAACTGTGGAAAAGGGCTCATTTATAGTGAGGTAAATCCTTGCATTGTATTCTGGCCCGTAAATTTCATGACGTATGTCCCATTCAGGACATTCAAGTGTTCACGCATTCTGTGTTTGGTCATGCTGAAGTCTCATTATAGCATTTCAGGGAGCAGAACTTGCACCACTTAAGCCATGTGGCTACTCCAGTTTGTACCAGGTGAACACACAGCTGGGGCTACAGAAAGAAGCTTGAGTGGATGAATGAATCAGAGCAGGAATCTGGGCACTGCAGAGCTTGGTGGAGGGAACTCCTAGCAACTCCTCTGGCCTCAACTGCAGGTGTGTGATGGCTCTTTCATACTTGAGCAGCAAGTGGGGAACAAGACAGGCTTCCAGCTTTGTAATACAGCCAAAAAGGGAAGGATAACTCACCAGCAGAGCCATTAGCTGAAACGCAGGCACTGGCAGGTAATGGCATTTGACCCTTGATGGAAACCCCATGGGCTGATGGGAAATTCTGCTAAGAGGTTTGGGATGTGCTTGAACTCTGAATGCAAAATACAGGAGCACTTGATTCTGTTTGAATCATGTGCATAAGTCTTTCTCAAATTGGGATCTGTAGGAGTATATATATCGCTACTAACAATGACATACTGTATATTATTGCAGGAAGAGAATGCCTACAAACCTGTAGGTTAGCCTGCCACTAATTTATTGCTGCTGGCACCACTTTCTACCTTTAAATATTATACAAATTTACTTTTCAAATAATCTTTGAGTAAATATATGTCTAAAGGGGAATATTTTATCAGATGGACATTCCAATGAAATATTTTATTTCTAAGGCAGGACAAATAGAAAGTAGCTAAAGAAATATATTGATAATAAAATATGCAGTCAAGGGAAGCACTTTCATAGCAGCAGCAGCTGCATGAATGACTTGCAGAAAAGAATAAATTGTGTTTATAAATAAGCACATGAAGATAACATTAATAGATGTGTTTAATTGAAACCTGTAAAACCGGTGAGATTTTTATCTCCTACGCTTTAACATTTTTTTTTTGTTCCTGTGAAAAAGACTGGGAAGAGGGTGAGGGGGAATATGTGCAAAGCACATGATGTTGAGTAAAAGATACCCCGTTACAGTTGCTCACAGGATCTGAACCTTATGGAGTGCAGCAGCTTGGGGTGATGACAATGGGATGTTGCATAGGAAATGTTGTGAGTTGGGAGCGGCTCTGAGACTCACCAGAAAATGTTTTTTGTTAGTCCCTGTTCTACCATTAGGCAAGAAAAATTGACTGTAAAGCTACAATCACATGCTGGGTTTTCTGTATCTAGTTTGAAGTGGGGAAAAAAGCAGTTTTGCAATATGCCTGGGAGGGCAAATGGCATTGTGTCCTTTCGATGATCATTGGGTCTGGTTCAGACTGGCTTTTATTCATTTCTCCCACTTACTTTAATTAGCAGTTTCTGTGCCAGATCCAGGAATGGTCTCAGCCTCTTGTCATCTCCTGGGACATCCGTCAAACCCTTTGGCGTGCATTTCTCCCTCCAAGGTTGTGCTGCGCACATCACCGGATGCCTCCCCCACAGGGAAGGTGAATCCCAACTGTTCCCCTTCTCCTGCACAGAGTGGCAGCAGTGGAGAGCACAGATGACTTTGCTGGGAAGCAAGATTGAGGAAGAAGGGAGACGCAAGACACAGGCAAAGAACCTAACTTCTACCAGTTCTTACCAGTTCCAGTAACAGTGTGAAAAAACTATGAATAAAAACTAGATGGCAGAGCTTAAATAGCCTGCATCGTTCAGCTTTGTGCTACCTTTTCTTATGTGGTCTACTTGTCTCAGAAATTTGACTTTGAATTTTCATTTTATTGTATTTGCAATCGTTTCTCTAGGGATAATTGCAATATCCCTGCTTTTCATACACCCTCCCCCCCTTTTTTTTTAAACTTAGAATACTTGATATATCCTAAACCTTAACTTGATCTAACATTTATATGCTAGGTGATAATTAATACCAAAACATTCATCTCCAGCTGCCTGAAATCTAAAGCAGTGTTGTGTTTAATAGATACACAATTTGCATGAGTCCAGTTTGTGCTGTAAATAAAAATCTGCTTAATCACCCGAAAGAAGTGATTCCGTCCTTTCTCTTATATCTCCCATAAACTTCTATCACCCTTATACTGTGGCACACTGTCTGAAAATGTTATATGCCTTCACTCCTCCAATGTTACTTCGTAAATATATTCTGAACCTAGCAGAAAAAATGTTTCATCAGATGGTCATCTTGGTAAAATATTTTACTTCTAAGAGGGGATGAACAGCAGGCAAAGAAAGAAATACAGCTATAATAAAAGACACAGGCAGTGAAAAGGCTGTGGTAAAATCAGCATAAATGTCACCCCCTAACCAGAATAAATTTTCATTATAAATAAATACTGTGAGAATAACATTAATATCTTTAGCTGAGAGTGGGAAAGTGTAAGAACAGTAAAAACTGCTCTTGTATAAGCATACTTTTCTCTTCTGGTGCAGGAGATATGGGATGAGAATTATGGTACTTATTTAATTCCAGCTTGTTCCACGATGAGTTTTTCAAACGAGGCTGAGGATGGCCACCATCGTGCGACTTGGGCAAGACAGGGACAAATGTTAACTGCTGGTTAGCTGGTTTGATAGTTAGCAGGTTTCATTGTAGTCTTTCTTGACTACTGACATAGAGCATAGTACCATCTGGTTTTATTCACATCTTTAGACCCTCATCTGCCCCCTGACTCTGTCTCATGTATTGAGACTGTTTGCAATTTAATGCTTTAATTAAATGTATGCGCAACACCTCTCCCACCAAGCACTTCCAAGAGATGCTATATCACAAATCAAAGCGAAGGGTATTTGCATTCTGCATTACATTTGGTAGTGAAACTGAGTCCAAGATAATTGAGGAATGTTATCAACCCTCTGCTTCTTTCTCGCTCCCCCCATTTTTTTAAAAGTGTTTGGGGTTTTTTTTCACATTTATTGTTAAATTCTTTACAACTAAGAAACACACCATTAGCAGAGTAGAACAGGAATTTGATTAAGTGGGAAGGAGAATGAACATAAATAGGGTTGACAAGATGGAAAATACAGCAGAAAAGCCAGCATCAAGCAATGCCTATCCTTACTAACAAGCAGAAATTAAAACCTCTGTTCTAATAAGAAGACTGATGGCCTTTGATGGGAAGATATTTGTAGGACACTGCTGATTTAAAAGAATCTAGTCCTTGCTGGTACTAGAAGATAAGGTAAGAGAAGAAAGAAGAAAAGCTGAAAAGTTAGACCAAGCATCATGAAGAGACTCTCTTTATTCAGCCTGGTTTCTGTGTTGGGTTTTTTGTGAGATGGGGAAGTTTGGGTATCTTTTAAGACCAGGAAGACCTACATTCAATTCCCTGATGTAACCCAACTCCTTCCTGTCACTCCAGAAAAATTTATTGGCTTCAGATCTTTAAAGATACCTCAGATTTCCAAATATCACTGATTTCAAGAAAATATTGACTTGTAAATTGGAGAAAATTAAAAAGAAGTTAAAGGTGCTGAAGCAAACAGAGTGGAATAATAATCAAATTAGAATGAACATGTGCAAACACGGAATAAACCTTAGGCAGTTATGCTTGTGAAGTGTTAAAAAAAAAGCAGGGTGAATTATTCGTCTTTAAAAGAATAAAACAAGAACTCGGGATTATATATGTTTTTCAAGTTTTTGCTGTTTCCTGATCATCTGCATTTTAGATGGACTTTCTTGTTTTGTTTTACTTCAACTCTGCTTCATCACCTGTACTGCAGCATCCCACAGAGAACCCCATACCAGGATCCCAAAGGACCTGGTAGGGTTAGTCCTATGCAAGGCCAGTGGTCTAAGGTTCTGTGAAACTGTTCATTTAAATACTGGTTACAGTCCAGCCACACTAACTTAAAACTTTGTACAGGCAAACATAACCGCTTCCCACACCCATAGGAAACACACAGCTCCACCCAGGATAAAATGCCCACAGCTTCAGTCTCGACCTCTGTGACATTCTCTAGTTCTTGACTTGCATCACACAGACTGCTGACAGATACCCATTCACACAATAACATTTGCACAGAACCTTAAAAACACACCGAGGTCCCTATTTGAAACCACAAACCCTCAGTCAATAATCACCCAAGCCAAGAATAACTGCACAGATGGGAGAATCCTTGATTCAGTTCCCATTTCTATTCAGAAGTTTGGAAGAATATTATTTTTTCCCCCCTCAACTACAGCCTTCCTCACCAAATGTTGCAGGAACATCTGCTATAGCAATACCAGGAATCTTAAGGCGATTCATGTGAGTACCATCAAAATGTTTACCTGGGTCTGCAGAGTCATGGCCTTTCTTCTGAACTTTTTCACCTTCTCAGAACAGGAGATTAGTGAGAAGGGAAAGGAGGCAGAGGAGAGGAGGTGTTGCAGTATCAGAGGACACAGGGGAGAGGCTAAGATTAAAAAGAGATTTAGAAGCTCCTTCTCAGGGAGTAATTCCTCTTATCTCATGATTCTCCTCTCCCCCCCCCCTTATATTTACACAGTTTGTCTCACACCCACAATAACAAAATAATCCTTCACACGAGAAAACTGATTAAAAACTGCATCCACCAAAACACATTTGGCCTGCTGATTACTTGGATGCTTTGTGACTGCCCTTGAATTTGTGACCTCCCATTTGCATTTTTGTTTTGACCTACCCCTATGTAACTAGAAGAGCAAGAATTCTTAGGAGAAACAACCCCTGGGCTCGTTGCTTTCAGCTACTTCCTTTATCAGGTGTGCATGCAGCCCTGTCAAGTGATATAACAGCCTGTCCTGGGGACCTAACACCTCTGATCTGCCATATAAATTTCACCTGCCCTTTTTGGCATGTCTTTTCAGTACCAATCAATGTCCTCTTGAACAGCCAGAAGCTCCAAGCTCCCTGGGTTCACAGCATGACAGCAGTCCTGCTCAACATCTGCATGCCTTGTCATCACTGAACAAGTTGTACATGCCATCCTTTGAGGATTTGCAGCCAAATTTTTATAAAATAAATTATTTACACACAGTGATTTTAAGATCATTATAGCTTGACCTAGACTTTAGTATTTTTCTCCCATAAAAAAAACAGAGAGACTGCAATGACACAGTGCTGTTATCCAACAGAATTACAAGAAGGTAAGTTTATGCAGAAGATGCTGGTCTTTCTACCTTCCTCAGCATGGCGAGGACACTTTTGGTTTCTCATTGCTAGAAAAAAAAAAACAATGACTTTTTTCCTCTTTATGTATAATAACAGTTATACTTCTCCCCCTTCATCCCCCCCAAAGCTTTAATAATTAGGCCTAAGGCAGACATCATTTGGCATGGAAAAGGTCATGTTTTATAGAGTAGATGGGGAGAACAGAATCATACATGAGGAAGCCTTTAGCAAACATCACTGTTGAGATATTTAGACAAACTCCACATGCAGAAGAGACACATATGTCCCGATGGCATTCACAAAGCAATTTCTTTCACAAGGAGCAGCCAGCTTGTAGAACAGAAGCAGATGGGTGATCTCAAATCGTTTCAGAGAGAAAACATGGGAAGCTCACAGTGTGCCAACCACAGCACTCCTATCTATCCCAGTGCATGCTTTAATGACTGGAAAAATTATCAACGTATATTCTTCCCCACCTTGTATCAATAATAATTATATTTGCATATCTATCACTATATATGCTTTGTCCATAATGGAAACTGTCTTTAATTCCCTGCGTGTCTAGCTCATATGAGCACACACTCCATCTTCAGTTCTCCAAATCACATTTATATCTTCTCTGTGCTTCTGAGGGCCAGTTCAGGCATCAGTCTTGCCCTGGTTGATACACTCAAAAGCAAAGCAACACAGTGAGAGTTACTAATCCAGGTATACATAGTTCATCTAAACCATAGTCCTGTGTCTGTCCATGAGCAGATGCCAGATGCTTTTTTATTTTTAATAGTATTATTTGAAAGAGTCAATAACTTTGAAATATGATTCTTTCTGAATAATTGTCTTCAAAAATGTTGTCATATTTGGTTAATTTAGAGTATGAAAAGCAGTCTGTTTTCCAAGTCAATGCTCTTTCCTGCAGAGAACCAGTTCTGTGTAGAAGAGATAGGTCACAAGGCATGCAACAGCCATCCAGGTAATCTTTACCACACGCTTTTTCAGATAAGAGATCAATATGATCTACTGGTTTTTTTGTGCGTACACACTATTTTTCAGGGATGCACATTTTGTTCACCCCTTCACAATAACTCTGTTACATTCAATTTTCATTACTTTCTGCTGGGACACAGCTGCTTCTCTGGATTTACCCAACTTGTTACACACCTACATGATGTCAGGTTAGATGGTGTGACCAAATAGCTCAGCTCTGCTGTTCCATTTCCAAACATGCCAAGGGAAACCATAGCAATGCCCGTTTGCACCAGATTTTCTTAGAGCAGTGGATTTTCTCCACCTTCTCTTCTCAAGCTGCTAACCTAAGGACAAACCCATTCCCATTACAGTTGCAGGAAAAGAGAAGATGTTATGGTTTCAGGAACCCACAACACTTTATTGTCATTCAGACAATTACTCTCTCAACCTGTGACCCCTCCTCACCCAGGAAGGAGAATCAGAAAAAACAAGGAAACCCGAGGGTTGAAATATAAACAGATTTAGTAGAATAAGACTAAATAATTACCATTAATAACACTAACGAACCAATATTGATCCTAATACCAATATAAAAATATACAAGGATTATACTCAGCCCATGCCATCAGTAGGAAGTGGTGTGGTCCCAGCAGTGGACAGCAAACATTGGACACTGCGAGCGCTATGGCTTCAGGAGAAACGGAAGGGCTCAGTTATCTGGCACTGGCGCAAAAAGTTCTCAAGATCACAGCCATGAAAGAAGAGAGAGAACTTCTCAACAAATTTTCTAATTTATATTGAATATAACAGTATGAAATAATCCTGTTGGCCAGCTTGGGTCAAGTGCCCATGTCTTGCTCCTCCTCATCCCTGCACGTGGCTAACTCAAAAGCATTGAGACCGTGAAACCCACACACCGTAGCTGGCTATAAAGTGAATATTATCACAAATTCAGACAATAGAATGTGCACTAAAAGTGCAGTTTTCCTAAGCATTAGAAGTGAAATTAGTCCTGAGTCATTCAAAGCAGGACAGGAGCCAGACTGGAAACACACCGTCCACTCTGCTAAATCCAGTGGCCTATGCAGGAACAACATCTTCCACCTGATGACCCTTGGAGAGTTATCCCTTCCAACAGCATCCACGGTGGAAGAGATCATCACAAGACAAAATAACATGACCACCCCTCATCTGGAGTGCTTTATGGCTCCAGTCATGCATTTCGTCTGTGTCCTTTGCTCACACAGATGGACTGCGACAACACATTGTACAGATTCCGGTGGTCATGCCATCTGACATGCCACTCGCTTCTCATCTTGTACCTCACTGACATGGTTTTATTAGGAGATCTCTGCTGTCAGCTACCTACAAAGTCAACATACACCGTTTGCTAAACCATACCACGCTTATAGCTACTGTGCCAAATTAGACCCCAGTGTAAGCACATGCAACTCTCAGCCATTGCTGGCTGTAATCTATTGTGCCTAGAAAGAAGCATTTGTTATATTCCCAGTGATACTTTTATACTGTTACCTTAGTAAAGACTACAGTTGGTGTAAATCAGTACATTTTCATTGCCGTCAGTGGATCTATACCGACATAATTCTTTTTCATCTTTATCTCACATCAAACTTGTGATTCTGCTCCTATATTTCCTGCTTAGTTACATTGTTCCTGCCTGTGTCAGGCTCTCTATATCAAACCCAGATTATTTCTCGTAAAGATTTTACACGTAGGTGGACATAAGCATTGCACTGGGGTGGAGCTGAGCCCATCGAGTTTAGCCTCCCAGCTCCAGCAGGGATCTAGAGCTAATTGAGGAATAGAATAATGAGAACATACTGAGAGCAATTATTTCCTCAGTACAGTTTCCTGATTTATTGTAATTAGTGGTACAGAGGCATCTGGAGTTGGAAGTAATGACCAGGCCACTACTAACCCTTTGTTGAACCCATTTGTACTTTTGGCATGAAAAAAATAATAGTTAAAAAATGTTTTTCTTGTAACTGCCAGTAAGATGTGCAGAAACATTGCACAGGGTAGGCCTGGGCATCAGTGTTTCACTGCTTGCTCAAAAATTGATGTATCCGAAGTTCAGTTTTACACAGTGAAGCTCCAAGAGATTTAAAATAGTCTTACTACTTTGAAAGGAATTCTAGAAAGAAGGGGAAAAAAAAGAAAAACTTGAAATTAATAAGGTCTGCTTTTTCTGCATGCTTTTGCATTTAATTTATTGGAGGTAAATGGAAGTTGCTGGTGCAGGACTATGTGCTGCAGACGTAATTTCCCCTTCACTAAACTGGAACTGTTGTACTCAAGGTGCTTATCCATAAGAAGGCTTTTTAAGGGTTCTCTGTATCTTTGTCCACCTGAAAAGGTGGATCAAAAACCAAGCCCAGACTTCAAACACAGCTTTTAGGTATTACAGAGACATAGAATAGCTAGAGTTGGAAAGAACTTTAAAGATAGTTCCAACCCCCCTGCACTGGGCAGGGACACCTCCCACTAGATCTAGTTGCTTAAAGCCCCATTCAGCCTGTCCTTGAACACTTCCAGGGATGGAACATCCACAGCTTCTCTGGGCAACTTGTTTCAGTGTCCAGTATTGTAATAGTTCTCTCTCATCAGCAATAACCAACTCAGCAAGGATGTAGAATAATAAGAAATGATAAGCCAGAGGGACTATCTGTGAGACAAAACTTCATTAAACCTCCTGAAAGGATTAGTGCATGCCAAGTGGCTATTTTTCTAGCAGCAGCTGGCTCCAGGTGCATCTCAAATGTTGCACATTAATCCAGGTCCATTCTGAACCTAAGCTTCTTTCTCTTGCCCTACTAATCGTACTGTGAGCTTCAGATCAGAAGTTTGCTCCTTGACCTGTGTAGAAAAGTCTTTGGAAAATAACAGGCCTCAAAATGGTGTGATCTCACCAAGTAATGTATTCCAACCCTGTAATTTATTTTATCTGGTGTGTGTTCATTAAATTGGCTTCCTGTGAAGTAGGGCTTGGTTTTAAAAGGCCTCCTTTGATATTCAAATGTTTACAGAACATTCACTCACGGTTGCTTGGTTGGAAAGCTGAAATATTTCTTCCCCTGTTCAGGTCATCTGTACCAGGCCTTCTCCAACAAACATGTTTGCAAGTCCCTGGGCAAAGAAACTTTATTTTTTTTCGTTTTGACATGCTGCTAACCTTTGAAAATGATTTCCAAGGGCTATTCTGAAAAGCAGAATCCCAGCTGGAATTTTTTAAGGTTGTGACATAAGATTTATCTTTAATGAACATTCTGATTTTCTTTGTTTTGCTTTTTCTTTGATAAGATTTTTTTTTCTCTGGTGTTTTGTTTTGTAGAACATTGTGCTTTTTGTGACCACACATCGTTTCCAATGGCTTGCGAGTGAATTTGCGAGTAGTGCTTTCCTACTATACAAAGTTGTTCATTGGGGAGGGAAGATGTATGCCAGCTGATAAAAATGAACAAAGATACAAGACCATCTAACCATAGTGGAAAAGGAAGCAAGTTTTCCTGCAAAACACTAAATGTTCACCATCAGTGGGTGCGCATGACTCTGTGAGCAGATACTTTATTAAAATCAAGAGCCAAAGGGCTTTTAGCTGGGTATATGAGGACTGGTAGGACCTTGTTGTTTTGGTGCTAGTGAATGCCTTCTTCAAGCAGCCCTTGAGAACAGGGTTTGGGTGGTTTATTGTAAAATATAGAATCACTTGGGTTTTAATCTCATTCATTGACATAAATGCCGATTTCACTAGTGAGCTTAGTGAAGTGATAGCCGGGCCTTTAAATACTGCAAATTATATACATTCAGGGGTATAAGGGAGAGTGGCAGAAGACAACACAGGTGTTATCAACTAGACAGGAATGTTATGGCACCACCTTGGGTGCCTGAGCAAATAGACTGATCTTAGCAACTCATACATCCAGTGGTGAGAAGAGCTGATCTAGACATTTGTTCACAGTGCTTTCATTAATACATCCATTCAGAATCATCCTGGGATGATTTTTCTTCATTTATTTTGGGTTTTTTTCATTTTTGATAGCACTTTTTGTAGAGAGATGACTTTGCATGCTCTCTGAAGCCACTGAGCGAGATCTTCCTTTGTACTGCACAAACCACTGCACACAGATGAGTGATAGCGGCTTACAGCAATTTATGCAGATGTAAAGTTGCACTTGTCTGTGATTTTGTCTTGTAACTAATTAGTAAAGGTCAGAGAGATTATCTTGAACTTGTATAAATTAATCACAGAGCAAAGAATGCAATTTCTGGTGGGGTCCAATTTGTACTGACTGCTCAATTACTTTGTGTTGGCAGGCCGTGGTTAGACACTTAAAAATTAACCTAGTCGTCTAAAAATTCTGCTCCTAACTTTTACCTCAGAAACAGAAACAAAAGAATGCTTACTATTCATAAGCTCGGCATTCCCATGAAGTCAGGTTCATGTAGATTTGACTGGTATTGAGTATGGTGTAGTCCACTATGAATATAATATTAACTGCACTTGAGGTGTGACCAACTGAAATAGTCACTAGAAAAAAAAACCAACTAACTTACTTTTTAAAAGCATCCACTCCGCCCTTAAATATATTGACCACATCCCCGTCTGATACAAACTGATTTAGTTCTGCTGGCTTCAGCAGTGCTCTTCTAATCTACTATAGCAAAACATGAAGACCTTTAACTATTGACCTACCCTGCTGTGTTAGGGAGCATGTCTTTGATACCTATTGCATTGAAAAAGATTCCAGTTCCACTCTGTGTCAAACACAAAAAATGTCTTTTCAAACAGACATACCAAAAAAAGGAAGGACTAACAACAAGCAACTCATCTAGTGAAACATGTCAACAGACTTTGAACACTAAGCCAGAACGTATCACTAGAGACACGCATATTATCTGTCCACATCCCAATGAAACAGCGAATAGAGGATTTTTTTTAAATAGTATATTTGTGCGTGTATGTGTTTGCATAGGCACTGCCTTTGTGAAATCTCATGGGGAAAAAAAAATATCTGTAAAAAAAAACATGATCTTGTGAGATCTGTCTGCCTATGAACAGCTAACAAATTTCAGTTGCTATCATAAAATTATGACATATAAGTATTATGATTTAGCCCAGTGTGGAGTCCATCTTCTGCTGAGAGAGATTCTAGCTAACTAGGGCCAGCACAACCTGCCTATTGCCCTTGGCAGTTGAAAAAAAAAAATAATTAAAAACAAAGAAAAAACTCAAACAAAAACAGAGAAAAAAAACCCACAGCAAAATCCCTGACACTGATAGAGAGTCTAGAAATCTTTACTGTTGTAGTTTAATACCTTATCAGCTCAAGCTGCAAACACTTCTTGTGCACCCAGGTTACCCTCCATGGACCAGTCACAACAAAAGAGAATGAGTGCTGACTTCTCAGCTGATACACTTTAGACTGGCATCTTATGTCTAAGGGATGGGGAAGGCAGGTTTGCACTGGGACTATGAACTGCAACAGCTGAGGGATCCTGCTTCTCCTTTTCCAGTCCTGGTACGGATGGTAACTTCCCAGGAAATCAGGTGAGGTAAGTTCATGACTTTTTGTTTTGGAACCTGAGATGGTTTTCCACTTCATGTGGTCTAAAACCAGCACAACAGAACCATTTTGATTCCGAAATGTGTCTTTTACATTCCTAAGCAGAGAGATACAACATTTGAACATTTTCATTTCCAATCACAGCTGACACTGGACATTCCACAGCTCTGACAAGGCTTTTCAAAATCTGCATGATCAAACCTACACAGTCATACATCAGTCCATCCAACACAGTTGACTAAAACTTCATTCACAAAGCAGCTCACAGACACATGGTCAGAGTCTAAGACAGAATAAGATGATGGTCCAAAACAGGTATACTACATTTGGTAACTGAGCTTATGTTGCAGCTCTTCGGTCTTCTGATTTGTTGGTAAGATGCTTCATACTCTTCTGACATCTTCACAAATTTACTTCAGAATATTTTGACAAGATGCTTTAGTTGCTAGTAATTTGATAACATTTTTTGTAAATCCTTGAAGTTGGCAAAGGAAAGTCCTATCAGAATATTATCAGTCTATCTGTGACTAGACCAATGTGCATATTAGAAAGAAAATTCTACTTTGTACTGGGAATCACTATACCTCTCTCCCCCCTCCCCCCCAATATATTTTACAATCAAAGGGAAAAGAAAAGAAATAAGTTAGTCAGGCCCAGACACAAAGTACAATGTGGTTCTTAATTTCTCATTAACAGTGTGTCAGAGGAACTGATTTATCAGGAAATCTGTCTTCCTGCAAGCAGCATGACAAGAGCACCTGTAGTTTTCTTTCTAATTGATTTAGCAATGGAATTCTGCCTCTGGTTCATTTCCAAAAAGAAAAAAAGGGGAAAAAAAAAAAAAAAAAAGAAGAATCTATGATTGCACTGAAATACCTATTAAAAGATTGTGGCATCCTCAGAGGAGGCATAAGGAAGCAAACAGAGAAGGTCAGTTTGTTGGTGTCCTTTGCCAGATGCTTATGGCTCTCGTGATGTGCAAAACTGAGATTCGGATCTGGTGTCTGCAGTATCTGCCTGCATTTCAATTCACTTGTTGACATACTAATTTAAATCACTAGTTCATTGAAAAAAGACGGTTGCCAAAATGCCTGTGGTATTTTGTTGAATTCTGTGTTATTATTAAGGGTACATTAATATCATACAAATGCTTAACATATTGCAAGTAAAAGAAATGTGGTGATCCAGCAAAGGAAAGCTTGGCTCTCCCTCACAGATCAACCCTTATCAGAACCTGACTGAATTTTACTGCAAACTTTCAGGTTCATTTCATTTACAAAGATTACATCTCCCTCCCTGAAAAGACAGTGTCACTAGGAAGAGTTGCACACTTCCAGCTATCGGGTGGGGTTTTGGAAGTCTTCAGTCACCACTGAGAAATGATCACTCATTTTTTGACGTCTCAGAGGATACATTTAGCAGTTCAGGGTGTATTTTGGAGAAGCTCAGACCAGGAGGGGGATGCACGTAATGCAAGTATGAATATGAAGAACTAAGCAGACTATTGGTTTGGGACCAATTCTTGACTCTGCCACCAATCTGTAGCATGACCTTGAGCAAGGCATTTGCTGTCCCTGCTTCTGTTCCCTCTCAGGGGAGTAAAGATCATGATTCTGTGTTTAGCCATCCTTTTCTAAGTCTCTAAGAAGCAAACTGAAATAAGCTGGCAGGAATTCAGACAGCCAGTTAAGCCAGAAGAGGCTTAACCTCCAAGTGGGTCATGACACCAACTAGTTGGTGACAGTAACATCTTCAGCTGCTGGGGCAGTCAAAAGGGGAGGCATGAATACCAGCATCCAGTTCAGGAGAAGTGCTCTCATGCCAGGAAACTACTCAAATACAAATATTTTCAGCACATCCCATTTTTCCATTGCAGTTCTACCGGGTTTTTGTTTTCACATGAAAGTTTTGCTGCCCTAAATTCCCCCCTCTTTTAAGATTATATTATTTTAGAGGGAAATACTGTAAGAACAGGTTCCTCTTGAGCATGCATAAAATGGAAATTAGTCATTAATCAACTGAATCCCCACAGAAACACTAACTTAATGCAGTAAAATGAATGATGGAAGGAAAAATAAATGCTTCTGAATTAAACAAAGCAGAAATATTATATCAACCAAAACACAACACACAGAGGCCATTCCTGTAAGGGAGGGAGTTGAGGAGTCCTTTTTAGATTTATTATTTGGATTATTAATACTGATGGGTTTGGGAGAAGCAGTGAGAAAAATCAGGCTTCCATCCTGTGGGGCAGAAACCAAATATCACATGGTCTAGAATAAAATGTTACAGATGTTGTTGTCTGGAGTGAAGTTGTAGCAAAGAGCAACATTTTTTTTTTTTCCTTTATGTTTCTTACCTTAAAAGAATCTGTGTAGAAGTTTTCTGCCACAAAAAGAGATTGTGCACCTTTGGGATCTGGAAGATGGATCCTTCTAAGGGGAATTACTAACCTTCTCTTTCAGGGTAAGAGAGGGGAAGAAAGGAATATACTCTTTGGTGAAGCGGTTGTGTGTTTTTCTCAGTGAGAAAGGTTTTGCTTTAATGAAACTGATCCCAAACGGGTCAAAAGCATCAGATGCAACATAGCAGTTCCCAAACTGGAGACATCTCCACACCTGGGGATGTGAGAAAATAAGCTTGCACCCCTGGAAAATGAGAAGTGGTATATGAAGCCTGGCGTTCCCTGCCTCTGGGGTACAAAGACATTGCTCAGAGCCCAAAGCCCCAGTCCATCACACCTGGTGCACCAGCAGCAGCCAAAGGCTGGTGAAACCTCTCTGCTTCTCCATGGCCCCATCCTGCTGGGAACATCACATCCTCCGTTCATTATGAAAAGAAATAACTTCTAGCAGCATGAGGGCAGGAGTTGGGGAACTGAGGACTGAACAACCTCAGGCCTTTAGTCAGGCCCCACTTATGCTTTTTATGGTTTCTAGGTTTTGTTTGGGCCCAGGAAAATTAGCCCCAAATTAAAATGGGCTACTGTGAGCTTCATTAGCTGTAAACAATCCATGTTTCATTAAGGGGTGAGAGACCAAGCACACTAACAGCTCTCCTAGGAAAAAGTTACACAAAACCAACAGCTGGATATTAAAGGTATAAAACAGGTAGTACCGCAGTATGGGAGGGAAAAAATCAGAGCTTCAGAGATGCAAATTCTCCCAACTTTCCATTAAATACACAGTAGCTTGCAGCTGATGAAAATTTCAAGTGCTGATGAGAGAACAGATTAGGATTTCAAAAAACATTTAAAATCAGTCCAGTTGGGATCAAATATTATTTCTGACTAGATTTGCATACAGCCTTTCAGATCTAACTGCAGGACAAAGAAAGGAACATTTTAAGCATCCTTATATGCACCTTTTTCCTTGAGAACAGGCTATTGTAAGTCCTTTATTTCAGTCGTGTCAAAGATTTCCCGCACATTCCCTCCTCCATACAAAGAATTCAGTTTACACCTTCCTGGCAGAGTTAAAGAGAGTGCCCCAGGAACAAGTTGACATGCAACCGAATAAGATTCAAAGCAAAGAAACAAGCTGTTGTAAAGGGCAGCCCCTACCCCTGTGCCAAGCAACAGGGAAAATTGGCTCTAAGCTCTTTCTGATGCTTTATTGAAACGTGTTGGTTTCACCACACAGGAGAACTACCCTCTGGTTTGTACAATGCAGTGCAAACTCACAGCTCTGCGTACAGGATTTGGGATAATCAAAAGCAGCAAGCATGCCAGAAATCTGTTTACCCTATGCAAACACTGTTACCTTGTATTGATTTCCTCAGCGCATGTTAACATAAACCTGACATTACCACCAGCTTACGCACCACTCTTTTCATGGAGAGCACTCTGATTTACAAGCTGTGTTAACAGAGGATGTTCTCAGACTTACAACTCTTGGTCCTCGCTACACAGTGATGCGGCATCATTTGCCATTACCCATCAGATTCCTTGACTGAGCACATCTTTTGTTTAATTTCTCTTTTTTTGGAGGCTCTACCACATCAGTGCTCTGTTTTTCTAGGTCCTGCTGTAATACTTTGATGCTATGCCAGGCAGGAGAAAGACTTGAGGACATTTTTTTTTTCCCCCTAGGATCCCAACACGGGTGACTGCAAGAAATCACTCAGGAGACAGGCTGTCACTCCTTTAATTTAATAGAAGTCATATTACCACTCAACCCTCATTTAGGTACTTTAAAAACAACTTGTCTCTGCCTCCCCAAATGGAAGAATCACCAAGCTCTTTTGTTTGACATGTTTTCTTTTAAGTAAAAACCAGGTCCCTCTCTTCTATTATATTTGATAACTTCAAACATGCTCAAAAATATATTTTAACTGTTTTGCATGGGATTATGTGTTTTTAACAAGACTTCTCTTTCTAATCTTTCCTTTCAGGTAGAAAAACATACACCAACATCACTAATATGTTTTGTGCAACATGTTTCTATTTTTTAGGTTCTAAAAACAGCCTGGCACTAATCCCATTGTAGAGTTACGGGTGGGTTTTTGTTTTTTATTTCCTTTCTTTAACAAATTTCTACTTTAACAAAGAAAACAAAACCAAACATTGTAATTCATCCTTTAACCCACCTGTTAAAATGTTTTCCTATAAACTATTTGCCTTCTCTGACTTTGGCTTATTCAAGCCAAACCCTGACCACCAGCCACACTCACATTCATGGTGCATCAAATCATAGCACAAGGAAAATTTCATGGGAAAACAAGAAGTGCATGAAAAACACCCACCTCTGAGACACACGGGAGCATTTTAGATCCCAGATTGTCAGTGTACCCCATATCCTGCCTCCATGTTGTGGCTTTGCCCCTAAATTGGGCATGTATGTACTTTGGCAGCAGCCATCTGTTCACAGGACCTGTTATTGACTTCCTTTTTAATGTTATTTTTTGTACATATCAGCTACTCTTTGCTTTTACATGCTTGTCCCAACCTTTTCCTTCCTTCTATAAAAAGAGGGAAGTAACTTCGAATACGCAGTTAAAAATAATAATAATAATTTTCTGAATATAATCCAAAAAAATTAAGAGCAATGAAAAAATTTGAAAAAAGCAAAAGCAGAGGCAAGTACTATTAGAAAAACAAGTAACAAATTAGAAACCTGGAGAGTCATTGCTGATATTATGACAAGCTGCCTCTCTAAAACCTATTATAAATAAACAGATTCCCAGTAGTTATTGGGGAATTGGTGGTTGGATACAAGGGAAGGGAGAGAGAGAGGAGGAGATATTCTTGAAAATACAGAAATCGCAAAGCTGTTTGCCTCCATTAGGTTAAATGCTGCAATTTAAGCACTCTGTATGTCAGCCCATGAAGCTGCATTGACAGAAGTCTCAAAAAAGGAGCTATTTTTTCCCCCTTAGTCAGTAACAGCCAATAATCAATCCCAGAACAGCAACAAAGAAATCCTCTCTCGTGAGCCAGTAGTTTGCAGAAATGTGCAGTTGTGTTACTGGCTTCCACAAGGTGGCCTCTTCCAGTAACTTTACCCAAAAGTGATACCTCTTCACAAGCTGTATGTCTTGTAGGCACAGCCTTATTTCTATTCCCCTCCCAAGCACATGAGAAGGACATTAAGATGATGAAAAAAAAGTGCCCTTCTAAAAACTGTGATGGTATATCCTACTGATGAAACCCATAGAAGACAATCCTCAGATGACCTGAAAATGCTTGGACCCTACTGGTGACGATAATAGTAATAATAATAATAGCTTGTACCTTCAGGTTAGAGGATCCCACCTTGATTTGTTACTTTCTCTTAATATCTGTGAAGTCCCATGCTCTCCACACTGATTCTCCAGAATTATCATATGCAGGGTATTGGCATAAAGCCATTTGAGTTCTACCTTAAACAAATAAATCTAGAAAAATTACAGAAACACTCTTGACTTGCATTGACAAATATTTCACTAAGCTATTCATACTGGAAACACAAGATTCCTCTCTTGTTTCAACTAGCAACACAAGTAACCAAGGAGCATATTAATCAATTGAGGCTCTATACTCACAGTAAGATTTTACTCAATTCATTTTTGGTACAAATTCAGTGAAAGTGAGTTGGCAGAGCTCTTTCCACATACCATGGAGAAACCCTCATAACAAGTAGTCCTCTGCTTTTTTTTTTTTTTAAAAAAAAAAAACCCTCTTTTCATCTTAAGTGAAGCCAGTGTGGCCTTATCAAAGCTGAAACGCTGAAGTCAAGTGTCAGACGTTAACACAAATGTCAAGTGACTGCAAACTTCTGGATGAAGAGATATTTTAGTGATTGCAATGCTGGCCTCAGATTGAGAAAGCCTGGTTAAATCATGTCTCTGGTGCACAGCTCCTGAGTGATCTTGAGCAAGCTCTGAAGTTCAGGTTCCCAGCACTTACAAAGGAGCTGATTTTTCTTCACTTCTCATTTATTTGGCCTATTTGCTTCTTCAGCACAGAAAGCGTAGCTTATTGTGTGTTTATAGTGTCGCACACAGTGTGGTTCTGTTTCTGTAGTGATATTCAGTTTGACTATAACAGAATAAATGAAGCAAAGAGAGGACCCATACAAAGAAAAATACTTCTAATTTAAGCTCAAGGTCTTTCCCTACAAGTAACACTTCGCAAAAGAGGGTCATGAGTAGCTTTACGTCCAGGGATGTAAAAATTGTCCTATCTTTGCTATCTGCTATAAAGAGGCTCCAAATTCTTTTATTGGCAATATGCAAGTTTTACAAGGAAAAGAGGTAGATACTATGACCTCCCCAGTCAAAGAAAAAACCTGTCCTTAAAAGCTGGAATCTTCACATTTCTATTTCCGCAGCTTCCACAATAACTTCATAAATGGTTGATACCAGTTTAAAATAGAGAGCTCTTTGTGCAAAGCTGTATGTTTTATTCGAGGCACAAAATATCTTCCGGATAAAAACATCTTCTGCTGGAATAAACAAACACAGATCAGAGAAAAGACAAACTTAAAAGAACCCTCTGGGTTTTAGCAGATTGCAGCTTACAAGTGACTGTGTATTTTCTCCCCCATGCAGTCTCCTTTTGGCCGTCAATTGCCGTGTTTTCTGCTTTTAAACTCTCTCCTCAAAAGCTGCAAATCTACTGTAGTATTTTTATACATGAACACTGAGGACTCCTTACGAACTAGCTTTCTGTGCCTAAATTAAACCCTGGCATTCATGGATGAATTTGGAGGCATTGATTTTCCCTGTAGGTGGTTGTTGCGTGTCAGTTCAGAAGGGGGGCAGCAGCTCGTAACAGATTATAAATTGGGGTGTCAGAGCCACAGTGAACCTGAAGAACTGCCTAAATGCACAAAATATTGCCCTGGCCTCTACAGCATCAGAAGGAAAAGCCAGAAGTCAGAGATATGAGCTATTGCACAGGCCTAGAAGGGTTCAGAAATGTGACTCTACGTTTTTTTAGGTAGAAAAAGCTACATCACATGCAATCCATGCACAAGCACAGTAGAAGTGAGACAGAAGGCATGAGGACAAAGTAGAGGGCACACATCACCTCCTGACATGACTGTTTGAAGAAGAGCATTTAAAGCTTTACCAAAAACAGAAAACAAAGGCATTAGGTCATAATTTTAATCTCACAAAATCAACTCTAAAGGAAGGTGTTAGGATCAGTTTCACATGGCCTCCAGTTTTGTAGACACCTTTCTTAGGATGACAGGAGAAGCTGTTTTCTGGAGATTGTTCCTCTCAGGTGGACCTTGGATAATTAGCTTAAACTCAGCCTGGCAAGACAAATCCCTTGCCAAGCAAAGTCTGAGATCTTGACCTCTGACACCTTCCTGTCTGTCTCCGTTCTAATTTTTCTGTTTTTCCTGTGTCTCCCAACCATCACTCCACCAACCCTGCAAATCCTTACAGAGGACAGGCATTCCTAAACATATCCCAGAATAGTATATAACCCTGATATTTGCTACAGATAACCAATTCCTTGAAAGTGACTTTCAGAATTAGTTTTTAGATAATACTTTCTTGAAAGATGAACTTGAAGAGTGAGTAGCTTCTGTTCTCTACTAGTTAGTTTTCTACACATTTTCTTATTGAAGATTTTCAGGGTAAAAGCTAAAATCAAGGAAAAAAACACCCAAAACCTGGTTCATTTTTTAAATGGATACTTTCAGTCCAGATTATTTTTGTTTCTGTCTTCCATTTTCAAAAGGAAGCAAAAGCAAGCAATAACATGTCAATTCACTTGTCTACACAGAGGAGATATGCTATTGCAGACGCCTTAAGGAGCCTCAGATGAGACTATCAGGAATGACACAGGACCTACAGAGTAACTACCACTGCTCTGCAGTGTTGGCTGGAGCCTGGTTACACCACTATCTTTGTATTTATGATCTAGCAAATGAATTCATGCCAAACTATCACAGTTGCATGGAAAACAGCAAAGACAAAACATTGCCTAACAGACCCAAAACTCTCAAAAAAACCTAATAGGAGGTTTTAAAAGAAAAACAAAGGCTCTTAAGAACTTTTAAAGCTAATTTCTAAAGCTAGCCAAAATGTGGTTCTGGAACAGTTAGGGATTTCTATGAAAAGTCACGTTAACCTGGTCTCCTACCTCCATTTACATCCGTCACATGAACAATTAGGAGCCTGCACAGTTCTTAACATAAACCTACGTCATCATTTCAGTGGAAATAGGACTGGAGTCCTCTCCTCTATCAGCCACATTTACTGCTGCTGTCTGAATCCAAAATCAGAAAAAAACCCAGAGATTGTCAGCAAAAACACAACAAAATAAACAAACAAAAAAAAAGAAAAAAGAAAACCAAAGACCTTATAAACTCTTTGCCTTGAAGAAAGATGAATGCTTTTATAGCATCTCTTTACATGAAGCATTTGTTCAAATATTGGTAGAGGCAGTGAAGACTTATCCAGTGATTACACTGGACTTTAGGTTAGACTATAGGTGTCAAAACACTTCATGAAAAGATACCTGATCAGAAAGCCAATTTTGTGGGGTACGTCACTAAAAAAAAAAAAATACAAGTGTCTTCAGAAGTGTCCAGAAACAAACAAAAAAACCCCAACATGAGAATATTTGCCACGCACTTAAAGTCCCAGACCACACTATTTTGCAAAGACTCATAGAAAATTCAAATTAAAATCACAGTTTTGACTCCAGCAGAATTCACTCGTTGAAGGAGACACTAACCTTAACATATACTAGCTTAAAAGAAATTTTGAAGTCTTTGCTCTTGGAAAAGGAAAAAAAAGGATGACAAAAACTTCCATTATCTTAGTCTGCAAAGTTGTTGAAGTGAAAGTATGAACTATAATAGCATTGGGATGCATTTTTTATTACTCAAATTTATTGACCATAAACTTTGGAAATGTTTTATTATTATATAGAAGTGCCAAGCATCAATCACTTCCTCATGAAATAGCAACAAAAGAAGATTGACCTCTCTGGCACTTATGAAACAGTTCAGGATATATTTGCATGTTTCCCAGAATCCTACAGCCACAAAATGATCGAAAAAAAGGGGAAGTTCGTCTCTAGAGTCTGGTCTGAGTGATAGTTCTTTATTGCTGGCTTTCCTAAAATTGAACAGATTCAGGATGTCTATTCAAACAAGCTTAAATATGCTTTAAGAAGTGAATTTGACAATCCCTGTTGAATTCATAATTGGCAGTGATCTGACCCCCCAGAATATGTGCCACCCCTTGTGCTCATGTACAGCCCAGAGCTTACTTCACGACAGGACATCAGGACACTGATACTCTGGAGGTGGTCTACCCACTTACTGGAGTTCAAGCTGTTTGTTTAGTCTTCCAGACATGTTCTTTGAAGGGCCAGGTTTTCCAAGCACCACGGGTGAGTTAAACACTCAGCTTGGGTGGCTTTTGAGGGAAGGTGGACAGAAGGTGGCCACATGCTGTCTTTTTGACAGTCCCCCTCTCTAGCTACGGAGGCCCTGGATGGGCCTGGAGCTCTGCAGAGGCATTCAAATCTCAGCATGTATTTCCCGCAGCTGGGAATTATGTCTTCCTCCTGTGCTTCTCAGGTATTCAAAAGGGATCAGGTTCTGCCTCAGTATTCAAACAGGGAACAAATTTCAGGTCAAGTGGAAAGGTCTTCCACAGGAATTTGCTTACAATCTCAAACCAGCACAACCCAAATTTCTTTATTTACCCCCATGAAACAGCACAGCCCATAATCTTTTCTTTATTCTCATGCTCTGTTTTTGCTTGAATGCAGGTCTATGACTAGTCACAGATGAGTGGCATTGTTGGGGTTTTTTTTAGGGTGGTGATTGATAGGATGAATTACCAGAATTGTAAAATCATTTCTTTTTGTCTTATTTCTTTTTATTTTCCAATACCTTATAAAATTAAACAAACACACTGCCCCCCACCCCCAAAATGCCAAAGCACACATTGTATTTTCACTCCCAAATGAGAACCGATGTCCATTTTCAACCTTAGAATTTACTACTACGGACACCTCAGTTTTTCTAATCTATATTTCAAAGTTCCTCACAGAGAAAGAATTCCAAGTATTTTCAGACACCTATTCCCTGAAAAGCAAAGACATTTATGCAGGCACGTAAATGAAACACCCCACTTCAAAATGCGGTACATACAGGGAGACATTATTAAAGCTTGCAGAGAAGCAGCTACCCCTGTTGTCACAGTATGTTTAACCAGCCAAGTGACAACAGAACAGCTTTTTCATCTCCATCACCAGAAGAAATATTGCTTAAGCCTCTATATTCATGACACCTTTTTTGTCACTTCTTTTCTTAAGCTGCTCTTGTTTGCTCAGTGTATTTAGCAGACATTTATCACACTCTATCAGTAAAGATTAAAGACTCATACTACCTAGTAATCCAATTACCCTACATGAGAAAAGCAAATGTATCTTTGGTCAGTGCCCACAGAGCTCCAGGAATCCATCACAATATAAAATGAATCTAATTAATTGTGTGCTTTGGTTTAGCTTCATCCACATCATTATTTCATTCGTTTCTAATGGATATGTTAGCAGAGATTTAATAGTTTTAAATGCACAGAACCACTGGGCCAGTTTACCCTAAGGTGAGTGGTTGGGTAATATATTTTTAAAGAATCATATCTGAAAAAAGTTACTTGTGGTAGGAGGCTCAGAAGAGAGAAAGAGAGTTAGAGAACCTTGGGATAGCACAGTACCTATGCGGAAATCTGAGTCTTTCACCAGTTCCACTAATCCTCATTTTACATGCAGGGAGAAGGGGATTCTCATCACAATTATTTTGCTTCTTCAACCATGTATTTTCACATGACCTGTTAAAGGCCCTGGGTGAACCTCAAAACGGCACAACCATTTTTTTCAGAAAAAAACTTTTTTTCAGTTTCAGAGACAACTAGTTATCTGAGTAAGGTTTGGTGAAAAAAACCCACAACCTACCAAACCAAAAAAAATAACCCTGCAGCATGATGCTGTAGATAAATGAGTTGGCATGATATCATGACAAGTACACTGGGGAGCAGAAGAAGGGCCTGCAGTCCTGCCTACGGTTGCTGTGGAACCATGCTGGGTCTCAAGGCTGGAATAGAATCACAGAAGAGCTGCAAGATGTATTAGAGGACAAGTGAGCTTTTGTGTAAAGCAGAAGTAACAGAGAAATCCTCTCAATATCATTTAACCAATATAGTGGTACAAAGCAGCTTAAAAACTGACAGGTTTTTAAGATAATGAGAGCCAATGTCTGGAAACTTAAAACAGACCTTAAAAAACAAAATAATATCAGTAAAGTTACAAAACACACTGTTAACAGCCAAGTGATTAGCCACTAGGAGAAACTACTAATAGACGTGGTAAACTCTTTATTATCTGTGACTGCTGGATCGTGGTTGTCTAAAATATATAGCATAACTCAAACGGAAGTTATAGGGTAAAAATACACAGAATGCATTAAACCACAGATAAGATTAGGCAATAAAGTTTCTCCTCCAACCTTGAAAGTAATTGAAAATTACATTATTTTCTTGAACTTATTAATTCTAGATGAGTACTTATAAATATCTTACTGGTTCTGTATAGTTTTTCTTTAGGAAAAGAATACTTTCTAGCCTTTAAATACTAATACCTTGTCTAATCAATGCTTCAACTTTGTGATATACCAGAGCTCTAGGAAAGGAATTGGGAAATAACAGCAAGATCTGTCTCACCAAATAAAAAAATCTCTTATGAATATCAACATTCCTATTTTCCCAAAGCACATATGAAATTTAGTTGCACAACTCCACTTCTTTTAAAATGTCAAAATCCCCACCTGTGATGCCCATAGGTTTTTAACAACTGAATGCACTCTCTTGTATCCTACAGAATCTTTTCCTCGTTTACTTACAGTGTAAGTTTCAAGGATATAAAGCAAGCTTCCCTCAGCCTTCATCTATGGCGAGTACGCAGGTTTGCATTCTTACACACAAACCTTCCTCCTGGGTCTGACTGCTCCAGGGGAGTCAGCAGGTAGGTATAGATAAATACAGAGATGATGCTAACTTCCACATGTTTTACAAGTCCAAACCAAAAGCCCTCCTCCAGAGAAATGTGTCAAAATACTTTACATGGCAAAAAACCTCTACTTTTACAGAGCTACTGAGCTGCCAGACCGTTGCATCCAAATGCTCCACATAGAGAAGCTATGGGAAACTGCTGTATCCCCATGGTAACGATCAGAACTGCATAATTGTCACAGAAACTCATGCTGTGTTTGTGTGTGTGCATGCACATATGCTGTATTTTGCACACAAGGATGTGACATATGCTTCCAACCTCTAGTCTGGGGTCCAAAGCCAGTTACAGACAAGAGAAAGCAGCCAGACTGCGGTCCACTAATAGCAGCAGCTCTGGGAGTGTCATGTCTATTCTCGATAAAAGGCAACACACAGACCAGGTATCTTGTGCAGGATAGGCTCAGGCCATAATGGATAGAGAATGTTAAACCAACGACCAAGCACTGACTGTTTTATTTGTTCTGAGGGCAATAAACCTAGCCCTTAATGTTACTTTAAAAAAAAAAAATATGGAGGGGAGGCATATTTGCCTTGGTAACCTGCCCTCCAAACACACATACACACACAGTTTCAGGCACATCTGGGCAGAAGAATCACACACAGATTTAAAGAAAATACACTCGGATTTTTCCTTTGCTGTTCTACAACAAAGAAGTGTTAATTTGAAATTGGGTTTTAATCCACACTGATTAAATGAAATTCTGGGCTCACATTGCTAGCTACACACAGGTCATTTTAACTCAAAGTGGAAGGATATGAAAGGCACAAGACAGAGAAGAGAATCAAGGAGAATAAAAAAAGAAAATAAACAAGCAAATCACAAAGGAGACAAGGACATGATGTCAGTTCAAAGAAAACGTAACACAAAGATAATTCCATCTGTTTGAAGTTCGTACACTGGTACTGAAGTTGCCTACTTTATGAGGTCAGTCTTAAAGACAGATACAAAGGGAAAGTTAGTCAGAAGATCAATTCTATTCTCTGAGTTCCCAGCTGGTCCACAACATCTATCAATAAAAATAACTGATGCAGTATTTTTTGCTCTATGAAGTGTGGTCTTAAAACTAGTAGAATAAAGCATAATGATCATACAAAGCCTTGTAAAATGGAAATTCTTTGGAGAACTTAATGCAGCTAAAAGATGACTCATGCAGTCCTCCTTTGCCCCACAGCAGTCCAGAAAGGCATCCCACAAAGGCATTTCACAACCAAGACTTTCTGTGTTAATGAAAAACAAGAGTCCTACTGAAAGTCTTACAAAGTGACCAGAGGCACAAACATCTATGTTTGCTTCAAAATCACCACTTCTATCTTTTGAAAAGCCTGAAAAATGGCTAAAACAACATGGAATTTACTTAATACAGCGCAAATGAATGAGATCTGAAGTTAATGTAATCTGTCAAAACGTCAACATATCAATACATAAAGCAATTATGGAAGAATCAAGCAACCTCTTCCTCTGTAAGTAAAATATTTTCATGAAGAAGAACTGCAAGCCTGCAGAGTGATTTTCTCTACTTGTTTTGGAGAAAGAGCAGCCCAGTGCAGAAAGGCTGCTAAATATTGCAAATTCATACCTGTCTGTAATGCACCAAGGCAAATACAAGTAGAGAACATCAATGAGACCTTAAGATGCTACACACAGCCTGCCTTTCATTGGGTTCCTCAAGACCCTCATGCAACTCCTTCTTGAGGTAAGCTGATTTGTTTTTATTTTATTTTAATCATAAACTCTTTATTTCCATTTCCTGCTTACTTGCTAACCTCCTGCAGATGCAGTGGTCTAAAATTAGGACCCAGGCTCCCGGAGTCAATGTTGACTACAGTTCCATGTTGGCATTAGGTATGACAATTTAATTTCTTTCAGTTATCCTGGTTTATATTTAACAGTTGTGAACAATCCTTCTGAACCCCTTAATAAAAAGTGTTTATTAGAGTTTCTGTCAGGCTCTTAAAAAATCAGCATAACTGCTATTGAAGCAAAAACATCAAAAGTTGCATGAATCAAGAAGTGCAGAAAACTTACACAGGCTTTGGATACCAGCCAGAATAATCACTGATGTGCAACAGTTAACTAGTCTCATTTTACTGCCAGTAAAGAAATGGAGTTTGATTTTGTATGACACATAAGCTACCTCCCTAAAATAGACATTGCAAGGTAGTTGTGACTTTTAATTGCTTTTGTTATTACTCACTTTAGTCAGACCCTTCAAAGAGCTGAGCTACAGCTTGGCAGCTGCAGCTTCCACCAACTTCAGCAGGATTTGCAGGTGTTCAGCAACTGCCTGGGTATGGATCCTCAGTGTTTTGACAGCTACACTATACACATCATTCTCACATAATAGAATAACACCTTGGAAAATAAAAAAATAAGTAGGATGAAAGCCACAGTTCAAGTCTGTTTCTCTCTGGATGAATATATGTTGGAAACTAGAGCTTATTTTCACATTCAGTTTTGTCTAGGTATTTATGTGTCATACTGGCCCTCAGTGGTTTGCCCTTATAGAGTTCTGGGCAAATATGGTCCACTAGGAAGCTGTTCTACTTCATCTTAAAAGTGATTTACATTTTTCAGCCAAGCACATGTTTACGTGCAGGGATACAGCCTTGGACACTACCAGAAATCAGCAGGTCTCAGATGGGTCTCACAAAGCGGTTCCTCAAGATCATCACTAATTGTGCTGATTGTGCAAAGCACTAACTGGGAGGAAATTGAGTCTAACAAAGCAACATGGCATGACCCAACAGTACCTGTGAATAAGACTACACCAGTGACGGTTAAAGAGACTCTAGGTGTCATTATGAGGCAGTTCCACCAGTTTTGATTTGCTCACATGTCCTTGCTGCTCAAAAATATCAAGAAACTTAAAGATAATATGGTACTTGGGGGTCCTGAGGCACTCTCTGCCTGCAGAGACACTGGCATTGCTCAAGCAAGAACATCAACTCAAGCGAAAGAGGTATGAAATCAAGCTCCTTGCAGGTTTCATGCCAACATTAGCCTGGTCAAAGAATGGTGTCTCTCATATTTTTCTCAAGTCATAGTATTAAGGGTGAGCTTTGAGCAATGGAGCTGACAGTGGTTATGGAACCATTCTCCAGACCTGAGTTATGAGAGGCTGTCAGCACCTTTCATCAACATGCATCATCTTGCTTAGCTAATGGAGCTTGGAAAGGATCTACTATTTTTCAATATTTTTCCCATTATTGTAAATAGATGAGATTCTGCTCCAGGCCACATATGAAAGATGAAAAATTAGGAGGAAGAGACATGAATAAGTGCAGAGAAAGTGAAGAAAGGACATGATTGCTCTTATTTCGTTGCCTCAGCAAGGCATATTCTTCCTCTTGACAAAAGTAGAATTTGCCCTGAGAAGAAGCCAGCTGGTGATCAAGAAGGAAAAACATTCAAAAGGAATACTTGCAGTGAAAAACTAATTTTTTTTTTACTGCCCTCAACATTGTAGCAGCATTCCTTTTTTTCCTAAGCTTAAATGCCTGCAGTATTATATGAAATGTATCTGTCTTTTAGAGAAAAATGAAAAAAAAAAATCTCCCATGAGTGGAAAATAAAACCATATTTTGAAGACATCTGTGATTCTAAATCTCTTAAAATCAAAAAATCTTAAGCAGCGTATCTTAAAATCAAAAAATCTTAAACAGTGTCACAGTTGTGAAGTCTAAGGGTAAAAAAAGCTTTTACACAGAGTGTACTCACATTTTATTAAAGCAGTTCATATAGCTGAAAAGTTTTTAAAAAAAAAGGCTAAGCTGTCTGCTTTCTTTTGAAAATTTACCTCTGTGTATCCTAAAAAAATGAACCAAAACTACATTCTCAAAAGCTCTGCTTTTGAATAATGTTTTAATCCAAATTTTAGCAACCCAATCTATCCTTTTAAAACAGAGTTACTGAATTTATCACCATTTAAACCTGTGTAAATACCATACAAATTCAAGGCAGTGCTTGAGAATGGAGAAACTTAACACAGAGGCAGTCTGCCACCATTTGCAGGCTTAGATGATTTGTAGTGGGCTTCTTCTCAAATTAGTTACACCTTTTTCTTCTGTTAGAAACTTATTTCAGCTTTCAGTGTTCCTCAGCTGATATATGCTGTGTATACATTATATACGCATCTGGTTTTGCTGTTCATTTTGTAAGACCAAAACAAATCTAAGAACAGATGAACTCCCTGTGATTTGCAAACCTGACGAAGGGCTGTGAGAAATTTGAAGAACCCTTGCTCTGGAGAATTAGCTTGAAAGTTTAAAGAAAGAAACAGATTGGTAACCACACCTCCATAATATTTCCACAAATATAATCTGCATTCCCTCCCCCTTCCTTTTCTTTTTTTTTTTAATTTTCTTTTTTTAAAAACCAATCTGGTTAGATAGATGTTTGAACACAAAAGGAACACAAAAGAAATTATAACCTTATAACTACCATAGTCCTGGCTGCTGGATTGAATCCTCAGGGCACCATTTAATAATCAGATGCACAAAAATACATTTAAATAATGTTAGGGTTGGTCTGTGTCACAAACCAACAGATGCTGGGCAATTCAAAGTTAAGGATGACACTTCATCACCACTGTTTTTAACAAGGAGGAGGAAAAACATAAATTAAGGATATAATTTCAGCCTTTCAAACTAATTCTTCAGGGTTTATTGGTTTGTTACAATGGTAATGGTATTTTAAGCACAATTTTCTGTATGTTAAATGCCAAAAACCTTCTCTGTATCGAGACAATACTAAGTTTACAAAACTGAAAGAAAAGCAAGTGATAAAATTGAAGAGTCAGATTCCCAGAGAACTGCTAAATAAATCACTGTAAAAATCCTATTGTATTTTTGGGAGGGGAGTGGGAAGAAAAGTGTGATGGTGTGAGCATCCGACATCATACCAAATGCAAACAGAAAACATAATGCTTGACAAAAACTGGAAAAGAATGAGACTGAAATATTACCCACACAAGGAACATAAAACATTGTGGAATTGATCCATCTGGCATAGATAACTCTGTCTAAAGACTCCATTTATAAGTTTATTTGTGATGTAAATGCACTAACAACAGAGTCAGAAAGCATCAAACTTCCATGAACAGAGTTCTGAGACAAGAGGGAGCCTTGGTGATATTTGTTTTAAAACACAGAATTGAAGAAACAATTATTTTCTCACATGCAGAGCCTATTTATAGGCCAGAAGATAATTAGATTTAATATAAATCGTATAGTAAACAAGAAGTGGTACAAAGTACTGAACATCTCCAGTATGGGGTTACAAATGTAAACTCTTTCGACGTGATCACTTTTTTGCAATTTATTCAATTTGTGTAGTTTATTAACCTCTGAGAAGCCCACATGACCCTCCCAAATATTTTTATAGAAAAGAACAGTGAGATCACTTCCCAGTCATACTTGATCTTATTTAGAAATGAAGAGTGAAAGAAAGAAAAAAATACTTGAAAAATAAGGGAATTTATAACTTAGAACTCAGACTTTCAGGCTGCTCATTAATTGAGTTCCACTCATGAGACAGCATTTTTATATATATATGATCATTTTTTAAAAACAAAAGAACAAAAACAAAGAGAAGAAAAGAGATGCGTAATAAGAAGCAGGAACTTTTGTGAATCTGAATTAAAGAAAGAGGAAAAAAGAAGTGGCAAAAGAAGGAAAAAGATCTAGTTGAGGAAAGACTGAAGGGGCAGTACCATGAATGTAGGATTGCATAGTATAAAAAACATCTTCAAAGCATGTGAAGCTTAAAAATACCGAGGAAGTCTCTGAAAACATATACATCCATATAAAAAAGTACCTGAGAGGCACAGGTGTATCTGAATCATACCTATCAAGACAAACAATTCAAAAATACTTTTGCAGAATTGTTTTACAAATCCAACATACATTTTCCTGAATTCTTGCCTTTTATTACAGTGCCTTTTTTAAAGAAACCATACTACACTAAATATTTAAATACTAACTGCCTTTTAAAAAAAAAAGTTTTCTCACTCTAAGTGAAAGATTTAGGCTTCTTATATAAACTAGTTTACTTCAAGCAGTTACTTATTTCATCCCACAACAAACTCAGTTAGATGTGCAGATATTCTGGGACAATATGCTAAGAAACATCCAAGCACCATGAAGAAAAAAACCCAAAAAACCATAAAATAGACCAGAATACTCACTAGGTAGAAGCAGACAGACAACAACAGGTCACCGTGATAGAGCTACAGAAAAGAAAAAAAAAATAGAAAAATTACATCTGTAACTCTTTATGAATTCAAAGAGCTAGCTTCAGTCCAGCACGTATTAGGGAGGGGGTAGAAAAAAATTTCTGCAAGAAGACAAATGCACATGGACAATCTTCCTACAAAAGACAGTGTTCCTACCTTGCTATACTGGTTCAGAAATAATGTGTAACATAAAACATTTAAACTTGTTAGCAATGGCAAATTTATTCAAGTCCCTACGAAGAAAAATTTTCTTGGGAAGAAGTGTACTTTTTTTAGTTTCACTGAATTCCCCTAATAAAATAATTTGAATCAGCAAGCAATAATGATGAGTGAAGACAGCCTAGACTTTCCTGACTCTAGAGGATGTGAACATAACACTTTCCAAAGTTATCATATGAAATAGTTATCTGATAAACCACAGAGAAAATTATTCATCAAACAGTCCAGCCTCAATCCTTACAAAGTCCCTGTAAATGAAACATACTTAAAACCTACCAATACTGTGTTATTTTTATCTCATGAGATTTAATGTATCGTTTGCTTTTTCTCTTTCATTTCCTTTTTTAAATACATGTTCCTCAATGTTTTTCCTTAGGCCACTTTCAGCCTCCAAATTCTGCTGCATGAATGAGCCTCATGGCTGGTTTTTTTCATTTCTTGTACTTCATATTCTTTAGATTTATAACCTTTGAAATCAATAGAGTTACACTCTCAGACAAAGCTAATATAAAAATACATATTCAAAAAAAAATCAAGATGCATCTTAGCCTACCATGGCAAAAAAGAAAAAAATACTCTTTTTAAGTTAAGACAGCTGAATAAATAGATAAGCAGAGGAAACAAAAAGAAAACAGCTGTGTCCCATAGGTGTCACTGTTTCTGTTGTGCTTAATAGTAAAAATTGTGAGGGGTGCAAAATATTATATAAGTTAACATTTTTAATTATAGTAAAAAATTAGAAGAAAAAAAAACCCATAAGGAAAACCCATACTTCCTAAAGGAACTTGTTTGTGTTATTTCCTAAGCCCTTCTCTCCAAATTGATTGCAGAAAGATAAATAGTATTGAAATGATTATTTGCAACTCTTTCTTACACCCAAGAGAACCCAAATGTTTCCATTCTCCCCAAGGGGCATCAATCCCTGTAGTGGAATTTCAAAACTTGCAGTTAAATCGGAGGGGGACACAGGCAGTCCTCAGAGGGAACCCACATGTGGCAGAATGCATTCACTCGAACTGCTTCACCCCGAGGAATTTCACCGGATAAGTTTTCAGGCAAAGCATCAAATCCTGGTGAGGGGAGGATTTCCACTCAGCAGTCTCCTCTCGCAGAGGCAACACGCAGCTGAGGAAAGGCTTCTAACCTGGCAGCACCTCTCCAGCCTCCCTGATATCCCGAAGTTGATGCAGCGAGTGTTTTCACACCCTGAAGCAACTTACTGACACATTGGTGGGGACTGCTGTGGGTTTTGTTTTGTTTATCATCTTGCTAATGAAGTGTTTGTTTGTGTGTGTGCAAGCACTCTGCTGAAGAAACCTCCAATTTATCATGTTTGTGTTGACATTGCTTCCTCTGCAGCCTAAACACAAGCAGAGACTGCACAGAAATCTTGCCAGTGGTTAAGTGTTTAATACTATATCTAGCACAGCAATAAAAGCCAGTAAAAAAAAAAAAAAAAATGGTTTAGGTGATACATACCTCTCCAAATCACCAGCTGATTAAGACAGTTGCATGACTGTCAGAGCAATGTTCTTAGTTCTATAACTTGGTGAAGAATATGAAGAAAAATGGAAAATATTCCAATAACTTGACCAACATAGAGCCAATTTTAATGAAAAGTAAGTTATCTTTTAAAGAAGCAGATTGTTCAATATATCTACCTGCAGCAGGCTCAAGCTTCTTGGAAAACTTACCCCTGTATAGAAGGAGGCAATATATTGATGAACAGAACTGCTGCTGCCATCCAGGAGAAATAAAGTAAAGAGAAATAGGAAAAAGAAATCAATCTCTCTTATCGCTCTCCAGCTGCACATTGTGTTTCTGTCTGCCCTGCTTATATAGGCAAATCATTGTATTATCTTTCCTCTTGTGAGTAGTCCCACCGAAACATTTATGAAATGGAGAATGTATACGGCTCGTCAAAGGCTATGACCCCGTGGATAAATCTGTATGCCTCCCTGAAGAAGTCCCTGCTGTGCTCCTCTTGCATAGATCTGCTCCAGAACACGCATGTTCAGAGTCAGCCCTGTAATATCTGTTAGCTTTTCAATTTCCATTAGAATTAAATTGGGAACAAAACAGAGATTTAAAATGGTTGTCATGTCCCTGATACCTAAGGCACAATCCTTTCCGTGGTGCTTGTAGAAGGTTCACAAACTTTATAGCACTGAACAGGCCACAGTGAAAGGGATGTTCTGATGTTAGTCTGATCACTAGCCACTATAACATCTGCCAGCTTTATACACACTACGTTAACTTGCGAGGCCTGCCTGCAGAAAAGAAAAAAACCAAAAAAAACCACAGTGAAGGAGATTTACATCAAGAGGTAGATCCCAGAGGTTCCAGTACCCTGAATTCTCCAGGAGAGGTGAATTCTGGAGCAAAGTGGCCTGGAGACAGTCATTCCTCAAAAGAAAAAAAATGAAGTAGCTTTTCCCTTTCTGCCAGAGCTCAAAGTGATGCTCTGGCAGAAAGATGGACCCTTGCATTTGGAAAAGTCCTCTACAAATCACCCTAGGCATACTGACCAAAAGCCAGCAGCTTCTTTGCAATGTTGGCTTTTATGAAGCTGAATCCTCTGGGTCAGGCCTCAGACTGCAACTCCTTCATCCTTTTATCTCTTACTTTCACTTTGGATTTGGAGAACATCAAGTCCAGGTGAATCTGATTAGGAAAGACCCAGTTTTGAATCCTGTCTCCTGTGGCCATTAACATCAGTGGCAAGAACTACTCCCTGTTTGTAAAGGAGCACAAGGTTGAGTACTGCAACTCCTCTTCATTAATACGTTAGAGCTCAGGGGCTCTCCAGGAGTACGCTGTCTCTTCCACCCAACCCTAAGAGCTCAGCAGCATCCTATAAGTCTCGTTTGCTGGTCCTCATCCAGGTGTCCCCTTTTTGTTGGCCACACCCTGTGCTTCAGCACAGAAGCAATGGGATGGATGAAATGGGGCACTATCCCATGTCTTGGCAATGGCTGCTGCCTTCCCTGGGGCTGCTGCCTTCCCTGGGGCTTGTCCCTCTCCCTGTTCTCTTCCCTGCTCTGTCTCTGTCCTTGCAGTAAATAGGGATCACCTGAGTATACTCTGCTCCAAGAGGCGGTGCACTCTCCTACTGCCCTGTTAGTTCTCTCAAGTATAGACCTTTTACATCTCTTTGCTCAGTATGCCACCGACATAATAAATGTTTTCAGGGAGCTCTTTTTTATAATAAAAAGTATCCTATTTTATAGCTAATAGTGAGGGTCCTGTGAACAAAAGCCGACTTCATGCATGGTAAAGAGGCCCAAGCAAAATAAGAGAAGCTTTGACAGCTTTATGCAGCTTAGGATCTTTCTCCATCTCCTCCTCCAGCCCTGAAATCTGTAGTTGTTCAATTAAGTGCCTTGGGATTTGGGGTTGGAAGGTGCTAGGAGGATGCCAGTTATCATTAGTACAAATATCAGGTTTAGGCATTATTAATTCCAAATACTTATTCATTATTGTGTCCCAGATTAATGTAAGCTACTTGAGGCAAATCTATTTCTCATGGAAGTATTAGTGAGAGAAAATCTGAAGTAGAAAAAACAAACAAACAAACTTTGCCAAGCTGCTTCAAGGAAAGAGAGAGAGAGAGAGGGGAAAATGAGAGATTAAGAAAGTTTTAATAACGTGATTGATCCTAATGCTGTCAAGTTTTATTATTGCCAGTAAGCAAGCCTATTCTGGGAGCACATATGTTGATCTAATATATTTGGTCTGTGATCTAATTTGATATGCTAGATCTCTTCTTGGTAGAATGTAAGTTTTCTTCCAGTTCTTTTGGGGGAAAAATTAGAAAAAAAAATCCTAGTTGCAAAAGCTGTGTGCTCAAGATTTTTTAAGTGAGTAAGCTTACTTACTATGTAATGTAAATTGGCGAAGCTTTGTTGGAGCCAATAGCATTATTTTGATTTTTGTCTGTCAAAATCCAATTTAGTATCAGTAGCCCTGAAAATGGTATTGTGGTTTAAAAAAATTCCATCTTACTTTTGTTGCCAGTTGGTTTTAATATGATTTATTAATTTTATTATTAGCATTGCAATGGCAGCAAAGGACTGGGACACAGTCATCCTATGTGCTGCACAGACACGTAGCGTAGCAGGAAATAGACAAGATACACTTTTACCAGGAGGCAAATACTAGAATTATCCATAACAGACCACTGCTGCAAGCTGAAATGGAGGCAAATGAAGCTAAGTGATTTCCTCAGCTTCATAGGTTCATCAACAGTGGAGCCAGCTGCACTCTCTGAGGTTTTGCAAGTTGATATGTGGCAGCTTTATTATAAAAAAGAGTCTTCAAAATTACTTTACCTCTGTGTGTGTACATTTTCAGAGAAAATTGCTTTGCAAATTAAATAAAAAAATGTATGGGAGTAGGAAGATGTTGCTACCCTGAATTCCTGAACCCACTGCTCAATTCTGTCATGCTTTTCCTCTGTGTTTTCCTATCAGATCATTTGTCTATAAAGTCTTGTATTTATATTGGAGTCCCTCTGGAAAAGAGGCAACCTTTCTCTTCTGTGTTTGACTTCACCTGGACCCAGGAAATAATGTCACACAAAACCCAAGGAAACTCTAGTTTATTTTTGTGTATTTCCTTTTTTAACTGTTTTGACTCTTCACACTTTTAAAAACTCAGAAGGGATGAGAAACAGTGGAATAAGAAAAATGAATTTGTGTATCCAAATAATTCCTTAATATAAATACTAGACTTGATCTTCTTTGGTGTCTTCAGCTGTCTTTCTGCAGTCTCAACATTTGAACTGAAAAGAGAACATGTGTCCATATTTGGCAGTCCTTCCACACCACTGGGTAGGAAAGACGGGATTTTCATCCTGCAGGACAATTTACTTGGCATCTAACCATAATGTGCCACCTCTATTAGAAATCAAAACTCATATGGGCCCAGTTCTGCAGCCAGCCACTGCCAGGAGTTGCAGACACTCACATAAAGCAAAATCAATGTCTTTCCAGTGAAAGCACCCCTGATCCACAGGAACATAGCAGTGGATGGGCAATGTGAGCCTAACCATGTAGCTACCACAGTATCCTTCCCAACAGCAAATGTCGAGGGACAAACAGAGAATTAGCACAACCTATTGTGATATTTCCTTGGAACACTCTCCCAATTTCTGGTGATCTGCAGACCAGATATTTTTTAAAACAAGGGTGAACTCAACAGCTGAGTATCACCAGGAATCTCTTTGGATCTTGATTTATGACAAGGAAGAAGGAAGAAAGAGTTAGGTTGTCATGATATAAATACACAAAAATTTCCTTCTGACAATCTATAAAGGAGAAGGTGAGCAGTGGGTTACTTGCATTTTGATTGGAGATTTTATTTTTTAAGTTCTCTCTCTGTTTCTCTGCCTCCTTAATATTGTCAACATTTCGCTGTTAGCTTAACGCAAATGTGATTTAAGTAACATAGAATCATAGAATCATAGAATGGTTAGAGTTGGAAGGGACCTTAAAGATCATCAAGTTCCAACCCCCCTGCCATGGGCAGGGACACCTCTCACTAGAGCAGGTTGCTCAAAGCCCCATCCAGCCTGGCCTTAAACACTTCCAGGGATGGGGCCTCCACAACTTCCCTGGGTAACCTGTTCCAGTGCCTCACCACCCTCACAGTAAAGAACTTCTTCCTAATATCTAATCTAAATCTCCCCTCTTCCAATTTAAAACCATTACCCCTTGTCCTATCATGTATTTATATTCTTGCTGGCATAGTTCATGTCATGGTTAAAGACAAGCAATTGGTAGGATACTAGCCAGCTAGAGGCAGAAGGGGCAGGGAGAGAAGATAGTTTCTGTTTTACAGCAAACGAAGCTTAGAAATATCTTCAAAGGATTTTAAATGAGAGCCAGACTGTTGCTTGCATGTAAATGACTATTGTGTTTGTCACAGCAAGGACACTGCTGGTTTTGAACACACCAGCCCATCACAAATGGGACCCAGGGACACTGCTTGAAGCTTTTTCCTGTCCCAAGGCAGTGCAAAGCAGAAATGTTCTACCTGACCTCTTTTAACCCAGATGATTTAAAAGAATGACCGAGGAGGAAAGAGGTTTGACTGAAAGAAGTAAAGAAGAGCTGATCACAGCTTCTTGCTGAATGTTATCGTTCTCAAAACTGAGACACAGAGAGGATAAACAACAACCTGATACCACCCTGGCTAACGATGAAAATCAGCTCTTGCAACACAGGCCTGTTTTGTGCCCTTACCCTCTCCTGGTCTCCCAGTCTGCCTGGAACCGTTGCTTGCAGAAGTTGAGCCTCTCCAAATGTAAAAGATGCCATCTGGTTGAACCTAAGGTTTAGCTTCAGGAAGCAGGAATATATATCAGGTTCAAGTTCTCCTTCATTTACCTGAAAGAGGGGGTAAAAACCCACTTTCTGTTTGCACTGTTAATTTTGAGAAAAAATAATGGTTGATGAGGAAGAGAATGACCTAAGTGAAACCCTAAAACAGTTGCGATGATCACATGAGCTCTCTGCATCATACACACTCAGTGTAAGTGACTACGCATATGGAACTGGGAAGGAAGAGGAAAGCCAGGAGCTCAATAACTGCAAAAAAGTGAGAATTTTATTTAATGATGAACAATGATTTTAGCTAATAAATAGATTATCTTTTGAATAAAGATTTTTTTTTTTTTTTTTTTTTAAAACAAAGGTTTTTTTTGGAAAAAAAANTTTTTTTTTTTTTTTTTTAAAAAAAATTTTTTTTTTTTTTTTTTTGAAAAGCACAGGTTTTCTATGGAAAACATGAAGAAGAAAGAAACAGATTGAACAGTAAATGAACAGCTGCATGGTCCTAGTTGCTGGCTGGGGTAAAACCACAACACCCACACTAACTTGGTTCGGGTCTACAGGATGTATATAATCCATATTATTGAAACTACCTATAAACAGTGATAAATTCTGGCCACAGTAACATTCCTAGAACACAGGAGTGCATCATCACACAGATTAATCTTAGTCAAATGAGGCTTCATTATAATAAATTACTTTCCCTGTGCTGCAAAAAGTCCATGGTTAATCATGGAAGCATAGAATCATTTAGGTTGGAAAAGACCCTTAAGATCATTGAGTCCAACTGTAAACCTAATACTGCCAAGTTAGCTCAGGTTAGCTCATCATTAAACCATGTTCCTAAGCACCACATCTACATATCTTTTAAATACCATCAGGGATGGTGACTCAACCACTTCCTTGAGTAGCCTGTTCCAGTGCCTGGGAACTAGAGCCACACCTCCTGCAACTTAATCCTGAAACGCATACTTAACTTCATCTTCTATTTTATATATATTCTGGAAGCAGCTGCTGGAGCATTATACCTAATCCTATCACCTTTGGATGGAGGGCATTCAGAGCCATGAGGTTAGATCTCAGTCTCTGAGACCTTCACATCGTAAATCCTTGGCTTGTTTCAGATCAGGTCATGTATTTAGCAGATGTTATAACCGTGCTATAGAAAGATATACTTTTTAAAATCTTCTGCAAGAGCCTGCAAAACACAGAGGCAAATCAGGGTAAATGAGGCTAAAGAAAGAGACAAAGGAAAGAAGGAACAACTTGCCCAGAGTTGTACAACATCAATTTCCAAAGTAGTGATGAAGCAGGTTAAAGATCTTGCCTCCAAATTCTTTAATGTTGAATATTCCCATCTGTTTTCATTCTGTCTCTTTCAAGAAAAAAATTCTGGATCATCTGAAAACACTCAATACAAGTCCCATTTTTTAACTTCTGTCCTTTCACTCATGCTTGAATACCTCAACATTCACCTCCTCTTCTCATTCTTTTCCCTGTTACACTTCAGTTTCAGTTATGAAATCCTCAGCGTGATTTTCCTGTGCTGGTAGAACTATTCAAATGTCTTGTCAAGGTCAAGCCCACATTGGAAAGTCAACAATGGAAATAGTGGGGGGAAAAAAGCTAAAAAAACCCAAACCCACAAATCCTAAGTCACTTGAATGGCTGACAAATGTTTCTTTGAGATGGAAGTGCTATTGTGTGACAGAAAGCACAACTGTGCAGGACAAAACCAACAAGTTTTTGACACTAACAAGGGGCACGGAAGTCTACAGATAAAGCTGAGGAATACAGAGTGATGCCTGATGGAAAGCTGATGTAGAGTTGTGCCAAAGAGCTACATGAAGTAACTAACAGGAACTAACTTACTGTTCCCACCAAGTTCTTAAACAACGCTACAGAGTCCTGAGCAGCGTCCACTGCCTCATTATTTATGTATCTATAGGCAGAACAGGGTATTGTCAGTTTAACATGTCAGAGGAAATTTGCAATTGTTCAAAATCCAGTTCTTAAAATAATATAATCTGAAACCAGAGATCGGACTGTGCTCCAGGTGAAAAAACATGACGACCTATGACCACTCTCTGCAAATTAAAGTGATCAGTAGTAAGACCCAACAGAGTGGTAAAAAAAGTGGTGTAAATGTCGAACAAATTTCAGTTGTTATTCAATGGCATAAAAGACACCTGTCTAATTAAAACAGAGTTGGCAATGTAACGTACCTTGATTCTTATGTCATGAAAATGAGACTTGCTCCAAGACAGTCAGACACACATTGAATCATTCAATATCCAACTTTCTCAGATTATTGAAGCTGCAAAGTCAGCAAAAATGTAATATTTCATTCACTATGTTTTAATTCTGCTGAAAACCTTATTCAGTTCTCCTTTAAGATTTTGAGATTCTCCTACATGAATCTGTCAGCAGTGAAAAGCATTGCTATTCAAAAGGAAAACACAGCATGTCCCTGATAAATATCAGAAAAGGCCCTTGGTGACAGTGATGCACTTCATTTATTTATTTATTTATTACATGAATGCATTCAAAACCCTTCATATCATAAAACAGAGCATGGCAACCTATGGATATTCCCCTAGCTGTGCCATTCCTCCCACCACTTGGATCCAATGCCCCGTAAACTGTCATTTTCAAATGTCCACATCAGTTCATCCCTCAAAAATTCAAGCCCTTGCAGTATATAAGGTCTGCCCATGTGACTCCACACTCATCTTCCTGAAATTTAGATTTCAGCTGTCATCTGAATGGCAAACTTCTCATTGAAATGTCATTTCACGCACTGCTAGGTTTCCTCTCCTCCCCCGCCCTCTCCCTTTCACTAACAGAGCTGCTTTGAATCTAGATAGTCCTGATCTATATGACAAAAGGGTAACAAAACTTAACTAGAGTGCACATTTCATCAGCTGCAGCAGGGACTTTCAGGTAGACAAATACTGAATGCTCTCTGATACCCAGATTGTTTCTCTGAACACAATACAGCAAACCTGCTTCTATTCTCACACATTTTCAAAGGCAGATGTAGTTTCTCTGGTTGCAGATGAGTTACTCACAAGCTTGGACTCATCCACAAGTTTGGACTCATACAGACCTTCTACTTGTGGAAACTGCTGCCACAAAGCAAAAAATACATCCTATATAGATCAAAATAAGTGTGTAGGAAGAAGGTCTCTGGACAACAATTAGATATCTGGCAAACCCTGGAATAATCCCACGTAGAATCTGCTAAATTTTAGATAAATTCTTAGATGTACCTCTATTTTTACTGACTACAGAAGGAATTCATGGTACACAGGTTCTTAACCCTGTCTTAAATGCCTAAATTTAGGGTGGTTTAGTTTGGGTTTAAGGAGCCTAGCTTCATGAAGCAGATGCTTTAATGGATCACTGCAGTTTGTGAACTATACTTCTCGAACGAACCCAAGTAGATTTAGGATTTTTTCTTCCATTAGTGGTGCTGTGATTCAAATATCCATACATTGAAGTCTAGTGCCATTTCCAATGCTCTTGGGGTTCTGACACTTCTAAGGAGAGCTGCCAGCTGTGCTGCACAAACAGAAATGCTCTTTTAAAACAGCAGTTGGAGACCCTGGTGACATCCCCTACATGATTATATTTAAGCACCTTTATCCTGCTTAAACTAGGCAGAGAATCAGTCTATCACAATACTGTTAATCTGATCTTGTTGCAGCTGGAGGGGGACATTTTACAAAGGCATGCAGTGATAGGACGAGAGCTAATGGCTTCCAGCTGGAAGAGGGTAGATTCAGATTAGATCTCAGGAAGAAATTTTTCACCATGAGGGTGGTGAGGCACCGGAACAGGTTGCCCAAGGAAGTTGTGGAGGCCCCATCCCTGGAAGCGTTCAAGGCCAGGCTGGATAGGGCTTTGAGCAATCTGTTCTAGTGGTAAGTGTCCTTGCCCATGGAAGGGGGGTTGGAACTAGATGATTTTCAAGGTCCCTTCCAAACTAAACCATTCTTTGATTCTATCTCTGATGTGAAGGTGCCTTTGCAAGAGCCTTTCTTGCACAGGTGAAATGAAAACTCAGCACCTGAAAGCTAGCCACATGCTGGACCTGGCCAGATGCTGGAAGCCTGGTCTGAGAGTCAGTACAGCACTATTGTTCCACAGGGTTTTCAAACAACTCTAAGCAAACCTTGAGCCCTACCTAAAACCTTGTCCTGCCCAAAGAGTCCTGCCTTGTGAGCATGGTAAGAACTAACAGGTATTGTGAAGTGGTGCCTTGGTTTTTGGAATGCAGAAGCCACAGACTGGTTAGTGCCATTGGTTCAGCACAGCTCCACTCTGACTTATCACTCAGGTTGCATAAAATTAAACTGCCTCAACCCAGATCTGAGTCTGAGTTAATAATCAGTGTATCCAATTAAATTGCAGTGGGATCTGGACTCTCTCACATCCGTCTAGCTCAGGTATTTCTGTATTGCTGAGGAAGACGCAATTGTGAGTCAGAAATTAAATTCTGTTTCCTCTGTAGTATTCTTTATATAATGATACTATAGAGGGAAAATAAATATGTAAACTCCAGGCTTTGTGCTTCCTCAAGAACACCATGGTTTACTTGATAGGAATAGTAATTAACCAGGGGAATGATTACCAAGAGCTGTAGTGTTACTGGGCATGTTAAAGTTAAGACAGGTTTACATGATTTTTTACTTTAAGACATAGCTAAGTTTAAACAGAAATTCAGTTGACGAAATCCTACAGGAGCAGGACTGATCAGTACTGTCTCTCTGCAGATTTACAAACCTATGGAGGTCCTTGACTTTGGACCATTCTCAAATGACTTGCCCAAGGCGATGTAGGGAATGTCTGATGGGTAGGGTACGTCCTCCAGCCTTAGCACAGCACTGGTGGTTTCCAGGGTCTGATTCCAGGTTTCTCCAAGAGCAGCTTCTGCCTGTCTGGAAAGAGGTATTATGGCAGATGCCAAAAGATGATATTCATGAAGCTGTCTTCAGTTTCTCTCAATACGGAGATCAATAGGACTCATACACATTGCAAATGTGTCCCATGAACTCTTATCCAGCTACTGATATCCAAATTTTTTTAAAATAATTTAAGAATACTCTGTATTAAGACTCAAAAACTCAGAATCAAGTGTCTTCATAAAGTCACTGAATTAGAAGAGATGAAAAAGAAAGAGAAAACCCATAACTCTGACACCAAAATACTTTTCCTGACAAGTGCTTTCTTATTTATCACAAAGAAGAAAAATCTAGGAATATATTTTTTTCCCTTATGTGTTGGCAAAACTACTGAATGTTACATAAAGCATTGCTGCAGGTTAAAGACTGAGGTTATTTGTGTCAAAAATGCTCTGACTTTGTGTTGCTGTTACATTGAAAATCAAAACAAGTTTCAAACAAGTACCTTTCCCCTGTGGAGATTTGATTTGTTTCTTGATGTTCCGGGTCAGGGAGCAAAGGCATTAGGAGGTCAAAAAACCCAAACTAAATAAAACAAGGAGGTGGGTAAAAAAGGAAAATAACATATGCAGTGTTAGAGTCTTGATGCCCTCTGACCTGTGTTTATAATGTGTTCAACAAACACAGCAAATACTTAGAAGGAAATTATCATTTGTAAACAGAGATAAGGTGCCCAGAGGACTGTTTACAAGCAGAATATGCAAATTCTGGTTGCAGTCCAAAAAAAAAAAAACATCGAGCTGTTATCTTTTCATAAAATATATAATTATATAGGAAAATGCTCTATTTGGGAGTTTTCTCATGCTGTTTTTCTATGGTCCTGCTGCTTGTTTTTGTCTATAGGTGATGGAAACAGATTTGTTTCCATCAGTCACTAAGAAGCTGCACCATTTTGCACCAGGAAAGTGTCTCTAATGTAATCCTCCTCAAAGTTTTTTAAAACAGACTTTAACTCTAAAAACTGGTTATTTATGGGGAATATGGACTAACATCACCTATAATGTACCTGGACTTTGCAGCTTGGAGGCATCCAACCCAATACCTACATAAAGTAGCATCTTCCCAGACAGAACAGAGCAAAGACCTTTCCTCATTTCTCATTTCAATTCTGTCCCTTTTGAGCAGGATAACTGCTCATGAAAAGGATAGGAGCGAAGAGGGGTTATAAAGCCCTTGCCAGTTACATCTGGGCAGCACAGGGATGTAAGAAGTAGAGTGTGAGGGAAAGATGTGCTGTTGGGACAACTTCATCAATGACTGAATAGTTTAAATGTTTGCTGCTGGAAGTAGATGTCTTCGAGCTTGGAAACAGCATTAATTAACATTCTGAGCAGCTCCTGCTGCCAAGGAGAAAGACAGATAATCTCACCTTGAGCCTCTGAGCATTGTTGCTTTTTTGATTATTGTTTCACAGGGTCAGAAGGAAGTGGTAATACTACGGTGCTGTTAGATTTTCAGTCCAATTAAAAGGCAAATCAGCAGCTATATGTTTCTTTAACCTTGACAATTACAACCAGAAGTAATATATGTAGTTGCTGTGTAAGCATAAAAAAATCTTAATCAAAAGAATACATTCAATATAGTTTTTAAATAATGGATTTGTTATATATATTTATTATAGGTAAATAACTATTTTGTGCTAACTTATCAATCTGCTATTAGAGAAAATGACAGGAGAGCAAGAATCATAATCCAATTTCTTATTCCTGCTCCGAAGATGGGTGTACAAGAAATGAAGATGAGTATGAGTATTTGACAGTCACACTACCTGGCACCATGAATCATGAAATGATGGCTTTGTCCATGTCTTTCCCACCTGTACAGAAAAGAAGGCCTCAGTCTACCAAACAAAATTGAATAAGGAAATCAATAATCTAGAATGTATCTATCTAATCCATGTTAGTCACATCAGCTTCCACTACAGCCAACAGAGAAAGATTATCTTCCAAGATGATTAATTACAGCCTGAGAGAGATGTCTGAAACTAGAGGGATTTATCACCCTTTCCACCAAGTAGGGAGGGAACTTGGACAAGGGGGTCAGATTAGACTCGTATCTCATAGATAGCCAAGGTCAGGGAGATGAATGCTTGCCTGCTCACTCTTTATAGACATGAACTCTCATTAGATGCACCCGTTGCACTTAGAGTAGTGGAGGTCTGTCTCTGCTGCTGCACAGACAACAAACATCAGTAATATTAATTAGAAACATCCCTAGTCCCTTATCTCAGACATGTATCTGGGCAACTGTGAAATACAAACTGCAGTATAACCAACACCGGTTTGGCGCTCTCTGAAACTTTTGCAGAGAAATGCTGCAATGTTTTAACTGTACATGGGAACTGCTGGTGAAATGGTAGCAAGTCAGAAGTCTTCACTTGCCTAGGGTTGAAATGGAAAGAGATAGGGAGAGAAACAACAAAGGAGGAAGAGGATGGTTCAAACTAAAAACTCACCTTGAAAGTAATCTGAGCAACCCCCTTCATTTAGTCAAAACTGACTGGGAATGAGAGTTGCCACTGGGATGAGAGCGGGTAAAACAGCAGTGTAATTACACATGATTGTCATCTATAATAGTTATTGGACCTTCCATACACAGTAAATTAAGTTTTATATGTTTATCAATCATTGTGTTCCATTAATTCATGGGGCTACTTCTGAGGAATACAGTCTTTGTGTTTATGTAGGCTTTTTCCGCTTAAGAAGTTACAAGCTACTAGTGAGGGCAAAAGAGGCAGGCCAAAATCAGATATGCCAAGCTAAGGCCCAGAAATCCTCCAGGTTTATAGCACTATGCCTCTGTCCTCTTTCAGGCAGGAAAAAGCTGTTCACAGCACCTCACTGGAGCTGGTGTCATGCTCCTGAACAGGGCCCATGAACATGGCCAGGCAGCAAAGTATACAGAGCATGAGCTAAGAGCAGATCATATGGATCATCACCTTATGATCTTATGGTTCTACTTCGTTCCCTTTCTCTTCCCCCAGCCGCCATCACACAACATTTCACAAAGGACCAGCTGGGGAACACGAGCAACAGCTGCTCAGTTTGGTGAAATCCAAAAGGACAGCACTGCTTGTGCAAGGCTGGGATATTGGGACTCCAGGTTGTCTGGCAGTGAGACTTGTAAATGTCCAATATAAAAAAAAAATAAACAAACAAACAAGTGACTGAAAGCATGAGTGTATCTGGGACCTGGTGCAAGGATAGTCATGAAGCATTTTGTCCAAACACTCGCCATGGATACTTGGAGCTTTGTAATTCAAAATCTGTTCTGTCTGCTAGGGATATGTTCCAATGGCTCCCAGATTGGCTGTGAATGTTTCCAACGAAAACAGAATGTTTCCTTTCTGCTGGTGGGAATCAAAAGCTGCTTGGAGTGAATCATGCCTCAGGCCCTGCTGGGTCTTCCTCAGGCGTGGGTTTTGACTGGGAGTGAAGACAGTCTGAAAGCCATATGGAAATGGTAACCACCTCCTGCACGCAGAGTGAACTTGAAATTCCTGTCAATTCTTTCTCTGGCTTAATGTTGAAGCGAGAATATATCTTTAATTGGTTCCCATGTCCTGGGGGCTCCTGGTATGCAACAAATGCCTTGAGAACATGAGTACTCTTGTAGTACAAGAGGTAAGTAATAAAACAAAAAAAAAAATTATTAAGAACCAAAGTGCACCGAGTAGTTTGCAGCCAGCTCCACTGCTGATATCAGGTTATGGCCTTTAGTAACATTCTGCATTTCAGAAAGCTTCTAATGTTCACATCCATTGTTCTGACACAAGTTAAGTTTCTTCCCTACCTGCTTGTTACATCTGTCAATCATGTGTGAAAACCAATGCCAGAAACTAATCTGGTGACACTGTTGTATTCAATAGCAGTGATAAGGATGAACTTTAAGGCTCCAAGGGCTTTGGTGGCAGCAAACCATCCACAGCTTGGATCCCAGCATTTCCTGTCAGGCTAACTTTCATTAGGTCTTTACTAGCAAAAGAAAAGGAGAGAAGCCAAACAGAATAGAAAGAAACTAATATTAAAATGTGAACTTCTGACAAGATAAGTTCTCTACTTGCACACAGGATTCTTCATAGTCTTCCATAGGGAGAGGAACGTGGAGAAATTTAAGCAGAAGTTTTAATTTTCCATTTTCTATGCTCTCTTGACTCCTATTCATATTCCTAGAGAAACAAGTTGGCTCTGTACCTCCATGAAGAGTTTTGTGTCCAGAGGACTGAGCCATTCAGGTGCTTTTTTAAATCTCCTGTCACATTGGGAAAACTGCACATGAGTGGGAAGGAATTTTTTAAAAAACCCTTTGGCCAGGCTATGGAAAGGAACAACTTTGGCTAGGCTCTTCCCTGCCTTTATTTGTACCTGAGCCACTGAGAACAACTTCACAGGAGAGGAAGATAAGTGGAAAAGAGGTGCATGTTCTAAAATGTTGTTTTACCCATCCAACTACTAACATTATACATTTAACAGTAGCTATACCTAAGGCAATCTCAGTAAATGGATGAAAACTTCAGCTGGAAACAAACTGAACAAACTCCATTAAAATCAGCAGAGTCATTTGTGATTTAAACCTGTGAAGAATATTTTGCAACACAATTTCTCCCTTACTTTGTAAGTAAGGAAGAATAATGTTGTAGAAGTAGTAATAATAGTAACACACAGGTGGAGAAGCAGGAAGTTGTGGAAGACAGCCAAAGACCCTCAGAGATGCTGACCACTGGGCTGAGATGGTGCACGCTCACACTCCAGCCTACTCTGTAGAAAGCCTGGCCATGTTGGAGACCAGAGCTGCAGTGGTGATCAGACAAGCAAGATGCCAAGCGTAATGTCACCTACCGACAGCCGGGCTGGCCTTGCTGCTTTAGACTCCCCAAATCCAGACTAATGCATCCTTCCAGTCATCAGATTTCCTGTGGTATTAAAAGAAGAGAAGCATCTTAACCCCTTCCATCCTTCCAATAAAGCTGCACACACAGACGCTGCTGTGCCAGCTCAGAGGCAGGGAGCACTCTGGTTAATGCAGTTCCCTCCCTGAGGACTCACGCTGGATCACTCAGAGCTGGTGGAAGCCCTTCTCAGCAGGGCAACTTAGGGTTTACACTGACCCTTACTTTCCCAGTGTCTTCACAGTACTATGCAACTAGGACTGAGACTAAACTAAATCATTAGTTTAAATTTATATAGAAATTTCTTTTCCCCCTCAACCCCAAGGAACAGATGTGTTTAAAACAGCAGCCAGAAATTGTTTCAGATACAGATACACCGTAGATTTTGATGGTAATTTCAGCACCAGAAACTGGTTTCAGCTTTTTTTCCCTAATTGGTTATCATATTGTCATCATGCATTGGTTTCCTGAGCTTTCTGTCTGCTGGGGAAAAAAATGTAGGAGAAAAGCTTTAATTTGAAAAAAAAATCCTAAATAATGTGTTTGTGGGCACTCATATAACACACCTAAATTTTAATTGATATTGGATATATGTCCCTAGAAATCTTGCATGAAACATTTTAGATACATACATATAAATAAGTAAAATCTTTTTTACCTAAGGGCTAAGCTCTCATTTGCCTAAATCAATGTCTATTGATTTATGGATGATGTTTGTGTCTTTAGGTATTACATCAGCTTGGACGGATCCCTTGGCTTTTCTTACTAGGTTCACTGGTTTGTCTTGGAAGGTAATATACTTTGTTCAAACACATGCTGAAGGCAACAGCAATGCTGCTCAAATGTGCATTGTCATTAGCTTTTCCCATTCAGTATTTAAAACAATACCTCTGGATTAGATGCTCATGTAATTTAAATCAGACACGCACACAAATTCAGAAAAACTGGCCTGGGTGGAAGGACGGACCACATCGCAAATCCAAGCATGTTTGTAACCCAGACAAAGGTTTAGCCTTGGATTTCATAGAAAGGTTAGCAAAATGTCAGCTTGTCACATCTTATTAACAGTAATAATAACAACTCACACTTATGAACGCAAATACCATCTGCGTATCTTTAAGCTTTCAGCAAACATTGGCACACCAGCCCTAGAAAGACAGTGCTTTCCTTTATAGAAAGGGAGAAACCTAGGCAGGAGGGGCAGAAAGAATGGAGAAGGACTCCAGACAGTGCTCAGAAATCCATCAGAGGTGAGAGCAGACAGGTGAGAAAGGGAGACCTTACAGTGGAACTATTTGGAGTAGTCAAGGCAGCATCAGGCACTGTTGGAGAAGGCCATCTTGTTACTTTGATGTTTTATTTTTAACTCAGATCCAGATCTAGTGTAAAACAGTGCTAAATTTAATGGTACTACAGTGATATATCCAGTCCAGTTGTCCAGTAAATATCATCAGAGATTGATAACAGATTGGTATAGTGTTTTTTTTAATCTGTTTCATATTTTCCAAATGCTGCAGATGTCCTTTGCTTAAGAAAAAAAAAAAAAGGCACAACCAAAAGCAAATCCAGCAATAACTTTCACTAACTTGACTCTAATTGAACTGTTGTGTGTGTAACCATTCTAGAGAAATGGTGATTCCCGCAATCAGCTGAAAGGAAAGAGGCTGCAGGAAAAATAAGCCAGAGACACAGATAAGAAGATTTTATTCAGCTTTATTTGACAAGTTTTATTACACTGAGAAAACATAACGTATCTAATCTCTTTGCAGCTGTTGCAGCTCTTCAGCCTTTATTACTTAAATCCTATTAGATATAAAATTGTTTCTATTTTTCAATGGCATGATATCTTCTTTTTTTATTATTATTATTATTGTCATCAGAGTCTTGCAAGTACAGCCATGAACATAATTTCTGGTCCATCTTCCTACCAATAGTTAAGGTTACCCTGTGATGTTTGCCTGCTTAAATGGCCTACTTTTTCAAAAGTCTTGGAGAGCTGTGTGTGTTGTTAGTATACACACAGTGCCATTAAATAAAGCTCAGCAATAATGAAAACCTCTGCAAACAAACAAGTATAGCTAATTATTTTTATTATGGGTGCTGAAATTCCAGTCATACTGGCCTCAGCTGTATACTTACACATATGAAGACCTTGAAGCAAAGCCTTTCATCACTGTACACAGGTTTCTCAATTTGTCACTTGCAAAACTTTAATTCTCCATTTTTCACAGAAGGATGAAGGACATTCTTTTTCCAACAGGAAATCCCTTTATTGCAAATAAATAATGCTGCCTCACTGCCTCCTTCTCTCCATGTCCCTGGGATAACTGCTCCTATGATTCATCAGACCCTCACTTAACAGGATGCAAGTTGCATCCCCACCACAATATCCCCTTGGAAGTGAAGTCAGGTGGCTCATGGGCAGCCATGACAGCACAGCAACCAACTGCCCTTCCCATGAGGCAGGAATGCCTCATTTCCCTGTTGATACCATTTCATTTTTGAGGCAAAAGATTTTACTTTCTTCAAAAGTGATTTTTTGGCCTCACCAACAATGAAAATAATAACACAGCAACATCAATATTCTGCTACATCTGGTTTCAACAGATGGGTTTTGACCAGATGTTCTTGCAGCATCAGCAGGTTAGGGCAGAAAAAGGGTAGGAGAATCAATAAGGCAAAGATGTCTTGCCCACAAACCTCCAGCAGAGTAGAATATAACATTAGCATCCCCCAGATGCCTGCTCTTGCTTGCTCTGGGAGCATCATATTCATTCCGTTAAAAAGGGCGCTTTCATGCTGAAGAAAATTAGTATTTGAGACTCCCAGTGCCATAAAAATTTAACAAATGGGTAAGACACTGATTCTGGATGCATAAAATAAGGAGGGGGAGTTGTTTTCTCTTTTGCCTATTGTTTTTTATTGTTATTATAATCTCTTTCTCTCTTTTTATTAGTTTAATTTTCTTTTGTGTAATTTTGTTTTATGGAGCAGATTCGTCCCTGCTGTACCTCTGGTAGAATTTTAGGAGAGACAAAGACATCCCTTTGTGTCTTCAAGAGATAAAGAAAACATTAATATTTTTCTCAAAGCTTTCATATTTAGATACTGTGGGCAATTTTTCTGTAGCTTCTCTTTATTGACTAAAATAGTCATGGCCAAGAAGTGGCTCATGAGCAGTTCATGATCTGCTTGCTTATCAAATGTGCTGATTTTCTGACTGCATATTTTAGCATGCTGAAATGTGAAAGGCATTAATTTTGGACAGCAATATGTATGGAAATGAAGGGAAAAGTTCAGGAGCTGGGAGTCGCTGCCTCAAGCAGGAACAAGACACTGCATGGCAACCAATCTCTGGTAACTTTCTCCCATGGGAGGCAAAAGCTTCTGTCTCTTGCAGCTTTCCTACTGCATGATGTGCAGCATCTTGCAAAAGAACTCCTGTTGAGCCAGTGACTGACAGACTAGAAAGCTGGGCATCTCTCCAAGGTGGGCAACAGAGAATTGGGAAGCTGGATGAGATCACAAACGTAAGACTGGATACATCCAGAAGCAATCATGTCTTCCAAGAGGATAAAAAAAGATAGAGGCGAGGGTAGGAAGGGATATGTTTTGGAGAGGTGAAGGTGTATCACAGAAGAGTGAGAAAATGAGAAAGGAAAATGCAGCGATAATTCTATTTTGTAAAAGTTTCTGGATTCTGTTCTGTTCTTTACAAATCAGGGGTATATAATGGGGGAGCTAAAGCTTTGGGGTGTTGGTTTTGGGGGATGCAAGATGGGAAAGTGAAGTGTGGGGTAGTTATCGGCCAAGTGGAGATTTCCTTAAATGGTGGGTTATGAAGTCTGGCCCTTCGTGAAACTAAGACTCTTTATTCCAAAGCATCTGGGTAAATACATGACAAGTACATCTCACATATTAAGACTCATGTTTTAAGCATGCCTTTTAGGGACATTGGATCATTGTCTGAAGACTGTATTTCTGACAGTCACCTGTGATTTAGTTTTGGAGACAGAAAGCCTAAGGACTGACTAGAGAAAGCCAAGATAATGCAGACACAGCCAAAACTGAACTGCTGAAGAAGGCAGATCTCTTTAAAGCACATAGACCAGATCTAATAAAAACACTTGAGCATCTAAAACTGGATGTGAAGGATTAATTTCTGACTCTTATGTTATAACATAACAGTAGTTAGCAATCTAGTTTAGCAGCATGTGATCTCATCAGGTATTTGTGTATGTGATCCAAAAATTCCTCGGACAGGCTTTTAACAAGCCATGACCGCAGAGGCTGTTTGCATGCTGTCCACTCTGCATGCAAGGAAAGCAAAGGGAACATATGCAAGACTTGAGGGGTCCCCAAGTGAACCCCATCAGACCCTGCTTCACAGGGTGACATTTAAGACCTTGTGGGGTCAGAGACTAGGGCACCCCTAAAGTACAGGCATCAACTTTACCACAAATCCATCGTCCACAGCTAGAAGTCAAGCCGCTTCACCTGGAGGGTGTCCCACCACTGTGCTCTGAGGTAAGGACAGAAAAACATCTAACACCCAGGGACAAATCCAACAGGACATATGAGATCAAAGTGGCAGTGTACTGAAGGGAGAACATGACTCTGTAGTGCAATAGTCAGAGCACAACATGTAGCAGGGGTTATCACAGGCAACTGAGTCACACAGGGATTTCTTTGAATTGCTTCTGTTTATTTATATCTGTTTTATAAATCAAACAAAACTCAACATGAAGTGCATTCACTATTTCTGGACCACTGAGTCATGCTTTGGCTTGCTTTGCTCTCTATCCACCAGTGATGGGGGCTATTTGATGTTGGGCTGGTACCTATTCTACTTAGAGAACCCTGCAAGTGAAGTCAAATAAATGTAACCCACTCGAAATGACAGTGCTCATTACAAGTGGCTGCTACAACCAGAGAGTGTGGACTGTTGTGGCCTAAAGCCATCGAATTGTTATGAAAAGCAGAGAGACTTTCTCCTACAAGAACTTTCAATGACTCAGTTTTGCTATTTTTTTGTGCTCGGGTGCACATACTAAAACTAGTTTTCAATTAATAAGCGATGAGCTTTTATTAGACTCCTCAACACTGCAATAGTGGTTTTGAGCACACCTGAAGTTTAATCATATAAATAGCTCTATCCTCTAAAGGTGAATTTTGTAATAACATGATGTCGCAATATAGGCCACAGGAAGAAGAAAGAAGATTCAAGAGCCTTCTTGAGATGACAAAGAAATATAGCAGGATTTTTTCTTGGTCAGTATAAAATAATAGAAACATTTTTATTAGGAGCAAAGAAATAAAAAAATTACATGCACTGGAGTATCATTCTTAGTGTTATTTTAAAAAAACGCATTTGTGCTTTGATGTTTGATTCATTACACTCATAACAAGTGTATAATTCAGATTTTCAGAGTCTTTTTTTAAAAAAATGTGAGCAATACTCCAAGGATGAGACACAGTGTCAACTGTCTGTAACTGGGACATTAAATAATTTTATGGTACTTAGCACAGACCAAATGCAGTCCAAGCATTAACCAACAAATCTTCATAACTCTCCCCTGAGACAGAAACTTTATCCCCACTTTGCAGATGGAAAACTAAAAAGAAGGCAACATCTTCATTGTTCTATAATAACTATGAGCAAATGATTATGTTGTCAATCATTCATTCCAGCTTGCTTAGACAAAGCATAATACAAGAATTAGAGATGGTTTATGCTAAAAACAAAACCTAAAAAGATTCACTTCTGAACAAAAAACTGCTTTTCTCCTAGCTCTGGATTTAGGCTAGAAAAATCTGCATGAGAAGAACATATGTTATCAAAGGTATTATGCCCTCAGAATGATGATGTGACTTTATAGAAACCGGAGTACTGCTTCTGAAATGAACCGAGTTTAGTCCATCAAAATAACCTAATTAATTGAGGAAGGTTTAATAGCAAATAATTTTGCTCATCTCTGGAGGATTTGCAAAACTGACAGGAGAGATTTAATTATACAGTACTTGGGTTTTCAGGGAAGAACCAGAGCCATCTCCAACTTGGGCAACTCCTCTGTTCATGAAGTATTTCTGAGCACTGGTTCCCATTAAAGCTGCATCTAACACTCAACATCTTTATACAGAGACTACCAAAGTGAGTAATTTCTGTACCAATATGAGTTTTGGATACAGAAGGACTCTTCAAAACTATGCTCTGTGCGGCAGGGAATACTTCATCTTTCCTGTTTATGTTATGACAGCCTACTCAAGACTAGCATAAACCTGTGCTACACACAGCATATTTTTCCAGCGAGTGATAGGATGCCTTAAAATCCCTATGAAGCCTAATCTAAATCAGCAGAGCTGCTTAAGAAGAACATTTCGCTGCACCTGGTTGTGAATTCCCGCGCTTTCCTTGGTCTAGCCCTTGCTATGCCATGACAGGGATCAGGGCACTCTGGAGAGTGCAGATTTTCATTTTAAGTTAGTTTTCAGCCAGAGCAGCTCCCCGGTCTGACTCATCAGAGATCTACACTAGCTTTGGGTGAGGCAAAAAGAAGATGAGGGAATGAATAGCCTTGGATGAAAGGAGAAGCAGCAGCACTCTTCAAGAACAGCTTGGAATTAAACTCTATTAAATCCATTGCAAAACTGCATCTATTGTATCTGCCCACCAAATAAACAAAACAAACAATACAGCCAAAGGCAGCAGGAAAATACAAATGGCCAACAATAAATTATCAGGTCAGTGATAGCTAAGAAAAGAAAACTGTATCTCTCAGGTCTATAATTCAGTCTTTATGAGCAGTCTGAAGCAACTGGATATTAGACGATATTTAATTACTCATCAGTTAATCAAAAACATGGGCATTTTCACTAATTTTCCATCCAAAAGGGGTTGTGGAGCTGTTACCATAAACACACATGGTAATGTTATGCACTGATTCAGAAAAAGCAATGTCAGTGAACTCAGTAGAGAAAGGGTTTGGCTAAGGCTCAAAACTATTACTTTGTGATTTAGAACTTTGCCAAACAAGAGAGGACTTTCTGGAAAACCAATGTGCTGTTTAATCTTTATTATTTAAGCAAAAGCCAAGAGATTTGCTATCACTCAATTTGACAGCCACACCGCTCCAGTTTTGTTCCTGTTATACTCATACATATATATGTATATATACATACACGTATACATGTGTATGTACATATATGTACCTATATGCACACATGTACACATACATAATAACCATTCCTTTTTTTCTTTCTTTTGATTTTCAGTTTCTAATCCTTTTTTTCATTTTTTTAATATCTCACTTATAGAAATCCTGGCTTTCTACACCAGTCAGACTTCTGTGCTTTGCAGTGGATTGTGTCTGAATTTAGCCAGCTTTATAAACTGTTGTGCACTTAATTAGACTCTCCAACTGAGTAGAGTTTCATCAACATGTCAGCAAGGGATTTCAATGCTGGGAGTGGTGGAATAAATTACTGATGCATTAACTAACTTGTATATCTGGTACATTAGCTGTAGAAGGACAACCAGGAAAAATATAGCAGACCTAGATTTTCCTATTGATTTTCAATCCTGAGAACTAGGCTGGCTTGGATTTTCATTTCATCTGTTCAGACTGGTTTTGTTACTTTCATGGTCCTTGATATGGCACACTGTGGAAGCCTTTAGACATTTATCTTCCTAGCTCCTTTTACAGGTGGAAGACAGGCTCTGAGAGAAAAAAAGGCATTACAAATCTAATTTGGGAGTGTAAGGTGTTATTCCCTTCTGCTTTTTATCACTGATTATCATCACCCCAACTACTGGACACTACAAAGGAATGTGTGTTCATGGGTTGGACACCAAATTCAGGAGACAGCATACTAGCTTAAGCCGCCCTTGAAGCTGAGCTTACATTAGGATGCCAAAATGAAACTTTCAAAAATGCGTTGGGCACATGTTCACTCCAGCTGCCTCCAGCAATGGAGAGGGGGAGACAGGGTGGTCACTGAGCATAGGAAGGTCGATGCTGCAACAGTTCACATCAGTGCATAGAAACTGGATCTGCAAGGACCACGGTTTTTTGATGAGGAAGATGGTCCAGCTTTATGCAGACAGGCGTATATTTTTAGAGTCTAGTTTGACTCTGCACCTATTGTGACAGCATGTGTTGCTATTTTGACTTGGTTTGCAATCTCACTGGGACTGCAAGAAAATTTGGTGTATATTAGTACATTAATTGTCTCTCCCTACATTAATAATTAATTGAACATGCATTGTGTAGTATGCACTGCGAATACAATCCCCAGGTTTTAATCATGTGAATACATGTTATTTCTCATATAATTGCACTAGTGGATTTTGTTCTTGCACACAAGCAATTTTTTCATTAGCATTGACCCAGAAAATCTTGCTGTTTTCTTAAAGGAAATCTGTTTTTTATTACAAAACATTGATTGCTGGTTGAAGACAGCTTTTTCTACTTTGTAACACAGAGTAACAAAATTTCAATCACTTTCCCCAGATTATTCCTTTCAGAGGGAATTTTCACAAGCATATTTTATTCATACAAGACAATATGAAGTAGTAAATGCAAGCAACTGAAATATGTTGCCACTTGATAAACTATCTCCAAAACTTGTAATACAAACCAAGTTAATTTATTTTATTTCTTTCATGTTAACCCAACTGCAGTGTACTTTTGAGACTTAGCAGCGGAACTTGTAGGGCTAGGAGGAAAGAATGACTGTCAAACCAAAGTCTGCATCCCTTTTATACACACACACACATGCACTGAGGAAATCTTTCATTCTAGAAAGAAACAGATGATGAACTAAGAAGTGGACATGCCAGCAAGCTAAAGGAGAAAATAAATCCATGTCATGAGCTATGTGGTGAACACACACTGGCAGAGAAGAAAAAAATGTTTTTTTCAGTGTGAGAAGCAGTTATGGAGGGAGAATGGAAAGCGTTAGGGCACTGACTGTCCTTTGCTCATGGTAAATAGGAGGCTGGCAGTGACGTGTTTCCCTTCAAGATAACCAGTTCAATAAGGCAGCAAGATTGGGGGGATTTTTATTCCTCACTGCAGAAGCACCTGTCTGCACTTGGATCCCTAGGGAAAATATTTAAACTAGGGTTAGAGCCTCCTGGATCTAACACATTAAAGAGCCCATCACCTCTACAGAAATTTCACTGACAAAAAGTACACCACCCAGCAGAAAGCATCTGCTTCTTCCCTTGCACAATATGGCATTTTAACAGCAAGCCCATTATCAGTTTAGGCTCCATAAGGAAAAGGCATTATTATATAAACATTTTAGGAAGAACTGGTGTAGTCAGACGATGACTGCTCAGGTTTCAGCTTTCCGTCTCCTGAAGTTTTCAAAATAGCAACAATTCAGCAGTGCCCAAATGTCTGTCTCTCAGAAAGCATGAACCAGAATGATGATAAGGCCTCCAGTAAGTCCTTTCCTTTGAAAGGTTCTGTCACTGGCATAAGAAATACTTTGCTATTTTCTATCCCAGCTATTTGCACTCCAGATATGTTTGGGTATAATTTCACTTCAGACCCTGCAGCAGATGTCAAGCAAATAGAATGTATTGGCTGTGAATAGTTCCTTTATGTTCTGCTCTCCCCACATTAACATTTAAATAATCTGGTCCCCTCACTGGGTTTGATGGGATCTTTCTGACTAATAACCAAAGAGAAGTCTGAAAGCTTTCCCATTAGGTGGAGTGAGTCCCAATTACAAATACCTCATTGAATATCCTCATATGTAGGTAAGTGCATTACCTCAGGGAGAAGTTCTGTAAAAAGCAGCAGATCAGTAACACCCATCATTCAGTGACATGGGTTCAGCCCTGAAATTCTCATGTTGCCTCCTGAGGCTTGCTGGATTTGTCTTGGAGGTTTCTCCAGTCAAATATGTCCCAGTCCTGACCCTGCTGCGTTTGCAAAGTCTGAGATCATTATTCATGTAGCATAGCTTCAGGCTTGTTGTGACTCCAAAATGTCTGCAGGGAGGAGGTGAACTGAAAAAAGGTCATTCAATGAACATCTTCTCTAGATTGTCCTAAAGACAAATTTGCAAACAAGCTTTCTTTGAATGCTGATGTTAATATGCAACACTTCTGACTAGCACGAAGAGATTTGGGTGATACAAAGGTGAAAATTCCTCTAGTTGGCAACTTTCCCATTCCTTTTTGCCCATATAAAAGTAGACTTTCAAAGGCTGGTAAATGGAGACTTCTCAGAGCATCCCCTCCCAAGCTGTGTTTTGTTTCTAAAATACAGTATTTTCAGGGATTAAAGAGACAGAGATTGTTTTTCAAGAATTTCTCCAGTTTTCCCCCAAAGCCAGATAAATTAATGGTTTTCAAAATATCCCTCATCAAGTCTTTTCACAACTAACTACACCTTGTGTGAAGAATTACACACTATTGGCTTTGAATTTGGCTTTCACTGTTTTTGTTTGTCACTCATTGCTCCTTGTCTTCCCTGTGCTTGTTCCTCAAGGAAATTGTCTCTGATGTGAGACACAGCTATGCAAGAAGGGGATGAGTTTTGGGGTTTGGTAGCACAAGGAGAGCTGTTAAAATGCTGCATGTTGGAAATTTGCCTTTGCCAGCACGAGGCTTCATGAAGTAGGATGAGTGACAGTCATGCAGCAGATGTGTATGTTCAGAGCAATGGTGGTGATGCTCACAGCTGTGACTGGTCTGGGAGCAGTGAGGTGGTTGTGTGATGGGCACCTCTGGGATATGGACTGAGCTGCCATGAGGTGAGAGGCAGGAGCCAAATATACAGGTCTCCATGTCAGCAGAGGTGCAACTGTAGGACTGCACACTTGGCAACAGAAACTCAGACAGGAAAGAAGTATCTGTTTCTGAAAACAAGTGCAGAAGAGATAAATGGCAGGTACTGTCAGAAGCCTATATATGGACTCAGGCTGATGTCCCAGTCTTTCAGCTTGCTGGGCATAAAACACTCTTTGCCAGCATGGAGTACCAGACAATTCTTGTGGCCTCAGGGACACTTCAGTCCACAGATCCTCATATGTCTTTCCCTGGGAGCTGAAGTGTGTCTGTCATTCCCCCTTTTGTCCCAGATGGAGGCCAGGATGAGCTATGCATTTGTCATGTCCAGCATGGATCACTGCAATTCACTGTCTGGCTCTGGTTAGTTCAGATGCATGGTCTGTCTCTTCTGTGTTTTAGGAGCTTTGTTATCAGCTCGCCTCCTTCCACAATTTGAAGCCCTGGAACCATACTGCAAAGCAATGAAAGGATCTGATCTCAACTGATTTAGCTGCATTTGAGTGTAGCCAAGGCTGCTTGGGTCCTTTGGGATGAAATGAATGAGGAAGCCCGTCAAAGTGTGCAAATGAGTTATGGGTGATGGATACCCAGGCTGAGGGATCTGGGTACAGGAAAACTTCTGGAGAAAGGGGAGAGGACATAGAGTTTGTTGATTTTTAGGAATTATTGCTAAATGTTCCACCAATGACAAAGTCTTTCCTTTTTAGCACTATTATTAAATTCCGCCTTAGGATGACCATCCCTCCCTTTTCTTCTTCCCAGATCTCATTCTAACTAGGAAGAAAAACAAAACCACAAGGCAGTGTTGCTGTCACTATTCACCTTGATGCCATCTAGTGACTTCCGTGATAGAGACTGACCAGATACAAAAATAAAATTAATGTAAATGTCACAGAAGAATCTGTCATTAATTAAGTGAACTGATTACATGAGAAGAATAATTTCTCATTACTCACAGTATTTCCACAGCGGCCATGGCTTTCCAACCTGATCCTGCTAATGTGTGAGTACAGCACTGCCCTCTCCTGGATATTTTCTGCTCTTCAGAGCCTTACAACGACAGCAGCTAAACCTGAGGAGTGTCGGGGGAAAAAGATAAGTTTTACATAGATATTAATTCATCTTTTTCAGGATTTTTTTTGTCCTGGTGTGGGCTGCAAAAACTCCTCCAATTCCTTCCCTATGCTTCAGCTCAACATCAGTCACAGAAGTGCCTCAGAAGCTAAGGAAAGGACAATTTCTGTGGGCTCTGTGCTTGGTGGTGTCCCTTGGGTGGTTTTGCAAATCCTGTCCCTGATGCCAGAATTGACCTTCTCTGGGCTGAGTTTCCTCATGGCCCACACACGCTCCCGGGAAAAGCTTCCTTCATCTTATTGTGCAAGTAGTGTAGGTGCTTGCTGAAATCTTCCTGGTCACCCAAACAGCATCCTTCCTCAAACACTCACCTTACCCAGCCAGTCACACTCACCACTGCAAGCACTCATTAAATCACTGACTGAGTCATCACCTAAAACCAAAAGAATCACCCCCACAAATGAGTGATTACAGACAACAGTTAGATGTAGGGAATTTAAGATCCCCCAGTGATTTCTAGTAAACAGCCTTGTTGTTGGAAGGGCTCTTCTGCTTGTTTTGAATGTATCCTCTCATCACCACCCTACTTCAACCTCCGTCTGCAGATTTCTGGGAAATATCTTTAAGTAAGGCACGATATTTTCAACAACAATTTGCTACCTTCTGTACTGGTCTGCTATTACATTATTCTCTGTTTTAAGATCTCTGAGTTCAGAAAAGAGAAGTTCAAGAAAGAAAGCTGAGACATCAGAGATGGTCTGAAAAACAACCCAGCAGCTGTTCAGCCAATGTGCACTGTATACAAATGTTGGGGTTTACTCCTATTTTCTTCCAAAGCCTTAGTTTTTATCCAGTTCTACTGTCAAATGACAAACTGCAAGGAACAGCCACAACACCCCACCTCCAGCTGTGATAATTAATAACCTGCCAAGAGAAGGATCTGGCTGTCTTAGGAAATCTAAAGTCTGGCTAGAGGTGGTGAAAAATACTGAGATACCAGAAAGAGTGAAAAAAATGCATGATTAAGAAGTTATGTTTGATGGCAGAAAAGAAAAACCTTCTTAAACAAAACAGTATCTTTCTATATATATGCTCATTTATATGGAGTTAAAGCTTGTTAAAGGAGTCCATTTTCAAAGTAGAATGAAATCCTTAGGGGAAGAGTTCTGTATAAATGTAAACTGTTCCTATGATTTCCTGTTCACTTGTAAAGGCTGCTCAGACATTATTATTCCTGTAAAATTAATTCTTTTCACTTAGCTCAGTGAAGTTCGTGGAAAGCATTACATTGATTTTGTCAGGCTTTGGATTTTGAATAAACAGACTTCATTCACTTAAACATTGAATATTCATTTTACAAGAAAGTAAATAGAGTTAATTTTAAAGTGTCTCTTCAGTCTTACTTGAAGAGTAGATCCATCCCTTCAACATTATGGGACATAAATCCTGTGATCACGACACACTGGTGACCTCTACATGCAGGTAGCCACAGATGCTCAATAACCTACTTGAAAAATACCAAAATACCAAAAAATCTGGTTTTGTCTTGACAAACACAGCTTTGTCCTTTATCCCATACCTTCAGATCCAGGTATCCCTGTTTTAATCTTTGTTATCACCAGCCCATCAAACGGGCCTGATTCTAAAGTCTTCTTGCTGTAGAAGCTCAATACCAGACCATCATTGACAAAACACTCAAGATCAGTCTGGGTGGTGAGATGAATTAGCCTGTGAGGTCATCAGTTGTACAACTATAAAGCTAGAAAATATAAAACCAGATTTTTCAGCAAAAACAATGTGACAAGTTTGCATCCCAGGGTGTTCCATGAGAAAAGCAAAAGCACTATTTTACCTATGGAAAGACTCATTTTGTAGGCAGCCTTTAAAGAAAAACATACATATGTATGTTCGTACATATATACCTATACAGAGAGACAGATAAAGTGAAAAGCCTTTCCTGCACACAAAAATGAAGTTGAAATAGATCTGTTATTTGAAATTTGTGTCACTTGAGAGTTAAAGGCAGACACACATCGGGGGAAGCAGCTTTTCAATTTTATATTGTAAAGCACCCAGCTCTCCAAGGAAATACAAGGAGAACACAGCAACTAATTGAAACTAGCAGGCAGTTTGACTAAGTAGGATGTGATTAACAACTTAGCCAGAGCATCCTGGTCTGCATTTTCACTCCTCTCTGCCTTCATCCTCTCAAAGTGCCTGACTGTAATCTACCCCTATACAGGTGTAATGTTTAACTCACCTTTTCAGACCACTGAAAATAATTACATATGGAGAACACCTGTTAATCAATTGTGCTAAATTAAAAGGGGGAAAATATCAAATATAACTTTGCAACATGTTCCCATTAAGATGATACTACAAGTTTTAATTAATATCTTGATTAGATACTGTTATTCATAGTTCTATTTCAGTCATTGAGACCAGATCTTCATTGTGATATTGTTATTTTGACACAGAAAAAATGACTTGTTAGTTATGGTACTTCTCTTCCTAAGACAGATGTATTTCAGAGTTCAGCTAACTGAAACCGCTGGCATGAATAAACTGGTGGGAATGGCAGTTCTTGTTTGCAGTTTGGCAGGGTGCAAATTTATCTTGATGACAACTGCAAATAACATGTCCAAGAGAGATTAACAAACAGAACTAAATGTAAACAATTAATAGCATTATTTACTCAGGCAGTGATACCTGTGGTCTGAACTTCACACAGTGGTGAGTCATCTGCAGCATTTGCCTTATGAACAACTGGATGAAATATTAATTTTCATTAGCGTAACCCTTTTGGCTATACTATATATTTTTATGATAATAATCTATATTTTTATGACAGAGGTGTTATTCCTGATTTCAGCACAGCTATTGATAAGCAGAGTCAGGGTCCTTTTCCTCCAAAGCACCTTATTCACACAAAAAGCATCCTTGATTTCCAAGAATCACCTCAAAAGTCAGTGATGAAAGCAAATTCCTGTTATTAAAACCCTAACCTTACTGTCCTCACATACAGGAATACCCTATGCTTCATCCCTCAGAGGCCAGACAGACAGAGCCTTGCTGGTATTTCCTACACTGCCAAACTCAGCGTTGGACCAGAGGACAAACTCATAAATGGGGTCAGAGGCTGCCCTAGGAGAGCCCACATGCCCCTGGCTTCGTATGTATGATTTTACACTCCAAAAAGCATCAAAACAGCCAGAACTGGTTAGTAAGATATGGAAAGGCTGCCTGCGATGTATGTCTTCTTCTAGGCAAAAAGCAAAAAGATTGAGAAACTCCCCCTGAGGTGGGTCTTTAAAAGAGGGAGTCGGGGTGCCCTGAGCCCACTGCAGTGTTGGTGCGTGTGATACTTGTGAGGCAGCAGCCCTGCCTTGCCGTGCGCTTCCCAGGCACACTTAATTTCCCAGCATGGCACTGCACAAAGACTGTTGCCACGTGGCTGTTAAACAAGCAGAAAAGACTCAATTTCCTTCTGTCAGGGCTTTCCATGCTGCTGACAAACAGTAGTCGACTGACATTTAAGTGGGAAAAGCTTGGCTTTGAAGCCTCAGAGGATCTGTGCCCTATTGCTTCTTGCTCGCTGGCTTTGGTCACATAAACCAGGCTGAAATGTGCTGCCAATCATAACAGAGGGTGAAAAATCCTCTGCAGCACTAGGCTGGCTGGAGATGCTTATCCTGACTTGCTCTCAGAGAACATGGAGGCACTGGATCCATCCCTGTGGGAGAGGAGAGGATGTCGACTCCTTATTTTGTTCCAACGATTTCAAGAGTCTTAAAGATAGGCTTCAGAACATAAAAAGGGTGGGGTTTTTTTAGCTGAAGAATTGGTAAATGTAGTGTTTACCAGCCAAATATAGCAAAAAAATACATTTAAAAAAAAATTGCACGTTGACAAGTGTTCTCTGTTTAGTCGCTATATTGACTATGCAATTAAGCACACTTATTCCTTTCTCCTAAAAAAAAAGAACAAGAAAAAAAAGAGGAAGAAGTGGAATAAATGCCCAATTTCCTTAGGCCAGTCCTAAAATGCAGGGAAAAACCAGTGTGAATTTAAAAAAGGCAGGAGTCAACATCCAAAGACTTCTGAAAAAGAAATTTTACTTGATTTTGTACTGGAGATCTTGGGGTGGATCCAAAAGGGGAGTAATCTGCACACAAAGTCCTCCAACTGAAAGTTAAAATCCAGAACACTCCTCATCCAGGAGGAATTTAATCCTCTCGTGGCTGCAATGTGTGACCTCCCTCAGTCACAAGAGTTACCCCTTTGGGTAAATCTTCTCCCTTGGCACAGCCACAGACACTGGCAGCTTTTACAGACCATGGCAGAGTAGTCCCAAAGCACCGTTGGGATTGAGAAATTTCTCAGCCTAAATCCCCCTGGATTTCAGCCATGTAGGTGGAGGTGTATTCTGCTCTGATCCTATCACAGCAAGTTTAATCCACAACAACAGGATCAGGCCCTCATGAAACGTAACATGAGGACTTGAAAAGCATCAGTTAGACCTTAAAAGATATAAAATATATTTAACATTCTTTTTATATCCCCCTTCCAGTTTATGCACCTTTAGGATTCATGTTTTCTAACACATCTCCACAAGCATAATACTCACAAGCTATCTTTTTTTTAAATGACAGCAGGGGTTCGGGGCACACATACAATTTCACAACTGAAGTTATGTAAACCAGTTATGAATTTGAATGAGAATTTCTTTATAGGTTTTTAAGGCAGATCCAATAGGATCCAGGATGAATCTGCAGGTTTTGGGTGCTTTTTTTCCTCAGAATGACTTTGTTATGGTTATATTTTTCTGTAAAAGAAAAATTGCTGTTCCCAGGTCATGCTGCCTTCACCTAGGAGGAAAGATCCAAATAAACACTGGCTAAAAGCGATTGCCATTATATAGCCTTCAAATGGGAACGAAGGACATAATGGAAGTGTTTGTACACAGGTTGCCTGATACTGAACTCTGTATCCCTCTTCCCTGCAACACTGAAAATTAATTTGAGAAAAAGCATTTACCTCACCTCAGGAAAGAAATTGTGTTATTTTTTGTTCAGGACTTAAGAAAACCGTTACCCATCTTTACACTTTTCTTTTGTTAAATAATTGTTTTGTTCTGAGCCCCTTAAATCAGTTCAGCCTGTCAACTCTTCACAAACTGTTTCCACTCAAAATAATAGCTGCATTCTGCTTTGGGAGCACCCTGGCAATATGAATGTTCAGTCATCATCAACTTCTTTTTTTCTTTTTTTTTTAGGTCTTTATTCAAACTTTTGTGCATGGCCAAATTTTCTCCCTCTTTTCATCCTTTACTTAACACATTCAGCCGATTGGCCTGTGTTGTGTTTGGTTTTATTTCCCTTTGGATCAGACTTTAAGAAGTCCCAAGTTTTCATGTCATTAAGCCTGTATCTTAGAACCAAAAGCGCTTCATTTATATAATTAACCCTCTTGTAAAGACAAATGCTTCTTTTTTGCCCTAGGAAAAAAAAAGAAAAAAGGTGAAGATGCGTGTTAAAAGAACAGACAACTTTCCAAACATGAAAGCTTCTCTTGCTTGTTTGATGTCTCTGTTCCTTGTTGGACTTTCTCAGATGAAATAAAGAGGTTCTCATTATCATGTTGAGATGTCAACTCTGAGAAAACGACTCTTGGGCTTTATGAAAAAATGCTAAGTGTCTCAACAGTGGGATTGGCCCATGAAAGTACCCAGGGCCTGATTTGTGGTGATGCTCACAGATGAATAGGAGCAGTTGGGAATCTGGGAGACGGACCTAGGTGATTTTTCTCAGAGCAAGTTCTCTATATACTGAGCTTCTCCCACTGTTCAAATCCTGCATGCCTCCTAATAGCATGCGTGCCTGCCATGATTAATAATTATGGATCTTTCTTGAGAGTGCAGACCCTTAATTTAAAAGAACCACAGTCTGAGAACAAAATTATTCCTTTCTTCCTGAACTGAACAAGTGGAGGAGGAGAAGAAATAGTATTGTGACCAACAATTTTTACGATAATAATTCAGGTGTCAGAGCACCTGAGAGCAGGATTGCCACATTTCATTCCCTCCCAGATCTTGACAAAATGTTGAGGCTGTGCTATGCAGCTGGTCAAACTTGGCAATACCCATCAGTTATGGTTCTTTCTACTTCAAAAGTTTGATTTTTTATTTTTTTTTCATTATGAGTGCAGTAACTGAACTAAAACTATCTGCCTTTCCACATTTAGGAAGTAATTACTTGTGTCAAATTCTGAGGGTTAAAAAAATACTAAGAAAAGCTGAAACACAAATATTAACAACCTTCTATTTGTCAAGCAGCTGTAGAGTTGGGAAGGAAAAGGGTTTTTCTTTTCAAAAAGTCAGGGTTTTTTTCTTAAAAAGCTTCCAACTTTACTTTATTTTCATTGTAATGATATTCTTTCAACTGCTATTACTTTCCATTAAGTATTTGCAGACATATTTGAGGAGAAACTCATTTTTGCTACTCTTATAAATATGCCCATCCCTAGAGTATAGTCTTTCACACATCTAAAGTTTTCCTATCTTCCATTCTCCATTTTCCTTTGTCCTTTCTCCATATTCTACCTTCTTTTTACATTTATGACTGCTGTATAATGAGGATAGGAAGCACAAATTCATGACAGTGAATGATTCAGTCCCCCATGCATAAGAATCAAAAGTGACTGCATAAGGCACAGAAATTTATACTTGCAAAAATGTTTCATATAAACTGTTTGTGTATGAAGTCTGTCTGTGTGGTTTCCTGAGAGCCTTAAAGCAGCATAGAAAGCAAAGGCATAATGTAGATGATATTTGAAGGATTATTTTGCTGTTGCAAAGAGAACTAGAAGACAATTTAGTTTATACAAAATGAGCTAGTATGCAGAGCTAATAGAAAAATAAATAATAAATGAAATGTTATTTCTCTCTCTCCCTAGAGAAAATATATTACGACTTTGAATACACACATGGATCCGCTCTATTAAGTAATAAAGTGCCATTTTTCCCTGAAATAATTTTCAAACTAATAATATCAGTTTGAATACCCAACCCACAAGCAAACATATTGATTATATTAACATTTATGCTTATTCAACAAAAATAAAGATTATTTAATTTTTATTCCCTGAAATAACTTTTCTCCCATGTTAAAATATGTTCAGCAACCAATATACATCAAAACAAAAACCCAGAAGTTTCATTCCTTAATAAAGGAGTGGAAATACTTTTATTGCCACAGGCCACCTCAAAATTCCAGGTATTTTCTGAACAAACTCAAGAATACAGAAAGCAATCTGGAAGTAATTCTTATGATTCTGCAAGTATATTGGCAAACAGCAGTAACAATAATAATAATAATAATAACACTTTCTTGTCAATTGTGGAAGTTAAATTATTTTACATAATTTATAGACATAAACACTTCATCCAAAAAGTATGATTATTAAGCATTTTAAGAAGTGTTTCTCCATTTTTTGTAACATACCACTTAGAACTAACAAAGCTGCTAACAGGACTGCTGAAGTAGTTTTATAGTATTAGTGCCATTATTGACCTCCAAAGTGTTTTGTTACACAGAAAGATATAAAAAGTCTCTCCCTCTTTTATTAGAGAGCTGCAGATATAGGAAAATATTTTATACACATACTAGCTGTACAACAGAGGTTCTTGGAAGTATTTGCCTCACAAATTAATTTCTGTATTTGCAGAGAACCAAAAACTAAATCCAAGGTGATTTCTTCACTGGAGTCTGCCGAGTGCAGAAAAATATAACAACACAGAAATAGAAAGATCATTTATCATTTACATGTATTTTCAATAACAGTTTCATCTTCTATTTGAAGCAGGTTGACCTTGTAATCTCCATTTGGGGGAATTAGATGACTGAGAAGGTTTCTCAGCTACGTAAAGGAATATTTCTCACACAGCTCAATTAAGAACCTTCGTTAGAAAATGACATTAATATTCAGATTAAGCATTCCCTTCTGAGAGACAGCATACTGTCTCAAGGGAGCTACAAGGCAGAATTAGAGCACATCTGTTTGCAGAGGGGTCTCAAAAGCGCTACAAAACCATTCTTCTTCTTTTCCTTAATCCCAATGCATGTCAAAATTTTGGGCATTTCCACCAAATATAAAGCTAGGGGTGTAGCTATGCAGGGGTGTGGGAACAGATGAGCTCCAGAGGTCCCTTCCAAACTCATCCATTCTGGGGTACTTCAGACTTGTGCTAACCTCTGAGAATAAACCATGTCCACCAATTTTCTCCAGGCAGCAATGATCTAACAGAGGAGGAAGAGGGTTAATAGCCATGCAAGTATCTTTTGTCCTGTTCTGGAGGAACATCACCTTCTCCAGCTTACACTGTGGCCTGGACAGCCCTGCCCTAGGATGGCCTTTTAGTCATCAAAAACTGAAATCATATTTATGAACATAAGTAGCTTTCCATAGTTTCTGGTAAGTATATTTTGGGAAGACTGGGCCTGGAGTCCGGTTTTTTCATACTTAAAAGGAAGGCTGAAAGATATATACTTCTGTGCTGGCTGAGAAGTTTTTATGCAACACCTTTTATCTGCAACAGCTACATACAGATAAATGCATCGAAAGAGCACACAGCCCTGTGACCTTTATGTCTAGGATTCAAATTTAATAATAATTTGCATTCCTGTAGTGCCTAAGGATTCAACTAGTTTTAGAGACATGATTAAAGCCAGGCTTGCAATCCTTTCTGAGCCTGAGACATTAACTGAAAAAAGCATGTGAGAGAATTCACCATGGCTAAAAATCCCCTTGCATCATGTGACTGCAGAAAATTATTGCTAGTTAGGACAGGTCTGGGTTTTATTTATTCCTTTATTCAGAAACTTAGCAGTGATTTTGGTGGAACTCAGTGTGGCAAATACCTTGATTACAGTTGCACTCTGGTGGATGGTACTGTCTTGGAATAACCTAAGTCTCTTTCACTTTTACTATTTGCGGGGAATGGAAGAGAGAAAGAGTTCTGCTCCATTCCTCATTGTCAATATTTTGGTAAAGAAAAGGATGTAATGAACCCATTCACAGCCAGGAAACAAGACACACTTTCCCAAATCTTCAGGCTCAAACTGGAGAAATGGGGAAAAAAGGAGGAGCTATATGCCTGTTTCTTCTCCCTTTGAACATCATGTTTCATATCACTTAATCACTGGTGGATATTTAAGACGAGGTCCATGAATATACAATTATTTGATCATCCACACTGATTAGATACCAACAGATCCTCCCTGACTGGAAGGATTCACTAGCTATCCTCCAAGTTGCCTTTTTGTTTTCCTGCATCAAATGGGAATTTATCCTTCCTCAGTTTGTGCAGTATGCTCAGATGATTTCAGATAAATCCTCTAATAATTTGATTAAGTAAATGCATAAACATATTGCAGCAGCTGCAGGAATTGGCTTCAGGAGGTCAGCATTTCCCCAGCTTAAGGCAGCGCATAATTGCCAACCAGAAGGAGTAACATAGCTGCCTTGAGAGACAGAGGCTCAGAGTTTGCATGCCTCTGAGATAATCAGGGTGAAGAAAATATCTTCAAGCAGATGTTGTTTCCTTGCTTGGCCACTCCTCCCATGGCTAAGGATTATAAATAACACTACAACCACAGGAGACAGTGCAGGTTCCACTGCAGTAGCATGAACCACATTGGGCAGCACCTTTAGGAACAAGGATGTGTGGTTTCACTGCCACAGAGGGATTACGGAGCATCTTTCAGTGTCAGCCGGCTCCATATTTATTGCCAAGGTGTATTACAGAGAAGGCATATACCGGTGCAATAAGCATGACAGAAAAGGCTGCAGGGAAACAAATCAAAACACTCGTATCTCTGTGCATCCTATATGCTTCCCGTCAGGCAAGAACCTCCATGTCCCACAAACACTAAATTGACTGAATCCTGGCAACATTCCTATGCAATATGGGGCTGTTATTCCTGCTTTACAAGCACAAGTACTATGGATGTCTCACAGAACGTCAAATCCAGAGTTACTTTTGGGAACACCCTATTGTTCTTTATTTTGGTTGAAAAGAACAGAAACTGGAATTGAACTCAATTCTTCTGTGTCTCAATCCACTGCCTACCAGATTACCTTTTTTAACATATCTTTTATTTTACCTCAAACATACACAACTCACATATATGGCTTTGTAACTGACACCAAAGGAGAAGCCATTGGTATTATATTGTTACAGACTTGCCATTTCAGATTAAGCTTCTGAGATCCTGAAACAAATCACTATCATAGGGAACTTTTCCTCTCACAAGGGAACAGTTTCATCTTCCATTTGTATACGAATCAACATACGTGATGCAGGCCATATTTGGAGACTTGCATACCTTTATGTCACTTCTTTCTCCTTGCCATCTCTATGATGCAATTGCAAATTATTCTCTCCTTTCTTTTCCTGTTTGTAATTAGAGGGCAGAACAGATGGTAGTAACTTACTTTAAAGTGATGTCTTTATTAAAACCCTTCTCGGTGTGCTGCCTAACAATCCTGCACAACAGCAAAGAAATTACTCTCATTATGGGCAAATCTCAGAAGGTTTCAAGGTTCATAGTAGAGAGACTATCAATAACTCAGAAACTTTGTGAGACCAGTACAAAATTCCAGAAGCCACCAGCTGGGCCAAAGGGTGTCTCAGGAACAACATTTCCCCATGAGGTCTTTGGAAACACTTTGTTACCAACCATGTGTCTATAAAAACCAGGAATCAGAATCTCTCCCTTCAAGCTTCCTGCTTCCTAATTTGATACTGGCTTAAGCCTTACACCTCTGGGCAGGGGCAGAAAGGGAGTCACATTTACTGTTAAGTATTTGAAGATTTAGAGAGCAACTACCTAAAACCTGGACCATGTCTCCCCACCTTTGTAAAGGAACAGAATCCAAACTTAAATCTCTAGTGACATATACTACTCACTGATTTCTTGGTTTTCTTTCTCTTCTATTAGAGTTCCTTGTTGCACACTGCATTCCTCTGATCCTCAATATTCCTCTCTGTGTATCCCTTTCATCCCAGGCACCTACTGCCTCTCTCTCTCTTGTCCCCCAGCTCCCTGATTGCACTGAGGCACCAACCTCAACTTCCCGTCTCTCTCTTTGGCCTCCAGTCTCCACAACCCTGCACCACAGGGTGGAAATTATTTGCTTTAAACACATAGGTTTCTTTCTGAATCCCAGGTAAGTGACAGTCTTTTTATTTAGAGCCAGCCTCATTTCTTTATGCAGATAAAAAGCATAGGAACAGGAATCATCTTTATGTCTTCAGTTCTTTCACACTAGTAGCAGATGGTAAGATTTTTACACAGGTGAACAACAATCCAAAAACACCCCAAAAATTCCACCTTTCAAATCATTACACTTATGATAAAATTTCTAAGAAAAGCCATATTTCACACTCTAAGAGCCCCTAGAGTCCTCACTCTGAACACATCCCCAGACTGGATGTGTCTTTTTGCCCAGAGGCAGGCCAGAGATTAAGCAGGCTGGGTACCTCTGAAATAGGGTGGCAGCAGGCCAAATTGTTCACCCCCATGACAAGTACAGTCATACTAGAATCAGAAAGTCAATCACGATGTATTAATACGCAGGAGAAGAGACTCAAAGCTCCAAGTTGTTTTTTGTTTTGGACAAAGAACAAGTGCAAGGACAGAGTACAGAGAGCTTGAAAAATAGTTTAGCTCAGAGAGGGTTCCTCCCTAACCCAAGTTATGCTGTCCAGCTTACTTGGGTAGCACCTCCAAAATGTTCCTGCAGCAAGCTGAGCAGAGCCTTTCCCCAGCTTTTCCCAGCACCTTCACTTCGGTTTTATTCCAGCTGAAAAGTGCTGACCTGGTATTCTTTAGGGAAAGCAACTAATTACTGGCATCCTTAGGTAAAAAGTCTCATGGTTTACAAACATTAAGTACAGGCTGCAGCTGTTTAATGGTGCTGAAAACCACACCATAAGGATGTCTTGGGGTATGTAGCATACAACATTCATTATCTTTATGAAACAGCAGACAAGACTGTGGACATCAGAGAAAGCACACAAGCCTGAGGTCTTTTAATGAAAAAGGAAAAGAATTAATTCTCCAGAGATTCTCATCCCCAAAACATGCATTTCCTCATATCTGAATAGCTTTTAGCTTTCTGTACTTGCTACAGTCTCTCCTCCTTAACTCAGACCTATGAAGAAGACAGATTTCAAGGATTAATTCAGGAGTACAATGAGATTACATTTTGTGGCACAATTTGATAATAACTGGGTGAACAGTGTCTTGATTCTAGCTACTGACCACTAAATATTTTAATTTCTCAGCATACCTGAATTTTGCAATGGGCAAATTTTCTTGTATATTTTCAAAGCTCAGATTAATCACCTCAATCAGCTAGTGTCAACCAGTGCCATAAAAAGAAGAGATATAGTCTCCAACTTGTTAAACATGTTTATTAATAACAAAATAAAAATTGAGATAATTTACATATGGGGATTGATTTTTGTCTTTCTTCTAGTCTTTCCACTTATTTTTTTAGCTAGAAAATTGTATTATAAATCTGTGATGACAAGGGTTAAAATATCACCAACTTTGCTCAGAATAAGAACATAAGGTTCAAGAGTATATTTTAATAAGGCATATCTTAAGAACTTGCTTAAACTTCAGTTTTTCATTCCAAAAACTTCAGGGTTATCTTTATCACCTCCCAGGTAAGCACTATTTTAATAAATGAAAAAGGTAAAAGGGATGCTCTGAAAACCCATTTTCAAGACGTCAAAATAAAAGTTTGCTTCATTGTTTCAATACGCTGCTTTTCCCCAACTGATCAAACAGTCTTTTGTTCCCTTCTCTAACTTACCATTTTTTTATTAATATTTTTAAGTATTCCTCTTTTTTTTCTTGTCACCTATTATTAGCTCATGAGTCAGGATTCACGTTACTAACACGCAGCTTGCAAAAGAATTAGGAATGGTGTAGCATGAGAGAAGAAAGTGAGCAGTTGCTCTGCTTCCAGAATCTCAGTGTCAATGTCTATGCCTGATTCTCAGTTTTCTGGGACGCACAGGGATGTTAGACCGCATAGTAACTGCTAAATCTTACTTTAAACTGTATGGGTGTTTTGTACCAGCAAAACAGAATGTACCAATAGATGCATTAGCACCACACTAGGAGGTGTGTGTGATAAGGAGGTGGTCTAATAACCTGAACAGAATGTGAGAACTGGGTGTCAAAAAAGCAACAACCACAAATACTCAGTAGATATTTAAGTGCTTTCTTGGATGAGGGTCAAAGAACTCTACCTGAAACAGTAACCATGGAGAATGTGAAAGTGAACATCTTTAAAGCCTCTGTCACAGTGTTATGTGGAAGTGCCTCCTAGGATTTGTGTTTTTCCTTAAGTATTCAGTGAGTAAGCAGGAATTTTTTTCTACTGTACTGCCTTTTTTTTTTTCCTTAAATTTACAATGAAGACAATCCATAAGTATACTAATTTTGTCAACCCATAAGTATACTAATTTTGTCAATCCATAAGTATACTGATTATGTCATTATAGTGTGATTTCAGTAAATCAATACAAACTCCTCCATTTATCATTGTGGATATAATGCATTTTAAGATGGTATCTAGTTAGGCTGGACTGAAGAAAGAATGAGTAGGGATAGGAAAACAAATAGCCTCCCTGCTCCTCAAAAAGGTTTAAACATGAAGAAAGATCTTTTATTGATCAGGCTATTTTTTTCTTCTCTCTGCTGTGCTTTCTTGCATAGTGTAGCATGAGAAACAAGAATCGCGCACATTAACTGAAGGGCATGATTCTAACTATTCAGCTCTATGAAAGGAATCAAGTCCACATTCCCCACTAGGAAATTATAAGAATTTCCTCTACCCAAAGAGTAACTGGCAATATACTCTGATATTGAGAATGATTGCTTTTGATTCTCAATTCAGGATAAATATGAAATAACTAAAAAGAATTAGAATTTCAGAGTAGATTGGTTGTATTGTTCGGGTAAGGAATTTCACTAAACCCATTTATTAGGGCAAGATTCTTTTACAGTGAGGCCTGGGAGAATAGTACTTCTTTATCTTGGAAACTGAAGTTTAAGCAGCTTGTGACAAGAATATAGTCATCTCCTGTATTTAATCGGACAGACTTCCAGTTAAGTGGCAGAAGAGGGATGGAGAGGCTTGCAGGAGGCAGGTGCCGGGAAGGACAGCTGCATAAATTGTTCTCTCAGCCTGAGGGTTTTCTGCATATGTACCAGAAACAGAAATCCCTCATGAGGAACTGGAAAAATAAGACACCCTTACGTAAATGTAGCCACCAGAAACACTTCTCACTCCCCAATTTATTACAAAACAGCATACCTTCAAGCCACAAAATCTATGGTATGACCAAAGAGACAGCAGGAGAGTTCATTGTCATCATCCCAGGGCCTTGTAGGAGACCTTATTAACGAAGAACATCTCCTGAGCTGTTTTCCTCTGCTGTCCATAATCCATCACATATAGGACTTCACTTAGTGACTCCAGCTACTCACATCTTCCCCTTTTTGTTGGTAATTAAGAAAAAAATTCCTATGCCAAATAAATCTTGGTCTAAGTACAGAGGTTTTCAGAAAAAAAAAGGTGTCCCTCCCACTGTTCAGGTGAGAACCTAATGATGAGAGAAAATCAACGGATATGTGCATCATACCCCTAATTCTTGGTAAAGGTAGAAAACAACCCCCGCTGACCTGAGTCTCAGATCAGCATTTTAGCATGGAGGAATTCATCTTCAATGAAATAGTTTTGTAGTAATCTGCCTAGGCTAGTTTTTGAAGAAGAAACAAGCTCCTACTGTTGTCCCATGGCTCCAGTCACTAGACCATTAAGATTTGCTTTAATGTTTTATGATATCTTTATGTCATTGTGCATGTTTTATCTCAATCCAGTTGGATTTGTAAATTGTTTTATTCATCCCAAAGTGCATAGAAGACAGGAGATACCAATAAGGTACAGGAGAATAAATCAGGAGAAATAATTACTGAAATATAGGATCCAATAACTTGGAAAATCAATGTAGAGAAACTGTTGAAGTGGAAGATGCATCCTTTGTAACTATTTAGGATGAGTCATCAGAGGAGGGACAAGTTGGAAGAACTGCAAAGAAAATTTGGGTCTGATTCATCGTACTAGAAATAATACCACAGAACTTCTAGAGCCTTTACTGCAATACAAAGACATGTTTAAGTGCAATAAAGCTGGGAATTGTGGATCATGCATTTGTCCTGCCAGGCTACATAAAATGGGGGGATATCACTGTGCTAACCAGGCTGAAAGCTGCTGAGAACCATAAGATGAAAAAAGAGAAATATAGAACAAAGAGGGACTAGGAGAAATTACCACTAAGGGAGGGAAGGCATACATTTGGTCGTGTACCTAATGAAGACTGACCTGACATTTGAGATAATAAAAACTGACAGCATGAGGTACTGCACATATTCATTTTTTCAGCCTGCAACATTATCCTCATGACTTTTGCCATATTATGTTTACCAAGTAAGGTCAAGCTTGTCTGAGTACATGGAGGAGAGACAGCCTGGGAATGTAAGGTTGTGTTGACAGTGAGAGCTGTCTGTAGTGCTCTCCCCGCCAGGGCTAAACTGAGCTGATCTCTTACAGCAGTGGTGTTGTTGGAGGGGTTGGAGTTGCAGTTGCAGATAAAAGAGGAAAAAGAGGAAACCTGGGTCTTAAAACCTCCAGGGTTCTCTCAGCAGGTTGTATTCTTACTGTCACCAACTTTCTCTCTTGCTTGGATGCATGTAATCAACTGGAACAAATGAAAGCTACCCAATAAATGTTGTCCACCACTCCCTTGAAAGCTTGGGAGTCCCTCTCAAGCTCCGGTTGCTCCAAAATGTACATCCACCTCCCCAACATTCCTTTGAGGAATTGTATTGTATGTGTAACTGTGAAGTACTGATTTATAGCTAAGCTACAGGAATCTACTCCACCCCTAAACATAAACAAATCAGTTCTTGCATGGGGCATGGAGGACCAGACAGGAGCAGGAGGAGGGAAGTGACTCTGTAGGATCCCCTATCCACCACAATCCACTGCCTTAGACCACATACTATATACAGACCAGCAGTGAGATCCAAGCAAAAGATCATGCAAATATCTGACAGTGGTGACACAGTGCTGCTGCTGAATCATCTCTTCATATATAACATGTGAAATGTTAATTTTAGTTCAAAAAAGGAAATGTGCAAAGTATTTATCATTCAAAAAGTGAGACTAGATTTCCTCAATATGTCTTTTTTAGATGATGAATTTTATTTTTATACATCTCAATTTAAATCTAAGTGGAAAAACTGTCATATTATAGAGGTAGCCCTGAAACTAAACATCATGACTATACGTGTAAAGTAGAAAAACCAAGAGATTTATTTTAAAGTTAGCAAGGGTGAGTTAGTATAAGAACAAACTGAGAGGTAATTTTGAAGAGAATTAATCCTGGAAGGTACTCAGCACTTTTAGTTCTTACTAGTATCAAAGAGTAACCTAACATCTTCCTGATGGTTTAACTGTGTTACAGTATTGCTGTAAAAATTGCAAAAAATACTTTCTGATATGCCTGAACTATGGCAAAATGTACCTTGTTTAAGTATGATCTCTATTTCATCTTGTCTCTGCTTATCACAAAGCTCTAAAATTTGAGACTTTCAGAGGGAATTTGCATTGATATCACCAGGATGATTAGAAACCTTCAGGACAGAGAATCTGTGTAATGACACAAATGGCAGATCCTTTATCAGAGAAAGAAGATGCCTTACAGCTAGGCTTCTTAGAGGAAAGATTATAGGTCTTAAAATGGAACTGGAAGATATTTTCGGGTCAAAAGACCACCATCAACTCCTCAGAGAAGAATTTTAGAAAAAAAGAGAAGAGGAATTTTTTAAGATGAGTACAGGAACTCCCCAGTCCATGTCTCCCCTGAGGAGCTTATAGTGGTCAAATGTTGTAGATCTGTCTAAACTCTATGGCTGTGGGAAGATTTTAGGATTTGATTAAGTGTAGTTTTTTATGCCTCTGCAAAGTACATGTGCAAAATGTATTTCAGCCCTGAAGCATTTCATAGCCACTTTTGCTCAGGTGATAAGAATTACACGAAGCAAAAGGCCAGAGAGAATTTGACCCAACATCTGTAGTTAAACACGGTTTGAAGGCTCTCTAGTTTTTGTGATATTCAAAACTCAAATGGACAAAGCCCTGAGCAACCTGACCTAGTCGGAACTGCTCTGAGCTGAAGCAGGGTGAACAACACAACCTCCACAGGTACCTCCTACTTAAAATATTCGACGGCAATTAATTCAGCATCTGCATTTTGTCCTGAATGATATTAATGTGGAGACAAAGAGCCTGAATTTCAAGAAATTTGCTCTTTAAAAAAAGGTATATCAGCAACATCAAGGATAAAAATAGAATAATGCACCCCCCTCCCCTTCCCCTTCCCAGTTAGATGCATACCACATATCCCCATCTCTCCACAAAAACATGTTTCCTAGGTTTGCCTGAGATCAGTTAGAGACAAAGCATTTCTGGCCAGTCCCATGGCAAAGTTATGACAAAAGCAGAGTTTACTTCAGTTATTCTGCTGAGGGTCAAAACTGGTGCCTGATAAACACACTCAAACTCAGACAGCTTTGGGGTAGCTACCACTGCAGCTAGCTCTCAGAAACATTAACTAAAGCTCTGGTAGAGCAGCCTGAGCTAGAGGCAGGAAGAGTAGCTGGAAAGAACCCAAAGGAAGGAAAGCAGAGAGTGTCAGAGTGTCAGAGACACCCAGTTAGCAGATTATGACTGTTTCTGTGTCTGGCTGCTTGAAAAAAGGAGTTTCTTTTGATTGGACAGAATACCACTGATAAGAATGATGCAACACTTGCTACATATAAAAAATCCTCTTCTGAGACCATACTTAAGCATTTAGTTTGGGAAGAAAGGAAAAAAAAAAACCACCTCTGTGAACTCTGTACTTTCTTCTGTTTCAGTCATGAAAAAAAAAAAGAAAAAAGTTGATCAAGCCTGATTTTAATCACCAGAAGTGATTTCGATGCTAATTTCTGTGATAAGCTATCTGCAAATGCTTTGCGCTGGCCTCATGAATCTGCCTATATCAAACTGAAAAAACTTATCCAGTTTTCCTCTCATATGTCAGAAATACTTCTTAATAAAATAAAAGGTCAAATTAGCACTTGATCTTCTACGTCAATTATGTTATTTTAAAGTTGTAGTTGTTGACCCTGATAGACTCACAGTCAGGAGAGAAACAGATCCTTGAGAATATTGCAACTCATTGATAAATTCATTGTGGTCCTTTAAGTTCAGTTGTGTCTAGAGTTTTCCAGAACTTACCGTCTTAAATAAAAACAATAAATCTTGCTTTAAAGGAAATCTTGAAGCTGATACTACCAATATTTATTTTGGGTCTGGATTTGAAACAAGCACTTTTCAATTCCTTTAAATAACAGCTGATTGATTACAAGACTAGAACTTTACCTCTGTTATTTATGGAGACTACATTCTCTCAAACAACAAAGCAAAACTGCAAAGGTTAGTTACATAAATAAGAAGCAAACTTCCTCTTGCAAGATCTAGACATTTCAAGTTTGTATTTTGTTTTGCTATCAACACTTAATGCATAAAGTCGGTGCTAATATGTTGGCCAGCAAAGGACCAACAGCCTTGAGTTTTTAATAGCTAAAATCGCACATTTAAAGACTGGAGTGATCTCTGTCTGTATGATTGTAAATTCTGCTTGTTGAAATTTTCGGAGGTACGCACTAGCATTAGGGGTCATCTTGCAGACATTGGCTGGCATCATTAGAAAAGAAAAAAAAGGACATAGTACTTCTGCTTGCTATTCTAATCAGAATAAAATTGTTTTCTTTATTATATGTTATACAGTACTATCTTGTAAATCGTTCAAGTGAGAAAGAAGAGTTAAGAGGAGACAAATATGCTGACAGGTTTCAAAGGATATCTCTGTAAGTGGACCTGGTTTTATCCACTAATTTTTTGGCGTTATTCTTATTTAGATAAAACATAAATGCTTGATGTGTGAGGTGGCTGTTCTACCAAAAAAAATTCAAAAACCCCAAATAATCAAAGCTATGTATCATTCCCTAGTCTGAGAGACAAGAAAGAAAGGAGTCTGAACAAGTATGAAAGATTCCCAAAAGCATTAGCACAAAACCTGCTGATGAAGTAGTTACTGCTGTGAAATGACCTGAACTGGGGCAGTATATAGAGCCCACCCCAGACCTTAGGGTAAGCAAAGAACCTCTGAAAGTAAAAATCTGCAGGTTTTATATACACTAATTTGTACTTCAAGCAGCTGGTCCTTTAGGATTATTTTTTTTATGAAAACACTTCCTTTGGTATGTCATTTAAATATTTATTTCATATTTAGGTTGGAGGAGCCCTGTAAAATCACCCACTAGGAGAACTGGATCAAAGAAATCATTCCTATCTGACGCACAATTCCATATAGATACCTACAGAAAATCCTTTCTGCTGGCAGATCATGTAAGGTTTTTCCATCAAAAACTAGTAGCTTCATCGTTTTTGTGATTTATGGCAAGTTAGAACTGTCATCTATGGATTGTTTTGTTGGTGGTATTTTTTTAGCAAGATGTTTGTTAGAGCCTGAACACTCTTACAAAGGTTAGGAGCAGATGAACAGTGAAATGCTCTCTTCTTCAGGAGTGGTATCTTCTCTGAATTTCCTGGATAGAAATACAATCTACACACATACACAAACACAATAACACTAGTGCCTTTGGGAAATATCAGATTGATTACACCCATGTAAATCAACGGAAGAGTTCACATGAAGGCAATCACCCACACTTTCATGAATTGTCTAAACTTGCACACAACTAATTTGCTTTTCTTGGAGAAGTGTCAACGTACAAAAGAAGAAGTGGAGGCAGATGATGCATTGCTAGGTAACCAGGCACTTCAGACAAATAGAAGTCAAAATCTTGGATGAAGCTCCAAAGTCAAAAGCAGAGAATGACGATAATGAATCTGAAACATCAGTTCTTGAAATCCATGGTGTAAACCCGAAATCCTGATCTCACTGCTTTCTTCCTCCACACCCAAATCCTCCTACCTGTTTCTTCACCCACTGAAATGTGCACTACAGACTACTGGAGAGACTGTGCACTTCATTCAGTGTGCCCAATCCCATGTCCACCACAGTCTGTAGCATCCCTGAGGGCTGCAACTGTTGCACTACACAGACTGGAACATGGTAGCTTTGTGGAATTTATTTTCTAAGAACCTAGGGAATTATGGACCTTACGTGAATGAATTTCCCAGAGAGTGCTAAAAACACACCCTTAGTTTTGCTCCAAAGCACAGGCATATCAGTGCGTTTTAAGCAGCAGAATACAACTGCTTCTTTTAACATGGGTCAATGTATTTCTTCTTCAACTTCTCTTCTGGGTCAATCAAATCCACGCAATTTAACACTGAAAAATTATATTATTTTCACCATTCTCTCCTGCAATGCCTCCTTTTCCTGAAAAGAAAGAAAATCAGTCATAGGTGTACACCTACTGTAATTTTGGGTCTATCACTTGGAGACAAGTAAAACTCTTCATACTTGTAGCTATTCCCCCATCTTTTAACCCACTTTTAGCCACAGTTTTGCTGTCAAGATGGTACATGGGCTCTGGTAAATGGAAAAAAATTATGTACTCGTGCACAATCCAGTCTCTAGAGCATACACAAAACAGATGGCTTGACACCATCCTTCAGATCTAAACTCCTGGGTTTAGTCTTAGAGTTGTCACTGGTTTTATAATTAGGTATACGTTTTGTTATTTCCTCCTCTAAAGACCTCTGTTATTAAAATGCTAATGTAAGTTTTATTAGTTAACTATTTCTGCCTATATGAGCAAAAGGTATTTGGAAAAGCAATAAATTCTTAAGTCACATCGAAAACCAAATAATGCTTATTCAAATACCAGAGGTTACAAACAAATATTAAGCATGTGCAGGTTCAGCAGATGACCAGAGTTAATATTACAGTCTGATATATCAAACTCCTTAGGCACAGCAAAGTAATAATTATCCCACAGAGCAAGTGGTAATATTTTAGAAAAGAGAAATAAATAAAAAAAAATCATATATATATACACATCAAAAGCCACACTCATTTTGAATTCCAGAAAACTTTTTAATCATACTGATCTTTGTTTCCTAACTAAATGGTCTTCTAGGGATTTCAAGATTCATAGACAAAATGGAATTGTTGTACACCTCCCAATGACATAGACAGCTTTGGTACCACTGCGAAGGGTTGAAGGCACAAGGGGAAATCGCAGTCTTGACTTTCATCTTCTGCTGTTACCAGAAGGCAAGTCTAGCACATGGTCAATAATTTACCTTGCCTAAAATCAGATCTAGGGAAGCCAAAGGACTCCTGGGGTGCTCGAGTTTCATCACTTTCTCAGTAATTTCTTTTGATACTGAGAGACTAAAGACTGTGTGATAATTGACAAGATTGCCCCAGACGCATTACTTTCCTAACAAAGCAATCATTTCATTGTAACAATTACAATGAAATGCACAGAAACTACCTTTTCAAAGATGAATGTATCTTAACAATCAACTCTATATTTGTAGTGGTATCAAAGAATACCATAAGCAACCTGGAAGCAGAGCAGGATTTGCACATTTCTTTCTATAAGCATATATTTCAAGCAAGATATAATGGAAATAATAAACATTATCAGTTTAACAAAGTTGTTATTCATAACAGATCACAACTCCTCAGGGCACAGAAGTTCTTGAAACTATTTTTGGTGTTAGCCAGCGAAGCACATAAACATTTACTAGCATGAAGACAAAACTTGAGCCTTCTTGAATGAACAACAAGCAGAGGGAAGTTCACTTGCCTAAAGTAGGTGCTAAGTAAATATGGTGAATTTTGCAGGCTTTGATGATAATAACCCAAACTAAGTAACTGATACTGTGGTATTCTGTCATGCTTTATGGTTCCCTCAGAGAACAGTTCCTGTTACTGAGTGGATGGTGATTTCAACCAGATAGTAACAAACCAGGTTGTCAATGCAGAAGTCCTGAAGTTTCAGACATAGATTCTGCAATGCTATAAGGTAACATTATCCCACCGAACTATACTGATTTCCATCAAGTGAGCATTTGATTCATACAGAGTACAAGCTGAACTTTCAAAAAGAGCAATTTCTTAAATAAGAAACACCTGTTAGTATTATCTTCATTGATCTTTCATTAGATCCATAGTGGTGGTGCGGACTATTCAATAACACTGAAAAAGTAATTCTATTTGGTTTTGTTATTGCACATGTTCACTCATGTATTTCTTTAGGTTACAAAAATCATCTCCTCTTCTGAAACCATCTGTCTTCCATCAGCACATGCTGACAGCCTTGCCAACTTTAATCTCTGGTCTTTGTCTACTGTTGCAAGTCATTAATCAGTTACTTCCATCATTGTAACCAATGGTGACCCTATCTATAACCATCTTCTATGACTCTTTGAGAGGTTGCTATCCACCAGCATCAGTGCCACTTAGACAGATTATAAAAATGTGCCTGCCTAAATGCCACACATGCATTAATCACTTGCCAAACTTTTTCTGTTACAGTTTCCTGAATTCTAGCTGCAGCTATGCATCTTTTATGCAGAACAGTATTAATTGCAATAATAGTAAGACACTGCTCCAGAAAAGCAGGAATAAAGGAAATTAAAAGATAATTAGGACTGCACTTCTATATCACTTTTTCCTCAACAGTCTGAATACAATGAGTATTCCCCTTGTTATTCACGCTGTGCAAGAGAAGAGGAAGACAAACAAACATATAATCTTAATAACTCAGTCTGGTAATAGATTCATAGACTTGAGTTTAGGAGGGATCATTAGTTCATCAAGTTCTCCTCCCCATCTAACATGCCAGAGAATGTTACCTTTTACTGCTATTCTGAGCTGAAAAGGCAAAAAAAGACCTTGATATTTAACTAAACCTCATTTTTTTACCAAGACACATCCAGCCTTTACTTGAAGGAGGCTTGATAGCTTTGTTAAGAAACAAAAAAAACCCCAAGACAACTGAAAATGAAATTTTGGCACATGCCACACAATCCTCCATGCCTCCCACTTGCCATCATTCCCTGTCACATACATTTTGTTCCCATTTTCCCTTTCATATAGAGCATCCACTTAAATACTCTGCCAGTGTTCAGCCTGTTTTTAGAGCAACAAGCTTATGTCTCAGAAAGCTCGTTTCATTGATTTATTAAGTGAATTAGAGGGAGTACCTAAATCCTTAGGCTCTGTTTTCCCTGCTCAACTTCTGCAGGTACACACTCACAACTCTTCCCGCTAAATCTCTCCTGCCCTGCAGACCGCCCAGCCTATTGCTCCTTTCCCCAACCTCTAACCCTGTCCTGCATCTACCCTTATCCACCTCCACCTGTTTACCTTTTTGTCCAAGGAATTTATAGACAGAGGCTGGGGTATGACGCTACCTGGGCGGGTAATGAAGGGGCTGCAAGAACAGTAGCATTCCTGGTTGCTGCCGGAGCACTCGCCTCCTATTGCCAGGGTGTTTTTGATTGCACCTAATAGTTTCCTTTCCAAAACTTTCTACTCTCAGAACAATACAACATTCAATTATTTGAAGACAATAACGGTTTACAGAACAGATAATCAAAACCTCTGTTTAACAGACCTTTTCTGCAGATGCCAAATCCCCAAAATCCATAATTTCCTCTGGTAGTTTCTTCCAATAGCTAATCTTTGTCATTGTGACTTATTTCTTTCTCCATTTTTATTTGAATCGGACTGGAATTAATTCCCTGCTGTTCTTATTAGTTTGTAGGTTTTTCTCTCCTCGAATAAATAAATAAACTCCAACACTATTAGCACATTTTTAGTTTTTAAAAAAATTGTATTGGGAGAAGAATAAAGATTGCCTTCAACCCTTGTAATCTCAGTGTCTCTTCTTTCTAATTTTTTGGGGTGGGGGGGAAGGAAAGCTGAAGAGAAATACAAAAAAAAAAACAGAAAAAAGAAAATGAGCTGTGATATTCCTGTTTGAGATCAACTTCTAATTTCTAGAAGAAAATCTATGGGTTTCTTTCTATGTATATACACACACTCTCTCTTGAAAAATCCTCCTTTGTTAGGGAAAAAAAAGTTCAAAAATATTTCAGCTTTAGCTCTGAAATCCTGTGAATTTTCTACAGCCATTTCAGTGTTGTTGGTGGTGTAGCTATATATCACTCAGTACCCCTATCATTGAATCTCCTCTGGCTGCCCTCAGTACACAACTCCCCAGCTGCTTCTCCTGGCCAGCAAGAACATTCACAGCTCTTCTGCTTCTTATCTGGCTCTGTTCCTTTTCCATCACCCTCACAGCAGACTCTGATGCCACTTGCCGTCTTCCCCCATCACAAATATTTCGTTCCCATCTCCCCTTTCATACAGAGCATCTTTGTTTAATTACTCTGCCAGTTTTCAAAGCGGTTTTCGAGCAATAAGCTCATGTCTCAAAAAGCTTGTTTCATCGATTTATTAAGTGAATTAGAGGGAGTCCCTAAATCCAGTGCTGTCATAATTTATGTGAAGTTAGGTATACAGTTGTCATCCATGCACACAAGAAAGGGAAAGCTCTGCAATTTTGCTGGCAAGGTCACTTCCCTCCATGTTTTACATAGCTGGTGCCACAGCGGAAGGTAGTATCACACCAATGTGGACAGACAGTTCCATCCTGGAAACAGTGGACAGGGAGGACACAAGAGGACCACAAGTTCTAACACTGGCAGGACAGCTTGTCTCACCTCTGCATTTTGCTTTCTATCTGCTTTGTCCATTTAAATTATACAGCATCTAATCAGGCATTATCACTGGAGACCTGGTCTTTACAGGTCTATCCAGGCTAAACAAAATAAAAAATATTCAAATTCAACTAAATTTAATTCCATTGACTTCCAACGTGGATTACGTTAAGATGATTTAAAATGGCTTTAATAATCTTTGATAGTATTATTCACAGTCTTAATTCAGGTTAGTAATCCACTTCAAAATTAACAAGTTTACTTGATTTCAAAGACCTGTCCTCCATATTGCTTCACAGACAAGTCCTTACTATTTTACAGGTAATATTAGTCCAGTGAAACATTAATAATGGCACTGGTGATACCAGGTGCTGAATCCAGTTTTTTCTCTGAAGAGCTCGGATTTAGTCAGAATCAGTTTCAGCGATTCAACTAGCACAAGAGAAAGAAATATATGAAAGTATTTCTAAATATCTATGCATCTTAAATACGATGCCACATTTATAAATCATGTAAGGAGAACTCAGTCCGACAAGCAAGGAAAAAAGATGACGTTGTTATCACAAAAAAAATATTGTGTGAAAATATTGGGATACTATTGATTATTAAAATGTATTTCAGGACTTTGAGAAGCATGTATATTAACTACCACTACTACTGACTATCTTCATACTCCTATGAAGGCATGCAGCATAAAAATGATGCCTAGTCTGCAGTATCCAGGTTTAAATGCACTTGTTGCTGCAGTCCTAGCTTGTCCCCCATAACGGAGTTTGAATCAAGAAAGCAATCGGCTGACACTAATAAGATGACAAGGGTTAAAGTGCTTTGAATTACTAAATAGCTGGGCCAATATTTAACACCAGGCACTGTTGTTGAGTTATGTTCATTTACTTATATTTCAGTAAAATATGAAAGACTTTTTTCATTTCCTTCTGAGCAGGTACTCAAATCTCAGACGCAGTCAGCAGTCAGCTGGTTCTTGTGGCTGTCCAGGAGGAGGAGAATGCTGAGATAACCTGAATTCAGGAGGACCTGAAAAGACCAGTTATTCATTGCCTGTGCAAGCTGGATAAGATTTACCTCTGTGCTAACCAAGACTTGTTTTTTTGGGAATAAAATGAATAGGAAGCACTCTAACAAGAAACATCAGCCATTCTACTACCCATACGTAAGATTTACGCAGCATAAAACACTGCATTTGACATTCACGTGCTTTTTTCACACTGACCAACAAAATGGGCTTGTGAGGTTATACAGCTTTGTAGAGAGATCAGATGATTAAAAAACAAAACAAAACAAAAAACCCCACAACCCTGCCTCTTCCTGAATATCTCCATGTTTCAAAGTTTTGTTTTCACACCAAATTGGCAAGAACGCAAATAACATCTCAGGAATCTGGGGAAAAACATGATTTGATAAATGTCTGTTAAAACATTACATTTCAAAAAGGAAGTAATTCTAAAATACCTCCTATGTAGAATTACTTTCCCCTTTGTTTTGGAACTTATATATTACTGTCATACAATTTCAAGACATGATAAAGCAATAGATGTTTAATGACTACAACAGTGAAAGCCCTCTATTACTGTATATAAAACTATTAAAGAAAGCTGCTGTATAGAACAGAATGAAATATCTTTTTCTAATTTATAGATCAAAATAAGTAATTTCTATGGAAATGAAATAAATTATTTACTTTTCTGAAAAATATCATGACGATGGAGTTTTTTTTTTAAAAGCTTATCAAAATTTCATTTTTAATGGAAAATACTTTGACAAAAAGTATATAACCAAGGTACCTTGCAATGTTTTTTTCTTTCAAAACAAAGGTCCTGAATGAAAATTCTTATACTAATTTTAGGAAGTGTTCGTGAAAATGATTATATATCAACTTGCCTTTAAAAAGATAAAAATGTTATTTCTCCTTGGACTCCATTTACATCATCATAGGATTTAATCCTATACAATATCCTAAAAGAGTACACACCACCTCATATCAGTTGACTGCCTGATCCTCAAGGTCAAATTTAATTGGTATAGAAAAACATCTCCTATTAACTCTGTTACTGTTTGTGTTTATGCCATAGTGAAGTTTCCTGAGTGGAAGTTATTAGGGGATTAAGTCATTGACATCAGAATATTCATCTTCTTAGAGGAATTGTAAGATATTAGATTTAGAGTAGACTTTATGGTAATTTATTAAGTGATAGAATAACTTGCATGTCTACTTATTTTGAATAACTGCATAAAATATCACTCTAATTAACTGAATAAATTAGTCCTATGTTGTCTATACAAACTATTTTTCTATTAACATTTTGTCTTATATATGCTTAATCATATTGCTGAGAAGTAAAAAGCTGAACATACGTTAAAGGAGAGAAAGAATTGCCAAGCCCAAATGATGAGACAACGAAACCCTTTGTACAGCTGCAGTGCAGTGCCATATCTTCACAATAAAACACAATGCGCTCTAAGAGTACTATATCCCAGGTGCTACACGGATCTTGGGAGGATCTTGGGATACAAGAGGAAGGTCTCTTTTAGATGAGGGAAACCCCAACCATTAAAATCTTCAAATCATGTCCCAGAATATTTACCCCTCAATTTTAGAAGGTATCAGAGTCAAGAGTGTATCAAGTAAAAGGTGAAAATACTTAATTTTCAGTGAAACAAATCCTTTCCTTGTGAAACATGGGAGATGTCATAACATGACAGTGATCCATGGCTGGGTCATGAATTACAGCTATAGAAAAAGGCATAATACATGCAAGCTTTACCACATAATGTCAGGATTTGGCCATGGTGAGAATACAAGGCAATCCTGGACTTAACCAGAATTCACACTTAGACCTAACCAGAGTCCATGTGAAGTCAATGATCACAACAAAGACATAAATTAAAGCTCCTTTTTTTTTTTTCTTTTTTGAGAATAACAGATACTTCTTGGTGAGATCAGGCTTTTGAGAGTTGGTTAGGAAAAGGGATTGCCTGTTCTGCAATTGCTCTGATATTCAGAAAAAAATTCTGAATTGGGATTAATTTTTTTTTTCCATCAATTTTTAAAATGATACAAAGCTGCTATGAGTTCACTCTGGAAACACAAGGACATCATAGTGTAACAATAAAAATTTTCTCCCTGGAAAGTATCTTCAACACCCTCCTATTTATGAAAACCACCTAATGCTGTTGTATACACTCTACCTTTTTTTTTTTTCCTCTCATGAAAAGTGCACCGATTTTAAAACAAAACAAACAAAATACTCCAAACCCACAAACATACACCAGCTGTCAGGTTTCCTGTCTGTTAAATATGTTATCTGTATTACTAGTTGCTGTTCCAAAGAAAGCTACACATTCCTGAGAAAGAAAAAACACCCCATTTTTAGTCAGAAAGGGACAAAGTTTTATAAAACACCTTTTTTTGTCTGAATGACTATTCCCTTTCCAAATCAGAATAATTACCTTGTTCCATTGCTCAGGGACTTTGAGTCACCTCAGTAGCTTGCAAGACAAAGCTTGTCAACTTAACTAAGAACAGAACAGAAAGGTGTAGCAAGGTACATTAAAATGCTGCTGGTCAAAACAATTGTTTTTCTGCTCTTTTTAAACTAGTCCTACAATCACAGAATCATAGAATCATTTGGGTTGGAAGAGACCTTCAAGATCACCAAGTCCAACCATAAACCTATGCCAAAACCACCCTTAAACCATGTCCCTCAGCACCACGTCTACCTGTCTTTTAAATGAGCAACACTGCCTTTACTCTGTAGATTTAAAGACCATTTAAATAAACATAAAAATAAAGTTTCTTTTTTTCATATATGGTTTCTGTCTGTCCAAGATTTTGAGGTTTCTTACTCAATTTATGCTCTTTATAGCTGTTTGGTACTTCTTTTTTATTTTCTTTAGTAATTTTATTTAACTTCCGTGCCTCCATTTTTTCCCTGTTATTTTTGTTTTATTATGACAAAAAATTGAAAACTAAGTTAATTGCATTCTCAAATTATTTGCACATTTATAACAGTTTGAATTCTAAAACCAATTAATCAATATTTCAAAGTTAGAGCACCTGTATTTCTTTTTTTATTTCAAAGTAAGCAGTATTTTAAAAATCATAATCATTGGCTATCACGTACTCTTCAATACACAAATAAGATGTAGAGTTTCCCTTCTGAGCTTTTGTTTTATGTTGTGACTGACAATAAGGAAAAAAAACCCTGTTCTCAGGGGGACACGAATTACTGGAAAATTAGAAGTTTGAGTATATCAGCCTAAGAAATGATATCAGCGTCGTAGCAAGAGCAGTAGTTGAGAATCAGAATGGAGTACTGGCCTTAGATTAATCTGAAATGCAAAAATCTACCATTTCTCACACCTTGTCAGGTTTGTTATATTACTTATTCTAATGAAACAGCAATGTCTTCTGCTGGTGAGCCAAACAAGGTCATAGAAAATGCCAAGCTAAAATTCTCTGGGAGAAACCAGGGCAGAAAACACCAATAACTTCCCACTTTGAGTTGAACTTGATTTACATGGGCAGTAGAACTGAGCCTGAAAATGCTGACTTTACATCATGTAGACCCAATGTAAAAAAAAAAAAAGATCTTAAAACACGCAAACATACTGGGATACGCTGATGGTTTGTTTTAGCAGAGATTTTCACCTTTAACAGTGTCTGAAGTAAAGAGTTCAGTACAAATATAGACACAAAGAACAAAATTGCTCTCCCCTGGATTTCTCTTTCAGGGGCGCTGCACAGAAGCAGTCTCAGCTACTTATATAGTAGCTGAGCACTCACTGGACTTTCTCGTCAAAGCTAAAGTTCAGAAACTGTTCCTTTTTGGTAACATAAAAGTGTTACACATTCTATCTTCAAACACTACCAGTGCTGCTTTAGCAGCTGGATTTCTGAAGATCTCCCCAGTCCTTTCACCAGTGAAAATTTAAGTAGTAGCCAGCCTATTTTTTTTACATGGAATTTAAGGAGTTATATTAGAAATCAATAAGATCTCCCAAACCAAATTTAAGCAGTTATTTTGCTGTTTCAAAGCCATGCCTGTTGTTCATACTTCAACCCCTGCTTCTTTGAGTCATCTTGCTCTGCAAAGTGACTGACACTCTTTAAGGAAGAAGAGCCCTAAGTATCGGGCCTATGGGTCACAGGAGATAGAACAAACATCTGGCATCTGACAGAAACCAAGAGAACAGCAACTCCTAGGTTGCTAACAACAAAACTGCTTTTGATTAATGTTACAGTAAGAACTACAGAGCATGGTTTCTTGTTGAAATTCACCTTCTCTCTCAAGAGAAGCAGATCATCCACGGTGTGATGAAGTTCCGTTCAACACAGCCCTCCAGAATGGGATTCTCAACAAGCAAAAACTGATGTTGCCCCACTGCCTACAAAGGGTAGTTAACCTGGTGCTTTGAGATCTGGCTGTATGAACTCAGCCTTTCTGGGACACTTGCTTCTTTCTGAATGGGCATCTGACGTCTGCAGCATTAGGCCACAACCAGTCTCCCTGAGAGTTCAGATTTATCATTCTGAGGCAAAGATTTTATTAGATAGTATACAAATATTGCACATGATCTTGGTTAGAAGGCCATGCAATTAATGATGAGTTAGTTAATTAATGGTGAATGTTGTAGCAGGTGGCAATTCTACTCCAGCTGGTCCAGCCACCTGCTAATAGCTCCGTGTTAGCTCGGCTGCCCTGTACCTAACACTTGGAAAGTGTTATCTCAAACTGCGATTAAAGACATGTCCTTTAACTGCAGTCCCTTTAGGGGAGAGAAGGGCATGAAGCACCACTCCAAATTCCAAACCACTTCTTTTTACAGAAACACTTTGTAAATTTTGCATTAGCACTCCAATGAGGGAAAAATATCCTCTACCAGACTTTTGCATTTGTATCAATAAATGTGCAATTTGCACATAGGAATGTCCTTTTACATATTAATGGCAATGCTATGTGTACCTGGGACAAAGAGAAAAAGAACAAAAAAGAAAATCCTTCTCTGCTCAAGATATGAACTCATTAAGTAGCAAAGCATGTGTAGGTTTATGGCTGTAGTGCTAGTCTCTCTGATACATCTGATGGATGAGTTACCTATCAGAAATTTCTAGAGTTAAGATCATAGGGTCATTCGTATGTGGACACACCTCTTAGAGGTGCTCTTAGAGGAAGCAATCTCCAAATTCACTATGAAAAATATTGCCCTGAAAAGCCTTCGCTAGTGCAATGACCTTCTCTTCCATCAGGGGCTGTAAATCAGTAGTTGGAAACTACTATAAATGTGGAAGAATCACAGAATCACCCAGGTTGGAAGATCATTTAAGACCTTTAAGATTATGGAGTCCAACCATAAAGGCATGACTAGATCTCTAGACACAAACTTAATTAACTCTTTTTACATATATAAACCAATTCCTCAAAAAGTCACACTCAATTGGAAAAAAGCCATGTGAGAAGATAAAAAAAATTCAGCAAAACACCACCCATAAAACCAATCCCTTCTCCTTATTACCCCTTCCTTCCAAAAATACTATTGCAACAAAAATTTTGAATTAGTGATAGGAAAGACCATCTCCATCTCTTGTCAAAATGCGTTTGATCAGTGATCAGCTTTCTTTTGGCCTGCTGTAAATACAGTTGAACATTTATCACTCTTTTTTGTTTTCTAGACTAGATACTTAAGAGGTCACAGTCAGCCACCCAACACCTGTAAAGATTAGTTTGTGCTGATTCATCATAAAAAAGACTAATTTGAACAAAAAGATTGGGTTTTGGGTTTTTTTTTTCCTTGCCTATCTGTAAATTGAGATTGACTGTAAACTTAGCATATTTTTTTGCCTTTTCTTTTCTGAAATAATTTTTTTTCTGTGTGAAAGAGATCTGTAAGAGTCCTCTATCTCCTTAGCAGGCAAAAAAAAGGGACGAAGAGAGATAGGATTTTAAAAATAAAAAAGAAAAATATCAAGGTGTATCACCTTGATGGTTCCCCCTCCTCCCTTTTCATTTTGTTCAAAAGTGAAAGTTTTGAGGACCAGTAGAATATTTTTTCATCATCTTAGAAATGAGAAAATGACTACTGCGATCGCTTTTTTTTTGATCTACTGAAAAGAACAGACCAGGGAATGGGGAATGTCACTGAAAAAAAAAACAAAACCAACAACAACAAAAAAACTACAAGCACCTCATATTTTCCCCTGAAATTAGAACATATATTTTAGAAAGCCATCCATTTTTATATATAAATATTCCAGAGAATGCAGATCACGCTGCGTTTTTAGATATGCTTTTCCAATAAACAGCTATCCTTCATTTTGAAAACTGCACACCCTATTTCTAATAAGACTGTCTCTGCCGTCACTTCCATCTATTGGATTTGATTATGCTTTTTTTCTGATAAATTGAAAATCCTTCTGTCACCATTATTTCATTTGTCATTTCTGAGTAATCCCTTTCTATCTCATGTGCACTTTGTCTGGGAAGTATCACATAGATGGGGGGGAAAACTTCAATAACCACTCACCACACTGCATGGCAGCTCATCCTGACCAAATTTAAATGGCCAGATACGAGAAAAATATGTTAATTTAAAAAAAAATACTCAAAAGGGCAGCCATTTCAGTAGTACGATGATTATTAAGATAAGCAGTTGCAGGACGGAAATAGTATCCAAACTTTATGAAAGCATGGGACCTTGCCAGATTCCCCTAAATTTCAAAGCTAGAGCATGTTACCTGAAATGACTGTAGACTGATAAACCTGTATTTCTTGATACGTGTGCATGTATATATTTATTGAAATTTCTCACGTTTTATTATCTCTCAATAACACAGAACCCATACACCCTTAAATCTCTGTCAGGTGTTTTGATGTTTATTTTATAATGTGATCATGTAGGTTATCAGAGAAATTCCAGAGATTTGGAGAAAACTGGGAACAGATTGAGGAAAAAAAAATGTTTTCCTTCGATTAACTCTTCACTGGATAAGTGTGATTCACCACCATCTACCTTCTTCTCCCGCAAAAAAGGTCAAACAAAAACTTTTTAAAATTTTAATTGCAACCTCAGAGTATTGTGACAATGTAAGTGCCTTAGCAACTGCAAAATGTTATGAAATACATTTGATCAAAAATAAAATAGATGGATTATGCTAATAGTAAAGTGAAAGTGGGATGGCTAGAATTCCCTACAGTTCCCTGCTGGCAGGCTGAAGGTGGAAGAAAATGGTCATACAATGTCAACAATTATTCAGCATGACAAGTTGAAAATTGTTTTCTTATTTGACATCACTGGGCAGTTTTACAAGTTCAAGGCTTAAGTCAGTTATTAAAAGACTTATCCACATTAAGCCATACAGCTGTCAAATATGGCTGCCTATCAAAGTTTATTCTGAAGCACGGACAGCCAGCTACACTGCATACAGAATTTCAAGGGGAAAATGCCCTTAATAAGCCCCAAGAGCTCAACTGTACTCTCTCCAAGGCTGTGAAAGGAGTTTTGGAGAATTACTGAAACTATAGGTACAGGCTGCCAAAAGGCAAAGTTGGCACATTTGAATTGCACTGAAGTACAGAAGAGTGAGGATTTTAGTAATCGCCAATATTCATTGTTTAATTGCTGTCACACATGCAGCATGAAGACCAAGAGAAGAGAGACTACAAGTGCCATGGGGACACTTTAATCATGACTTAAATCAGGAGGTGCTCAAGGCCTGCTGATGTCCTCAAGCTCAAAAGCACTGGCACTTCTGGACCGAATCATTCTTTTCTGATCACATCATCCCCCTTAAGATGAGCAGTTGCACCCCCACTCATGCAACGCAGAGTGGGACAGATCACTCCCCTTTGGTCTTTGCCATCACTTGCAACTCCTCAAACTCTCACCATGTGGTACTTTCAAGACTTTCTCCATACACTTCCTAAATTAACAGGTCCCAGGGACAGTGATGGCAGCAGGATGCCCCTTTCTTACACAAAACTTGTCTCCTAAGCCAGCACAGTTTATGCTGTTGTGCGAACTATGTATTTGTCCGTCTTTAATAATTTTTCAACCTAACAGCAGTTTTCAACAAAATTTAACACAGAAGTACAAATACCCAGGATAATAATTTTCTACCCTTCTGTCAAATAGTTAGATGATTGAACAAGACAACTATTCTAATTTATTCTTCCAGCAGAGAAGACAGCCCAAACTCATTCTTTACATATTTAGAAGACGTAGCTAGTTGGTCTACCTGGGCATGTATGGTAGCTTGCCAATCTGTACACATGCAGTTCTTAACCAGCCACAGTATGTCCTGTTTTAACCTGTACACGTAAAAGATGTGGGAGAACGTAACAAGTATTTTAATGATGGGGATTACAGAACATGTAGGAAGCTAGAACAACTCTGCTGCAGAGAGACAGCACATATGAAATAAATACGCAGGAAACGAGGCTTCACATGTTCAGATGCACACTGTTGTATTTGGGGAATTAGTATAGAAATAGGAGCTCAATATATTTTAAAGCTTCACAAAGTTTAATGTCAGGACATATTCCTGATTATTACTAGGCATTGTAATGCAAGCACTTAGTGCTGAATCTATTTTAAGTATTACTACAGCATTGCAGTCTACTGAGAACTAAATTCCTGTGTTTCACAGAAGAACCTAAAAACTACACTGATGCCCGAGGCCACTGTAGTGGCCTGTGTTTAACAGAGAGGAACACCAAAGTTCTCTGCTGATAAAAAATTATTCAATTCAGAGTGGTAGAAAAGACTGCAGACTGTGGGGAAATGCTGAAGGTCTTATGGTACCTTATCTTAGGTACCGTAAAGTGCCAGCTGAAACTCAGCGTTTATCAGTGCAAAGTAATGCATAAGGGGAAAAACCAATGCAAGCTTCACCAATAAAACAACAGATTCTGAGATGACCATTACCATTAAGGAGTGAGACCTTTGGGTTAACTGCTGGTATCTGTTAACTCTTGCCTGACAGCTGTGCTCCCACCTAGCAAGGGTACAGGTGCTCCCCAGCACTAGCTGAGTAGCAGCCAGCTGCTCAGACAATCAGTTAAAGTGAAAAGGTCCCTGCTCTTTCCAGCCAGGAGCCCGGCTTTGCCTGCAAACTGAGCAGTTTAACTGCTGAAGTCCCTGTCAGCCCCTTCTTCTCTTGGGCTTCGCACAGTATGCAAACTAGAACTGGAAATGGTAATCTGAATGTAGCTTCAGGGCTCTGCCCTCAGAGATGAGATCAACTCCCTCCTGCTATAGAATATTACTTTTTTACAGTAAAGGGCTGCATTAACTTTTTATTGTCATAGCAGAATCTAAGATAAATGTGTCCCCCAATGATTTACTGTGTCCAAAATCTATCTCCTGTAACTGTAGGTATAGTCCAAATTCTTTGAACATGTTAAAAAAATAGTTAAGACTTCTTACTACTTCTAAATAAACCTTGCTAAATCTGTGAGCTGTTATTTTGGGTAATTCACGTCACCCTTCAAAACAGCCTTTCATAGAATGGTTTAGGTTGGAAGGGACCTTGAAGATCATCTAGTTCCAATTCCCCTGCCATGGGCAAGGACACCTCCCACTGGACCTGGTTGCTCAAAGCTCCATCCAACCTGTCCTTGAACACCTCCAGGGATGGGGCATCCGCATCTTCCCTGGGCAATTTGTTCCAGTGCCTCACCATTCTCATAGTGAAAAATTTCATACTAATATCTAATCTAAATCTACCCTCTTCCAGTTTGAAACCATTACCCCTTATCGTATCACTACATGCCTTTGTAAAAAGTCCCTCTCCAGCTTTCTTGTAGGCCACCTTGAGATACTGAAAGGCTGCTATATGGTCTCCCCTGAGCATCTTCTTCTCTAGCCTGAACAATCCCAACTGTCTCAGCCTGTCCTCATAGGATAGGTACTCTAAGCCTCTGATCATCTTCATGGCCCTCCTCTGGACCCACTCCAATAGGCCCGTGTCCTTCTTATGTTGGGGGCTCCAGAGCTGGACACAGTACTCTAGGTGAGATCTCACAAGAGCAGAGTAGACGGGCAGAATCACCTCCCTCAACCTGCTGGCTACGCTTCTTTTGGTGCAACCCAGGATGTGGTTGGCTTTCTGGGCTGCAAGCACACATTGCCAATTCATGCTGAGCTTCTCATCCACCAACACCCCCAAGTCCTTCTCCTCAGGGCTGCTCTCAATCCACTGAATTCATTCTCTGCCCAGTCTGTATTTGTGCATAAGATTGCCCTGACCCATGTGCAGAACCTTGCACTTGGCCTTGTTGAACTTCATGAGGTTTGCACAGGCCCACCTCTCAAGCCTGTCCGGATCCCTCTGGAAGGCAACCCTTCCCTCCAGTGTGTTGACCACTCCACTAAGCTTGGTGTCATCATCCAACTTGTTGAGAGTGCACTCAATCCCACTCTCTATGTCACTGACAAGGGTGTTAAATAGCACCAGTCCCAGTACCAGTATTTTCCTCCTCCTTTCTCGCTACCCTGTCAGTCACAGTGCTGTCCTTTGTCATTTTTATCAAGGATAAAAAGCAAGATGAAAGAGGAAGGAAAATGGAGATATTATACCTGAAATGAAAAGTAAAAGTAGTCAGCTTGCTATTCTCAAGCATCACAGGTGAGAGTCAAGTGTATTCTGTGATTTTGGAGAAAACACTGGAAGGGAAGCTGAACAGGTTTTGTTGAAGGAAAGGAAATTTCTCATGTTGTATAGAGCTAATCAAAAGCCCTAACTCGTGTGATCCACAGCCTCTGTGGTTTGTTATAAACTGATAAAAAGCAACTATCCAACAATTGCAAGAAAAGCAACTTGCTTAGGCAATACACAGCTGACTGAGGAGGATTTTGTGTTGAAGAGGCATGAAGTGAGATTTAGCAGTTGCTATGCATATGAAATGTGGTCACTATGCTCATTAATTCCTGAACACTCTGTATTTTAATTCTTACAGGGTGGTGCGACATTTAGGTCACCTTTAGTCTGAAGTTGGCATTTGCCTCACAATTAGATTAATGAGCACTCAGGGAAAGCTCAACAAATGCTAGAATCCAATGCACCTGAAAACACTTTGGTGTCCATAAGCAGGCTACATTTCATCAGGAAAAAGTGGCTGTTTCATTGGTGGTCATGGGAGAGTGTGCCTCTTTGTCTAATTTTCCTTGGCTTTTCTCCATGGATACAGCAGCCTTCCCACACCCCTTTTGTATACTCCACATGATGACAAAATCATCACACACTGGAGGGTGTCTCGTATCTGTAGAGGCTCAAGGGAATGATCTTGCTCCAAGGTCTATGACCCTAATTGATTCCACCCAATTCTAGTTAGTATTGTAGTTTTCCTACTCTCTGTATAGTAAATGACAAGTACCTCCAGTGTCTCAGATTTGAGCAGCTATTCTGCAGGTGGCTGTCTTCCATTAATAGCCATCCGTGGACCTACAGGTAGTTCATCTCTTTGCTTACACTCCCCAGGTAGAGAGGCTGAATCCTGATTTGCACGTTCAGGCTGAAAGGGCCAGAATCCCCATTCGTGTACTCTGAAGGAACCAGTGTTTCACATTCCGAGCACAGCATGTTTTTCCTAGAGTCAGTTGAGTTGGTGGCATTACAATAACTAGAGAACATTAAATGTAGAACACAGAACTTAGAGGAACTATCAGCTTATCAGACTGGTCTTAATGGCATGCATGGCTTTAGAGCAGTCATTGAAGGAAATAATATCTTAATAGAGAGAAACAAAAGACATAATAAAAGGCACTGTGGTCTTGAAGGTAGATTACATGAAAATAACCTACACTTCTCTGATAAAAGTCCTTCATTTTTCTGCATAGGGTAAATCTGTTCTTCTTTCTTCCACGTTAAATCTATGGAATCTTTTTTCTGCCTAGATTCTGATTAGATGTTTTATTTGGTACAATAAAATTTATATCTGGATAGGTGAAGAGGAATGTTTGTAACATGGGAAAGGAACTGGTTAAAGAAAAAAAAATAATCAGCTCATAAATACAAGAGATAAAGGTCGTCATAGTAAGTAGGAATGCAAGGGCTGATACAGCCTCAATCCATGTGGGGAGATTGTGCACCACATGGCCAATCTGCATCACATGATATGAAAGCACACATAAAATGGTACTACTGCAGATGTGTGTATAGACACATTTCCTCCCTCATTCCGAGTAAACTCAGGCCTGCGTATGCTAATTAAATGTCCTTATGATCTGAAATTGAGCAGTATTAATAAACTCTGTGTAGATTGTACTATCATAAAGTACAAGGTCATACTCATAGGGATTAATAACAAGACTATCTGATCACTGCTGGTGTTTCATCAGTTGGAAAAAACAGAGGGGAAAGACCCTATGTGTGTTGTCAATCAGAGGACGATGAGGAGCAATTAATCTGGTGTGACCATGAAAAGGCAAATGCACTTCCTAGAACCTAAAAGATGAGGCAATTCCAGTAATGATACAGGATTACTAACAATATTGTACAAGGCTTCATCCAGAATATTTGGCTTAATTCTGACCACCTACATTCAAGAAAAAATTATTCAAATAGAAACAGAGGAAGAGACTGGCTACTGGGATACCCAAGGAAACTTAGAAGCCACTGTAGAGACTAAAAGAACTCACCTTGCATAGCCAGGAAAGCAGAGCCAATACAGCTCTCTTCAGATACACCAAAGGACTGAAAGATAAAGAAATTTTGAAAGCTCAAGGTCGCTGCTGGCAAGGGAATAGAGCATCACAGCCTGGCTCTAATGAAAAGTACTGAGAAAATTAAGAGAACGCCTGTAAGCACAAAAAGTTCTGCAACAGTCTGCCTGAAAAGGCATCAAGGGAAAAACTCATTCATTCCTAGGTGGAAAAGAGTCACTTAGTGAGAGGAATCCCATGAAATGGTGAATCATGATTATGTAGGTCCTGCCCAGCCTCACATTACCACAACGTTTTACAGACTTCTGACTTCCAGCTACCAAAAAATCTAGTGGTAGTTGACCAAGAGCTACAACAATATTTGGAGAGTGGGCAGACACAGGAATGCTTGGGGTTTTTTTAGCACACCATAGGAAAACCCATTCACGTGACTGAAAATCTTTCCACAGAATTCAATATAAGACAGTGAGCAAAGCTGATGGAAAGCAAGAAGCTAGCTCAAAGGACAGAGAACACAACTGGTAATCAGAATGGCTAGTTCCAGTCAGGTATCTTATCACCTTGTTAGATAAAGTTACAGAAATTACTTTTCTTTTATGTACTTAATACCTTTTTGTATAATAACAACATCAAATAGTATCATTCAGTCCTAGTAAAAGTGATAACAAACAGTGATATGTTGGAATTAGGACCTATTTTATAATATTATCTTAGAATACAGGATGGTTTCTTGTCATTCCCACCATACATTCATACTTTTTTCTTTCTGAGGGAGCTAAGGAAACAATACTAAGTGTTCAAATAAGTTAATATCTTCAGAGTCGTGATAATCAAACCGTGTTTCACTTTGGAGATTTTATTTTTAAAGACATGATAGAATATATTACTATATGTTTTTCAAATGTATTGTAGTAGGAGAGTAAATGGGGTTTTAATTTTTGATAATCACTTAAAAACTAAATAGATAACTAACTAACTAACTAACTAGTATAGTTGCCTGGAACAGCAAACATACTGGACTCAGTGATCCAAGAGGTCTCTTTCAGATTCATATTACAAGAAGTATATATGCATGTGCCAACATGGATTTTGTGCTGTGATTTGAAAGCCCTCAAGATGAAAAGTGCTATCTACTATAAAGTAAATGACATTGAATGCAGTGAGCCCATTTTTATTGAATCATTTCCAAAATGTATATGGGAAATATTTGGCATATGTTTACTCAAGTTCTTCTACTTCACATTTACTCAAGAACTTTTCTATTTCACATTTTAGGGACATTTCACTGGTGTCTTCAGTGGATTTTCTGTGTACATAAAGATGAGAAAACAATAGTCTTCAAGTCACCAAACTGTAACCTTTTCCTTAAAGACAATTGTTTCATTATTACTAAATTGAGCTTGAATGGTAAAATAGTGTCCAAAGGTTCTTAAAAAAATATGAAAAGACTTTGCTAAAAGGTTATATATCTACTGTATGCTGTACATTATCTTAGCATAAGTAAAACTACACTTCTTTTTATCAAAACATGACAAAGAGAGCACATCCAAATCGATAGATGGAAAATGTAATCCTACAAGCTGTCAGAATCACAAATAGAAAAGATGAATTTTAAAGACAGGAAAGCAAACATACTCAGTGTGAGAAAGGTTACTGCTGAAAGGACTAATCTGACTTTTTAGAAGAGCATGGAAAAGATATTACATGTTGACCTTAGAGCATGTCACCAGTTGTTCTTCAGAAAAAAAGTACCAATTCCTAACACTCTTTATGCTTTCCAGCAATAAAACTCATCTCAAAGTATCTAGTCTGCCATCTCTGCAACTTTGCCCTTTACATACAGAGCTTCTAGGTGAATATGCTTATCACTACAGATTTCCTTGCTGCTTTTGTCTAGGAAGTCAACAACAAATTCATGTTACTTCAGCATTTCTTTTTCTTTGTGAGGGCTGTGAGACCCATTCTATTTTACACAACAGGACTCTATCTTGTTTTACACTAAGCAAGCAAATTTTGCACCTTCAAAATCAGACGCAAAGTAGATTTGCTTTATGATTAGTACCTAGTCTGAACACACACAAATAATATAGATCTGCTTTATTAGCAACTCTTTAATTTACTCTTAAGTTTCGGTATATCTGGAATTGCAGCTAGTTTTCAAATAGTAAGTCTACTAAGGAAAGACTACTATGATAAATAGCATTCCAGACACCTTGTGTTCTAGCTTTCTCATCTTTATTTACAATGCTCAATACCTAGTTCTCAGCTTGTAAAACATCCTGAGAAACCCACAGACAGAATGAAGAAAAGCACATGTGTCTATCTTTGCAGCTAATCTGTAAAACACAGGTATAGTTGTACAGATACAAATCATTTCTACCCAAAGAGAGATGTTAAATTGCAGTCTCTTGATTCTAGAAAGAAGAGACTTGGTGATTTGCGATTTAGTTCTAGTTTGCCTAAGCACTGTATCTAACATTAATTGAAAGACTAGATATTATTAGACAACACTGCGGGACATCTGTCTGGATTCCAGGCAAAGGGGGAGAAGATGATAGAGCTGTTTATTTTGCATGAGCTACTCTGAATAAAATGTCTGTCTTAATCCTGATGACTTTTTCCACTCAGACTGAATGATAATCCAAAGTTTATGCAAACTTTCCAAACCACTTGAACTTGCAAGATGGCCTGAAGACCATAAGGGAAAAGTAATTTTGCTATTTCTGTGTTAGCATCTGTGCTTTTCTTTAATGGAAGGTAGCTGAGAGACATTTTGGATTACCACAGAAGAGAGAGAGAGTAACTAATCAAGAAATGGCATTCTATTTTTCATCACTCGTGAACATCCCCAGCTCACATCTGCAACAAAGCACCCACCTACACAACTCAAAAGAAACTTTTGCAGGTAAAATGAGCTCAGAATAGCAAATTTTGGGATCAAGGAAGTAACTTTGAGATCATTTTTTCACATGAGAAGGAAAACAAAAATAAAATACTGTATTTAGTTCTTTTCTTTTGCATTTCAGTTCAGGATGTTCTCCAGTTATAGCGACAGATACTCATCATCAGGCAGCGATGGGTCTCACACATCTTCTATTGGCTGACTATCCTCAAGTTCCCCTACCCCAAAACCCATATATCCCCTGGTTTCTCAAAAGAGGCCAGTGAACTATCCAAGAATAAAATTCCCAGACCATTTTCTACCACGCCATTCATCTAGAGCCACAGGTGAGAGCTCTGGTCAGCAAGAGATAATGGAGGAAGAAATGTATGCCCTCTCTTAAATAGAATAAATGAGAGGAACAGCTTTAGCTAAACAGCTGGACTGTTGTTTCAGTAACTATTTTCTCTGGTAATTGATTGGCTGCGATTGGTGGTAAAGGACCCATGGATACATATTAACTCAAACTGTTATAACTTTGTCATCAAAAGAAAACCTCCACACATGCAACAGTCCCTGAGGAGTGCCGTGTTAGCTGATTAATGCAGTCCCTACACTTACAAAAACAACAAAATTAACAAGAAAAAAAAAAAAGAAAAAAAAAACAAACCAGAGAGAAGATGACCTTGAAATTCTTCAGCTGAGACCAGAGGATATGTCAAAGACTGCAGCAGGTCCAAATGAGCATGCAGGGAATCTGACACCCTGCCAGCAATGCAGAACAGAAACTCCCCAAGAGAAAGACCTACAAACCACTAAACTAATATGACTGGAAGCTACGTTCCTTAAAAGTAACAGTTTTCTTTGCCTTTTTATGTTGGAAATTATTGTTACAGGTAAGAAGGTCTGCAGAGAAGGATGACGGAGCAACATTAACTTATAAGACTACGTGGTAAAAAAATCTCTTCTGATTTTTATTTTTAAATTTTTATACAATGCTGAGAAAAGCCTCCAAATAGCTGATATCTGTCACTCTTCTTAGCTACTTCAACAGCCCTCAGAAGTCTGCTATCCAAGCTCCTTTGATGTTTAGCAAATTTGTCCTTGTAATATCCTTGCTGGTTAAAGAATTGCTATTAGCCCTCTTGATACAAAGAAAGCAGATGTAAAACCAGCTACTTCAGTATCAAATAAGGATACTCTGTTAAAGTCAAGAATGAAACCTGAATTTCCCTAGCCAAAGCCCAGCGTCTTAACCTCAGACTAACTGCCAAATTCAAAAGTATTTTCTTGTTTTTATCAGAGATCCCACATCAAAATCAGCCCCATACTGCAGGGTATGTCATAGCCACCAGAGGTGTATTATTTTGGAATACACTGAAAATCATTACATTTTGAAAGAAAATTATAACAAGTAAGGGGAAAAAATCCAAAACAAAACACCAGCTGTTGATTTATTTTTTTTCATTTTAAAAGAATATTAAAAAAACCCAACTTTTGCCACACTAATACTTCTCAGATGATCACAATGAAACTTTAGGCATTTTTTTCAGCAAGTACCGTTGGACAGAACCAACCACAAAAATTAAAAAAAAAAAAAAAAACAAAAAACAAAAAACAAAAAACACAACAGCCTTGTAAGCAAATATTGCAATGATTGTAAAAGATAACACTCATAGGAAAAAAAAATGCAAAAAGTTGGGGTGTTGGTTTTGGTTTGTTTTTTTAAGTACATATCCTGGTTTGAGGTAAAACAGGACCAATTTTGTTCAGTAACTCTGCTTTCTAACTAGGCCTCTTCTAACTGCTGAAATTAGCAGCATGTTGTGCAGAAAACTGCTCTTTCTCAGAGGGATAAAATCCATGTTTATAGCTGATGACGAGGCACAGTATGCAGAGAGTTCTTGTTTATACTTATTGCTATAACGACCAAGGCCAGTCAACTTTGTTATTTGCCCCATTGGAGGGTCGGAAGTGTAAAAGCATAGAGGGGTCCCACCTGTGGGGAGGAGCAGACAGGACAGGTGACCCAAAACTGATCAAACAGTGTATTCCATCCCATCTGCCTCATGCTCAGTATACAAGCTGAGGGATCAAAGGGTCAGCCCTCTGTTTCTTTCTTTCTTCAATGGCCAGTGTCAGAGGAGGACTCTTGTCTATTCGTCTGCCTTTGATCCCGACCCGTGTGTTCCTGAATCCAGTTCCCATCCATTGCTGAGTCCAGTCTGGGACTTCCCCAGTGCCTGCTGGTGACATGATTGTCATCCTGGGAGCTTGATACAGTTTTGCATATATTATACTATTTTCTTTTTATTATTTTGTTCTTTATATTTCATTAAAGTAGTTTAGTTCTTATTAAACTAGTCTCCCTTCTTCTCTCTCTCCTGCTCAGCAGAAGAGAGGCAACACCTGTTGCTCAGCTTGCTTGGGCCAATCCAGCCCAAACCCAAGACAGTACAAAACCAACAAAAGAATTAAGGTGACATATGCATTTAGGAGAATAATTCTGTCAAAGCTTAAAATTCACACGGTCTCAAAACTAATTTGATAAATTCATGGGGAAAAAAAAAATCAAGTTCTAGTGCATATTGCTCACTAAAAAAGTCTGGAAGTCTAGTTGGGAGAGAATGTAAGTGTATTTGAAAAGTCTCATTGTATGCTTCCCTTATTCATATGCCAAGATGATGTGAAGGCATCTTCTACTGGCTGTTTTTGAAGAACTTAAATTAGAGGCACCTTAGGTGTCACTAGGTACAAAATTCTTAGTGCAAACCATTTACCAGGCTCACGGCATCGCTTATGTCTGCTTTGAAAAAGATTGAATAAATTTCAGGGCCTCACCACCACATGTTAAGTGTGACTAGTTTTAGCAGAGTTGAGCGAGTGAGTTATTGAAGAGCTCATTAGAAGGACACACACTGAACTGTAAAGGTTATAGAAAGACACATCCAAACTTGCTAGCAGTTGCTTTCATGAGAAATTTCCAGTGAAAAGGTCACTAAAGAGCCTGACTTCTCCCCTGCTTCAAATTACCATGCAATTGTGCAGTACAATGCCTGAATTACAGGAAGTATTAACAATGAGAGAATTAGAACAGCTCAAGAAAGTTCATAAAAATCACAGAAGCGGTGGGGTTAATATTATATTTGTGGCCTTCAAGACAAGGTCAAACAAGGAATATGGGGAGAATAACACTACGTATGTATTATCATGCATTATGTTGCACATACCTGAACACATATATGCAGAGACATACATATATATGCCTGCACAAATGCTTTATTCTTACCCATAACATGCCTCCATATACATTGGGAAAAATGGTCAATAACCTATTGACTCACAAAAACATGGGTAGCCCCATATCTCAGTACCACTGATACACAACAATTCATGATGATGTAAAAGAAGAGGAACGTATTGCTGGACGAAGCCTTAGGTTAACCCTTCATTTTACATAAATCACTACAGCTCATCCATTTCCTGTGAGCTAGGCAGCTAGAAGATCTAGCCCTTTGAAGCCCAAGTATCTCACTCTCTTTGGTTTACCTCCTTGTAAAAAGAAACAACACATTTGATCTTTTCTTCTTTTAACAGTTTATCCCAGATCCCTAATAAAGAAAAGGCAGAAAAAAGCTAAATTTTCTTTAGAATCTGACACAAAAGAACAATCCAGTTCTTCACGGTGAGGATGAGTCTCTAATGATTTGTGGTGAGGGAAAAATCAAGTTAATGAAAGCCTTTTTAAAGTACCTTCCATCCCATGTTCAGACTGGGACAACAAGGTGAGGGATTTTTTTCAGCATTTAAAGAGTGTAAACAGATACTTGAAATCATTCCCACACGTTATAGATTAAGACCAAATATGAATTCCTTGTCTTTCAACAAATATTGTGAAGGGATCAAAAATCCATTGCATTTGGGGACAACATCATGTGATGTGGAAACATATATCACATGGTCAGGAATAGTGGAAGAACTAAAAAAAACCCCCAAATATTAGAGCTTTGCTTTTTCTTGTCATCTTAGCTGCACTAAACAAAATTAAGCAACCTCAAATCATGTGAAATGAAATCACCGGTTTTATCTGGTCCGCAAGTTGCCCACTGCAGTAATAGATAATAACTTGTTTCCACTATCCTCAAATTAATTTCTCCACTTTACAGCATAAATACAGCAAAGTCACAGGTTGAAATAGACAGCATAAAAGATAGGTGAGATTCCCTCATTCACACTGAACATGGGAGTCTCTGGCTGATTCACCTGAGAAGAGTATCAGGTGGCAAACCACAGAATTGAAGACCTATTTTTCATTGCTACCAGATGCATTGAATCCAAACCAAAGACATTGCAGCTGAGTTGTAAAGCAGAGTTAGATGCATCATTGATATGACCACAGGGAACTGCGCAGCATTATCTTCTGATGCAACTGCATTAACAAAGGCTACCAAGAAAATTCAAGTCCTTTTGGTTTCCCTTCCTGGTAAGAATGTGTTGTTTTGGTGGCTGGTGAGCAAAACTAAGTAATACAAGGTCTTGTCACTGTATTGTGTTCTTGTAGACAGCATATAAAAGGAGGAGATCTCAGCTCAGACAGTGGTAAGTTAAAGGCTCTTTATTAAAGTTGTAGATCAGAATGGAAGACCTACTCCCAGAAAGGTTTCCAGGAAGATAGGAGGATCTGAATCCTCTGTTTATTTATTGTATTACTTGAATAATTTAACGATACTCTGTACTGTCCATCCTGCTCTCCATCAGGTCCCAGAACTCCTCATCCTCCAGGCATTCCCAGTCATGACTCACTCTCAACGCTCTAGGCTGGGAGATCATCTGCTGGCTCTAGAAGCTGTTTCTAACATTTCCTTTGTACTTCCCTCCAAGAAACAACGCTCACTCAACAGTATAGGATGCTGGATTTATGCGCAGCTTTCTCTATCCAGGCTAGCAGATAGGAAGATTAACACTGCGCAGGTATGGCCAAACAACTCACACTGGGCATTCAATGGTCCAGCAGCCTGAATCCAAACATCAGCTCCTTTCCTAAGCACATTTAATCATGCCCCTCTGCAGCGTTAATCATTTTCCTGCCAGCCATTATCCTGTCAGTCCACTAGCTCTCATTTCAAATAGGTCAATGGCTTTATGCATAGCTTTTCACACTTTCAAGTCCATCTTTAAAGTCACTGTGAGTTCAGTTCCTGCCACGTACCTGTATTTGTTATATTTGTGCATTGCCCTGTCAGCATTATCTTCCTGCGTGCAATTTCCAGCCCTTTCAAAGTACAAACATTCTGCTTTTGATTCTATTATCTCACTGATTATCAGTCACAATCTGACTCTTCCCTTTGATTCAATTGCACAGCAACAGTAATGAGTTGATAAACAGCTACTTATGTTTTGTGGGTCATCTTAGCTTTACACTAATCTGTATGCTTTTTTTAAAATAATAAAAAAAAAAATCTTAGAAGAAAGTCCAGGGATTTTTGCATTGTGTTTACCATGTTTCCCTGTGGTCTGAGATCATAACTCAGGCTGTCCTCAGTGAAGATCCAGGTCATAGGTTGTTCTGTCGCCTTCCAGGTTCTTCGGTTGTATCTATAATAGATCACAACACATTGTCAAAGTTCAGGCATGAAATAAAGAACAATTTTCCCAGCTTTGCAATCATTGATTAGTTAAACTTCACCCACCTAGCCATGCCTCGTCCTCACAGTGAAGAGCTGGACCATTCTTTTATATCACAGTCTAAAGAAAACTTACCTTTTCGACTTTTTCTCTATTACTATTGTTTTGAGAGCATCAGCCAAAGCATTCTTGCTTATCACAACAGTAGTGCAACAACATCACAAAAAATACTGGCCTTCTTAGCCAAAATACCAATGTTCAGTCTGAACATTTCACCGAGCTGCTGTTTCTCTGCTGTTTTTTAAGGGTCAGCTCAGGCTGCGTATGCAATAAAAAGATCTAATGTTAAGTCAATGCAACTGAACAAAGATTTTATTTTTTTTCCTTAGTGGGTGTATACTTCAATTCAAAATAATCTTGGATTTTAATGCTGAAACACAACACAATTATCAGGAGCAAATACTGCAGCTAAGTCTGAACAAATAGCTTTTCCTGATTAATATTGCTTCCTTTTCATTTCCCAAACACTTCTGTATTCCTATCATTAACTTTGTATCCAAAATTAACTGTCAGATTTAGCATTACTGTTTTTTAACCTTTATGTAGAGTTACCTTAATATTTCATCCCACAGATTGGATAATCTTTTATTGGCTAGGTAAAAGGAAGATCTGTTTTGGAGGAATACCCTATTCAATAGGTAGGTTATACTTCCTACATTAATAACCCATAAATAGAGCCTGCTGAAAATATTGATGAGAGAAAAACTGAAGTCTAGGAAGATTTTTCCAAACCATTTCATTAAACAACCAAAGCTGTAAGTGGCAACTTCTAACAATAATCAGACATTTAGGAAGTTCTGCTTCTGCAAACATACATAACACTCTGCTTCGACAAACACTTCCTGCAAAAAATTGTTCCAGAAAGACACCTTGACACCTTGTACGAACACCTGCAGAAGGGACACAGAAGACAAGTAAGGTCTCCCTTCTGTAAACACATGTCATAGTAAGATCTCCCTCATCTGTACAGGAAGAGAGTTGCAGCACCACCTTTACTAGTGCACTAGAAACAGAGCTTCTTTCCAGGTAACAATAGTTCCTAAAAAACACTAACTGAATGAAACAGGTCTGTCACTTCAGAAAATATTTTTACAGCATCTGTCATGTTTTATTATTTGAATAAATAAAGGATACAAACAAGACAAACTCTACAGATAGTTGTTGCAACTTTCATCCACTCTAGTGGAATAGCTAAAAATATTAAGTTTCTGCTATGGATATAAAACTATACCAGCTGCTCTTTTTGTAGCTTATCTAAAGTAACATTTGTATTGCATAAAGCACATAGAGCTTCAGGAATGGAACATAATAGTCCTACATGTAGTCACAATGGTTGGCGGTAATTATGAAACATGAAGTCTTGAGTATTCAAAACACCTATGCAGACAAACATCCGTACTCCACAATGCTCTTCTCTGAGGTCATTAGGCACTCAGGCATTTCCTACTCCAAAATCATGTTCAGTGTCATGTGTGTTAATATATTTCCTAAGATCATATATTCTTCTTGTGTAACCAAGGTAGGCAAAAATAAGGGCTTTTAGATGTTAAAACTGCAGCTTTCTAAAAATACTTTATATCAAAACCTGCACCAAGCACAAAAAAAGTGCAGCTAATTACTTACTTCCAGTTGGCTGAATTAATTACTATTCCAAAAATGCATATGCTTAGGGAAAAAAAACCCTGTCAGCTTTTTGACAGTTTGATCTAATACCCTAATACAATATGCACCAATGCCACATGATGAATGGAAAACTAAACCAAAATGGAAAATACATGAGAGAGAGAGAGATTGAAAAGATAAATGATTTTCTTATTTGGACATCTCTTGTTAAAAAATGATACTAAAATGCTGCTTCCTAAACCTAGTTGAATTCTGGGTATACAGGCAGAGATGAAACATTACATAAAGTATCCAGCAAGCTTTTCTCCATACAAAGCCTGAAGTATCTTTTTCTCTTGCAATAACTGCATGTTGACAACATCACCCAATGTAAGAAAAGCAAAATAAAAAGAAGACTCCTAAGAGTTCTTTAAATGTCTAAGTATCACCCTGGACAGAGTAGATGTTCTTTCTAAGTTTCCAGAACATGAATTTTAAATAAAGCTTGTAAGTAAAATCAGAAAAGTATTGAAACAACCACATAAATACCTTCTTTTAAAGACACATCCAAGCTTCGAGAGTGAAGAAGGGAAAAGGGAGGGATAACTTTCCCTCAAATTCTGAGCAAGTGGAAGTCTGATTCTTCCATAGTCCTAGAAGTCAGCTCCAGTATGGTAACTTGCCATTGAAGAATTCCCCTCCGAAAAAAGGGATGAAAGGCTTTGATAAAGACCGAAGATGTGTATATTGCATAACAGAGACAGACATCTCTTTCCGCATCAGAAATCAGACTTGTCTTTCCACACAGGCCTGTGTAATTACTACGTTTGAGCTTTGCTCATTGGTGTATATCTCTAGGCACTATTTAGCAGTTACTTTTTTCATTGTCTTCAGATATCCCTCCTCCTACCCAACAACTAGGTATAAGTTTTCCTCAGCACACTTTCATGATCTTTCATGGTCTGTGTTCTTCCTCTCATATCTCTCTTGCTTTCACCTAAGCTTGGCATGTCACACACAGCAGATACTGAACCAACTAATATGAGCACAGCTGCACTTCTGTGATCATCAATACCTCCTATATTGCTTCTAGTGACTCTTGACCTAACAACATTTTATAAGACCTGGAGAGGATAAAATATGTTTTAGCGTTGAAAGAAACACCATGCCCCCCCTCTGATATTTCCTACCTACATATTTCAAGCTGACAAGAAGACACGAGTGAGACTAATCTCACATAACCATAGTTGTCTACCTCTAAGCTAGTTTTCCAGGTTCTTTTTGTAATCAGTAGAAACAAGTGGACATATCTAAGATAGAATTCATTGAACGTCTCTCCCAGACATAGAATCATAAAATGTTAGGGGTTGGAAGAGACCTTTGGAGATCATCTGTTCCAACCCCTCTGCCAGAGCACAGCACAGAACCTACAGCAGGTTGCATAAGATGGCATCCAGGCGGGTTTTGAATGTCTCCAGAGTTGTACACTTCACTACCTCTCCAGGTAGGCAGCCTCTTCCAGTGCTCTGTCACCCTCAAAGTAAAGAAGTTCCTCCTCATATTGAGATGGAACTTCCTATATTAAAGTTTGTGCCCATTGCCTCTTGTCCTGTCACTGGGCACCCCTGAGAGAGGACCAGCACCCTCCTCCTGACACCCTCCCTTTAAGTATTTGTAAACATTTATGAGATCCCCTCTCATTCTCCTTTTCTCCAAATTAAAAAGACCCAACTCCCTCAGCCTTTCCTCATATGAAAGATGCTCCAGCCCCCTAATCATCTTTGTAGCCCTTTGCCGTACCCTCTCCAGCAGTTCCCTGTCTTTCTTAAACTGGGGAGCCCAGAACTGGACACAGTACTCCAGATGTGGCCTCACCAGGGCAGAGTAAAGGGGCAGGATGGCCTCGCTTGACCTGCTTGCTACACTCCTCATGGTGCACCCCAGGAGGCCATTGGCCTTCTTGGCCACAAGGACACATTTCTGGCTCATGGTCAGTCCTGTTGTCCACCAGAACTCCCAGGTCCTTCTCTGCAGAGCTGCTTTCCAGCAGGTCAGCCCCCAACCTGTACTGCTGCATGGGGTTGTTCTTCCCCAGGTGCAGGACCCTACACTTGCCTTTGTTGAATTTCATTAGGTTTTTCCCTGCCCAACTCTCAAGCCTGTCCAGGTTGCGCTGAATGGTGCGTCAGCCACCCCTCCCAGTTTTATGTCATCAGCAAACTCCATCCCTTCATCCAGGTCATTGATGAATACATTGAACAGGACTGGACCCAGTACTGACCCCTGAGGAACACCACTAGTTGCAGGCCTCCAACTAGACTCTGGCCCACTGATCACAACCCTCTGAGCTCTATCTGTCAGCCAGTTTTCAATCCACCCCACTGTCCATTCATCTAACCCACATTTCCTAAGCTTACTTACAAGGATGTTGTGGGAGACGGTGTCAAAAGCCTTGCTAAAGTCAAAACAGACAACATCCACTGCTCTCCCCTCATCTATCCATCCAGTCATGTCATTGTAGAAGGCTATCAGATTAGTCAGACATCAGATTTTTTGGATGTCTGCCTTAAAGCAAGATAAATTGCATCCTACAAGCACCAATCTTCCTCCATCAACCAGAAGGAGAGTCTTCACAGAAAGCTTAGAAGCCAATATCTAAATGTCTACGTTTACGAAGGGATTTCCATAACACCTGTGCTCATGGAGAACACTGTTATATGACGAACACCCCAAAACATGTAATTGGTATAACAATATTAACCTCAGTGATCTGTAGCTTAAGCTAATCCTTATCATAAAATGGGGAAAAAAGATTTCTATGATTGCCTCCTACAGACCTCTCTCACCTTATTTTGAAGTGTGTTACTGGTCAATGCTGAAGACAAGGTATTGGCCAGTGTGGAACTTGGGTCTGTTCCAGCCTGCTGATTCCTGCATTAAATCCAAACAAGTATAACAAAAAAAGAATAAACAGTTTGCTCTAGGATACTTTCCAAGGAGAAAAAGATAGATAAATAAGTCTCAGAAAGGCTGATTCAGTCTCATCGAATCTCATTTGGAATTTATCACTTATTCCAATGTTACCACTATGCAAATTTCTACAAGAGCTGAACGTGTGTTTGATTCATTAGCACATAGTTTTGCATTCACCTTCCATGGGCAGGGTTGGGCTGAGTATGCAGAAATCAAATGCTTGCAGACTGCCGATTAGAAGGATTTATTGCATGCCTTTCAGGAAGAATCTAGACATAGCTACTCCCAGGGAACTGCTCAGAAAGCGTGTATTCCGCTTAAACATAGGTGTCAATGGGTGGTAACAGACTGCTGAGGATATCTATTTGTTAATAAACAATAGCTGATGAAAAAGCTTTTTTCTTGATTTCTTGGGTGAAAATCTGTGATTACCTTCATTGCTACCAGTATTACATGCTAACAGCAAGATACCAGCTTCTGGGTAAAAGGAGGTCTTCCTTTTGAGCTAAGGCAGTAGCTGGTTCCAGTTAGTTTTCCTTGGAAACCAGTTCTATCTCATGAGAAAGCTTTGATTTTTTGACATTTATTTTCAACAGATTTTGAGCAAGCTGAAAATACTATTTTTATTTTTTAGAAAACAGAATAAAGATACAAAAGGAAACCTTCACAAATGCCAAGAGCTCAGCTGTGTGCTTACTTACAACTGTACACAGAATCACCTCTCTGCACGTGAGAGGACAAACAATTCCCACAGCACAAGCGCTCACCTTTTTTTTTTTTGATAAGTTCCATCCTGTGCTTCAGAAATCTTAACAAAAATTTCACAGAATTCAGCATGCCATAACAAAACACATTCAAGTCAACAAAACAACAGTGTACAATCTATTTCTTTGCTTTTCTTGGGCGAGATTTCAGTATTTTTCCTAAACTTGATTTGTTGTATCAGGGATTCAAAGCTTCAGCCAAATATAATTTTTATCCTATGGGAGCAGCCAAAAAAAGGGAAGGACAGACAAAGGTGAGATGAAATCTAAGGAAGATATGAAACCAGATAAAGAAATGGGCACACAGGCAGAAAAATACTATACCACTGGGAGAAGCAAATAAAACAAATGGGTGCTAAGGGAAGCAGTTGAAGAACACAGACTGCTTCTGAGAGGGCGCTTCATCATGATGTTTTTTGGATGGATTGAACGTTGGCTAAGCTATAATAACAATTATCTTGTCTTTGTTTTGGGTGGTGCTGCAATCTGAAGCCACATTTCTCCTTTCTTCCAGATATACAGTAACAATCTAAAATTATAGCTGTTTAAAATGCATTAGAGAAAAAAAAAGCCTTGGCATCTATTGTTTTCATTTTCAGCACATCTTTAGCAGATTTGAAAACATCACAGCATTTTATAAGCAGCCTCTTATTATTTCAGTCCTAAAAACGGTGGTCACATCAACTTACAATATTGTTTCTGAAATTTAATAACACTATGCACAGAAGCTGCAAACTAAGGGAGTTTACAATGGAAATATTATAGATAGAAATCTTAATTAAAAACTTGTCCCATCGTAAGCCACTGAACATCAGAAAGTGTTTAAAAATGTGAACGATTGTCATAAAAACACATCCACATGAATTATATACCCAGTCCGCTAAATTTTCTGTGCCTGCAGTTTTCTCTATTTTTTATTACTATTTTCTCATACTGCCTATAATTGTCTACTGAAAAACAATCTGGAAATAAAAGCAATGTGATTCACATTGACCCATAAGAGCTAAACCTAATGGCTTGAAGTGAAAATGATAAACCAGAAACAATGATAAACCAGAAATATAACTCATCACATTGTTCACAGAGAAGCAGTTTTTTCCTAAACTTTTGTGTTTTACATCCACTCACCTTTTATCCTCAAGTTCTTCTTCACTCTGCAGTCTCCTCCTTACACCTCCATCACTAAACAACCCCTGACAATACCCCAGATTTCAGTAGCAGTTCTGCAGCCTGCCCCCTCAGTATCTTCAGCTCTCCCCCACGTCCTTAGCTGAGAAATAAAACCAGTTTGCTGTGCTTTGTCTTGAGATTTCACATTTTGACTCATGCATTGGCCATTCCCACTGAATAAACTTGGCAAAAATCACTAGGAGTTGACTTTTCTGTACTCCCCTTCTCTATCGATATCCCTTGTCTACCTAGTTCCTGGTTTTTACCAAATTTGTAGGAAGTTACTGTCTTTTAGACCTCTGCTGTATCATATTGAAATTGGCTAATAAATTTGAAAGTTATTTAAGGGAGTAGGGATCTGTCAGCCATATAGTTTGGTCATAAAAGGCTTCTTTCCCTAAGAAGACAGGCTTCCCCATTGTTGTCGCACTTCAGAAATACATAAAATTACTTCCTTTAATCCATCACATTCAGTTTGTGGATTTTCCACAGAGAGAAAGGAAAGATGTTGCATTAACAGAGTTAAATCCCAACTCTTTCTCAGCTTGAATCATTAAACTCTTGCACAGGAATAGCTGTGATGGTCTTTTTGAACAGGGAGAGACATTCCCTAGCAGTAACAGAGAATGATACAACACTCAGGCAGTCCAAGTCCTTGTCAATGTTATTGGAGATTGAGGAAGAAGTCAGAGTTTCTACAGGATGTTTGCACATGAAAGCAAAACAACAAATTCAACTGGAAGGAAAGGAAACACTGTCTACCAAATATCTAGCCATCATGGGTGGCCCATCCTACATAGTACCAACTTCCTTGTTTATCTGTGTTTCTTAATATCACCCACAATCCTCCTTTCCACCCTATTACTATTTGATGGAGATGATGTTTCTTCTAGTTTACTCCTGTGTGGCTGGCAAAGGAGCCCAAGTTAATTTCTGCCATGTCTTTAATCTTGAAGTATACCCTCAAGTAAATTCTTGAGTTCATTTCTGGAGTTAATATCTTGGAAAAACAGTCCCTTCCGTTCCTTTCATGACAGTATGACTAATAAGAAGAGGAAACTCAGGCTGATGAGGCAAGAGAAGGTAAAACATTAACCAGAAAGAAAAGTAAAATGTGAGGAAACCTTCACATTGAAATAAAACAGAACTGATCTCAACAAGAATGTCTAAAGAAGTTAGGTAGAAAATACATTAACAGTCTAGGAGATGGAAAAAGTCTCTTTTTTCTCCCTTTCATTTTTTTTCTTTCACCTTTTTCAGTTTATCTACTATATTAAAACCTCTTACTCCCAGGCCGTTGTTCAGAGATCTCATTAATCGAGATGTAGGAACATAACAATGAAGCAAGCAAATAGACTTTGATTCATAGACATTTAAAGCTGCAAGAGATTGTTCAGACTATTTATTTTGATGCCTCGTATCACTCATCTGGATTTCTAATTCTAGCAACAGAGGAAAAAGAAAAATCTTATGCATAAATAAAGTGTTCTGAGATTCCTTATTTGTGTCCCACCCCCAGATACACAAGCTCAGAAATTAGTTATCCAGAATATTTAAAATAATTCAAGCATCCAGAATTAAAAAAAAACAAAACATCAAAGTCAGTGAAGAATTGCCAGAAAATGCTGCCAGTTTTCCTTCATGCCTCAGATGCCTTCAGCCCAAAACTAGAGGAGGCATGTTTCAGTGAAAATGACCTTATTACCTAGAGATATGAATGTTTGTCACAATCCCTGTCTTCCAGGAGCTCTGCCTGTTCAATTTGAGTGTTAATTTAAACATAACACCAGACAAAAACTAGGAAAAGGTTGCCCTACTCTGATTTCTGACACTTCTTCCTTTTTTTTCTCATAATTCCAGCTCCCACATGGATGCCTGCCCATGCAAATCCAGGAGATTTTTTTGTTTGTTTTCATTAGGAACTAGAAAATTATCCCATGATCAAAAAGAAAGAATACTAAAAAAACCTGAAATCAGTCTTTAAACATACATCAAATAAACATGGTGTCTTCTAAGCACATTGATAATGAAAATAGCAGTAGTTACAACAAAACTAAAGGTTACATTCAAGACAGAAATAAGACAGTGTCACTCCCACCCAAAAGCTTTTCCCAAATGTTTATTATAATACATTATTGAAATATGTGTGGGATCAGAAACATAGGGACAGATGGATGGAAGAACTTGCTTACGAGAACACGAGAGACCAGAGAGGAACTGGGCAACCAGCCCAAGTGTCGAAACCCTTCAGCCATTAGAAACCTCCACTCTGCCATAGTTTGTTATGTTCTGCCTCATCCGTGAGACTCTCACAGGACTCTGTTCCTCCTGGGAAGAGTGTAAATTAAGTTTAGACATTTGTTTTTACATCTCAAAAGGAAGGTAGGTCAATTCCAGATGCATATATCCTTCTGGGAGATGACTAGGTAATGCTCCCCACACCACCACTGAATTTGGCCTGAGGGCCTGATTTACAAAGGAGATTTTATTTTTGATCTCCTTCCTTCCCTTTGAGTAAACCACCTTTACAAGGCTTGTCTTGCACAGAGGAGGAGGGTATGTTTTCTGTGAACTCTGCTGCTGAAGCTGAGTTCATAAATATCAAAGAAGAAAGAAATGCATATGAATGGCAGCAACAGTGAAAATGCTAGAACAAGGAAGAGAAACAGGGTAAGAGGGAGAAATGCTTGGGAGGATCATTTAAAAGCTGTAAAATAAAGCTATTTGTTTTGCAGCAATGGAAACATCTGAAATGAGAAAGCAATTTGCAGGCTATTTGGTCTCAAAGCTCTAGCATGATCAAACAAATATGCCTACAGAAGAAAAAAAGATCAGGATCTTTTCATGCTGTTAAGATCCTCTTTTCCTGGTTTCTCACCTCACAGAATTAGACATGAGGAACTCAGTATTACATTTTCCTGCCAGTGTTTAAATGGCAGTCCCAAAACAGGCTACTGCTTGGTCTCAAAGTCAGGGGCCACATTTCTCACACTTACCCAGCACTCCTGCAGATTGAGAATTAAAGCTAGGAAAAAACCCAGCTCTCCCCACCCTTCTCAACATATTTCTTTGGTTTTGCATCTGAAGGTCCCCCCCTTCCTTACTGCTGTCCTTCCCCTCCTTTGCAACATCCATTGTTGCTTATACTACAGGCACAAACCCAAGCCAATACTGCAACATGAAAGGTCGTCACTCTCAAAGGAAGCATCTCAATGCAGCACAGTCAGGAAGCAGTGTTTTTATTTCACAGATGGACATCAGGATGCAGACGGCAAGTAAGGGCCCAATGTTAAGCTTATTGGAAGGATTCTGGTGGAATTAACCATGGCCTCCCTGGAATTGTTGCAGATCGTTGTTGAACACCAGTACATTGTCAGAACTAAGCAAAATGAGGTTAATTTGGGTTTAAGTACCTTAACACAGAAAACAATTCCTCTTTTCCTGGTTACATCCATAAAACAATAAGTGTCACAGATACTGCTCCATCTTTTCCATCAAAGGATGGAAAGGGGATGGGGATAACATCAGGCTTGCCTGTCACAAGCTGTGGGATGACACACCAAGGTTGGAGGGACAGGGTACTAGTGAAGGCCTTCAGCCTGTTGTTCCAAGACATGCTGGCTCCACTGCAGCACACTTGAAGTCTTACAGAGATAAGCCAGGGGGTCCTGAGGTCAGAGGAGCCAACAGACAAACACCTCAAAGGAATTAAGGGGTGATGTTCTAAGAAGGTGACATAGTTGACAGCCCAGTTGAAGTGCCTCTACTCCAATGCACAGAGCATAGACAAAAACCAGGAGGCTTTGGAAGCCATTATACAGCAGGAAAACTATCATATAGTTGCCATTACTGAAACCTTGTGGGATGAATCCCATGGCTGGAGTGTGGCTATTGAGGGCTACAGCTGTTCAAAAGGGATAGGCAAGGAAGGAAAGGCAGTAGGATAGCCCTGTATGTTAGGGAATGTTTTGATTGTCTAGAACGTACTGGTGGTGACAAGAGGGTTGAGTGTTTATGGGTAAGAATCAGGGGGAAGGCTAACAAGGCATATATCACAGTGGGACACAATACTACAGGCTTAGGGAAGAGTGGCTGAAAAGCTGAGGAAAAGAACCTGGGGGTGTTGGTGGACAGCCAGTTGAATATGAGCCAGCAGTGTGTCCAGGTGGTCAAGAAGTACAACAGCATCCTGGCTTGCATCAGAAATAGTGTGTCCAGCAGGACTATGGAAGTGATGGTCCCCCCGTACTTGGCACTGGTGAAGCAGCACCTTGAATACAGCGTTCAGTTTTGGGTCCCTCACTACAAGACACTAAGGTGCTGGACCATGCCAAAAGAAGGGCAATGAAGCTATCGAAGGGTCTAGAGCATGTCTTATGAGGAGCTGCTGAGGCAACTGAGGTTGTTTAATCTGGAGAAAAGAAGGCCAAGGGGAGACCTTATCACTCTCTACAACTACCTGAGAGGAGGTTGTAGAGAGGTGGACGTTGGTCTCTTTTCCCAAGTAACAATACAATAAGAGAAGAGGAAATGCCTTCAAGTTGTACCAGGGAAGGTTTAGATCAGATATTAGGAAAAAATTTCTTCACAGAAAGAGTTATCAAGCATTGGAACACGCTGCCCAGGGAAGCGGTTGACTCGCCCTCCCTGGAAGTATTTAAAAGACGTGTACATGTAGTGATGAGTGACATGGTTTAGTGGTGGACTTGGTAGTGCTAGGTTAATGGTTAGACTTGATCTTTAAGATCTTTTCCAACCTAAATGATTCAATATCAAGGTAACTGCAGTTTCAGCAGTAGTTGCCATACCTTTAACTGCTGACAACTACTGTCAATTGACAGTGATTCCATAGTACTTTTATGGCACCATAGGTGTTTGTTTGGGTATTTGGTTGGTTGGTTTGGATGGTAGGGGTTTTTTTGCACAAACTATTGCATGTCTTTAAATATTTCTGTAAATTGATCTTGATAAGTCTTCTTCATTATCATTGCCCACACACTGATTATAAGGCTCAGACACCAGTCTCGTGTTTCACTGACTTGTAGACATCCAGAGTTTCACCCCTGCATTTCACAGCTCTTAGGAACTTCTTTGACCTTATACTGGGAGATACGCACACTGTGAAACAAGCTGAGTTTTGGTGAGCTTATGAAGATATCAGAGGATGACGTATTCCAGGTGAAACAGCCTAGTTCCTATTCCTTCAGCTTCATATATTCAGCTGCATTATGGGATTGCCCTAATGACACAAAGTATCTTTGACGACAACAATATACCACAGACCTACAGATATAGCAGAATCACATATTGTGATGGAATAAGAAGATGACTTAAACCTGATTTTCAAAGGACAGCAGTTCTTGACGAATTAAAGGTTTCAGATTTTCTTAAAATGGGAAAGGTCTTTAAGCATTCTTTACTGATGTAACCAAAGAGTACTGTGCTGATACTCTATTACACTAGAAGTTTACCCTTAGAAACCCTAGAATAAAAGGATGAAAAAGGTGGAAAAGAAGCACAAGTATCAGCTTAAAATTTTAGGCTAAGCTACTACAACACACACTTTGATATAATTTTATCAGGATATCAGACATATGTGACACCAGTCAAATGCAAAACACCAACACCACCATGTCACTTCAACAGACATAACTGTTGAATTAAGATATCTGCAGCTATATATTTAATGTTGTATTAAAAAAAATTACTTCAAACTGTTTTCAGAGTATAATACATTCAAATTGCACCTGGTTACGTGCATCATTCTATCTTATTACAAGACATCATTTTTTTGGTCTGTATTGTTACCACAAACCTTTGCTGAAAATACAAGGCAAACCTCTAGCACAGTCAAAAAAAAATTTTTTTGAGAAGTTGCTTTATCAGATTTTTACCATTTATCCATCATAGCAATATGTTGTTTCTAACAGCTGCTTATAGCTGTTATTTAGAAGACAGCAAAGGGCAAAAAATAGCATTTGACTAATTGCACGGTATTTTGGATAAGGAAAAGAAAAATTCTGTTTGGTCATTTAGTGATTAGCTAATGCCCTGAGGCACGAACATAGACTAACCCAATCTAGCAGGTAAACCTAGAAATTTTATGACGATCATAAAGTTAGCTGGCACTTTTAAAAAGTGCAGCTACACTGTTTGAATCTGACCTCCAGCATAATTTAAGTGCTTTGTGAAGAAATGTTTCATTTCATTTGCTTGAGATTTATCTGATTAGCTTCATGTGATCTCACAACTTTTAATTATGAAAGAGTGTAAAAAGTCTGGGACTGGTTGTGGGTTTTTATTATATATACCCTTTATATCTCCAGTGTTTCAATTAAAGCTATGCTAGACTGTTTCTAATGCTAGGAAATCCTAAATTTTGCAAAATGTCAGGATGCAGTTTGTCTGCCATACATCAACATGCCGCGATTTCCAGAATCCTGCTTGTTTACATGATGAGAATTAGTGCTAGACTTCAATATGATGTGAACACTTCTTTGATTTTTAAAGTAAGTCTTCATCTTTAGAAGCATTGTTTGAATTAGACTCTCATTCATTTCAAGAAGGGTCTGGTCTTACTTTATATGGTGCAATAGAGTAAGGGTCTACAAAAATCTCCTTTTGGGAGAAGCACTTAGTGAATGAGACATTGGAAATTGAAAAGAAAAAAAATAAAAAAAAAAATCAGTGAGCACCCCAGTCCGAGGGACATGATGTTCACGGAAAATCATGCACCGTTGTACAAGATGGGCTTCAGGATACCCTGAGCTTGAAATACATCTGTCTTATTTGCTGAACTCTTTGGAAAATAAATCCACTGCAGATTCTTGCTGGCATCTCAACACCCAATCCCAGGTATACCACCCTTAGAAAATACCTGCTACAGTCTTGATAAATCTTAGTCCTGCCAAAAGCAGGCAAAATTGGAATCCCCCTTTTTGAGTCTAAGGTTCGAGTTCTACATAGGAAAAATCTGAGCAAGAGGCTATTGCCTTCCAGGCAAAGGAGATTTTAGACTTTATTTAGAGTTGGCATAGTCCCATGTACTACAAGAATTTGGCTAGTAACTTTTACCAGTCAAGATTTTACCTGATTTTCACTGGTTATCCCAGACAACTTGGAGTCACTGTGGAGCCTACCACTTTGTTCCCTTCACTGTTTTCATCACTTAGCCAGATTTTCTGAAGTTTTCTTAGATGGAACATGCTCATGTCTTCCACCTACCTTTTGAGACACCCAATGAAAGTGCAGTTGAGTGGAAAGAGCCTAAGGCAATTCCATAATGCAATAGGATGAGAAGGAAACATCAATACCTGTGCAAAATGGGTTGCTACTTAACGAGGCATCAAAAGGTTTTTACAGAAATATAGTTGTTAGAGTAAAAATGTACTGTTTACTTAAGACTAAAAATGTTCAGGGCTTTTGAGTCCATTGAAAGAAATTGGCTCTAGATATGCAGAAACATTTAGTAGGCCTTTTAACTCAGTTGTGGAATTTGAGAATGTTGCCTTCCAGTCAAGAGTTCCTCAATATTGGGTATTTTCTTCCATCTGAACTGTATGTATCAGGTCTGATCACCAACATTTTCAGAGCAGCCCAGAGGTTGCTTTGAGTTACACTAGTTGATAATAAGACAACAACCCTGTATGATGGAGAAAGAGGCATCAGAAAACTTGACATTAGTCACTCTTAGTTTTCTAATACCCATTTAGAGTGGCTCTAGGTGTGTCAGAGATATCATGTGTGTATGAAGGAAAAGGACACATGAAAAAGCTGCACCCTGAGACTTGCAACCATGTTACAAAGCCACAGCCATCTTGATAAGGAGGGATCTGTGTCAGACACCAGGTTTTGTTGCCTTGTGATAGTTAGATATCTTAAACATCATCTGGCTGTATCTGCATAACTGTGGGCAGAAAAAGGAGACTGGCTGATAATGGATCACATCTGATTCCCTACAATCTTGAAGCCTTAAAGATAGTTTTTGGGTTTGTTTTTTTGGTGTTTTTTTTTTTAAAGGAAACTGGTGACAATTAAATATTTTACTATTTGACAGTCTCTGGAAACATACTAAAAGTTCTTATCAATAGCATCCAGTGAAGCATAAACTTAAACTTGGTTATATGCCAACAGATAGCTTGAAGATGGAGGTGTCTGGGGACAACAACATTTCATAGATGAAATTATCAGGTCAGCTTAAGTATCACCCTGATTATTATAAGCTATTCAGCAAATATCTTTATGATTCAATAGCATCAAGTCTATCATTTCAGAGGCATACACACTTCTAGTGCATTTGTTTTTAATGCAGGTTTAAGGATTGCTCCTGTACTAGTTGGCTTGACATGTCAACTTTTTTGCTTGAAAGCAAAAAACCTGTTCTTCCTCTCATCTACTGCCATGCCTACAGTGTCCATGGGGCAGGGCTTTGCAGGGAGTATAGAAACATGCTGTGTGGGAAGTTGTGGCCTTAATGGCTTGTAGGTAGAAATCCGTTTTCAACTCTTTTCAAACACCAGCCTGTTTAATCTGGACGATTCCTCATATATTCCAGAAAACAGCCTGCCTTCCTCTCTCAAAGTTTTTTTATGACTGTAACCTATGAAGTCAGGTCCAAGCAAAACTTGTGTGTTTGTGTCCATCACTGCGAGTGTCCACACACATGGAGTAATGAAAGCCAGTAAAAAAAGCAATGTCTTAAGCTGAGGAGAAACAGAAGCAATTTTCTCAAGTCCTATGAAGGTCTTTTGATTTTTAAGGCCTGTTAAGAAATAATTTTGGGCATATTTCTCAAGGACCAATCCAGAGAGTAGATATGTTTTTATAAAATCTATTAGCAGACAATAATTCACACTATCTATCATATTGTACCATTCATTCATGCATCATCTAACAAGATGACATTTAATACAAAATAAGAATGATGAAGGTTGCAGGAATTTGTGCAATTTATTATTGGTGTCAAGCCAGATTAGTTTAGCCAGTGCTTGACTAAGATTTGCCTAGGATGAGTGTCTCCGAGTAAAAGGTTATTATCCAGTGGTTATTTTCCTGTCATACTCAGTCTTACACTGAGAACTGAACTGACTGTAGGGAGTTCTCTGAATCTCACTGGAAAGGGGTTAATTCAAGTCTCATATCATGTTTCTGCCTCGGATTTCACTTATTCTTTCAGATCTCTGCAGTTACTCTCCTCAATGGTCCATCTAAGGATTATCAGGAGATGCAGGAACAGTGCTATTCTGTTGGGAAACCCTGCCAAAGGAACACCTTTGGGAGATGAAGGTCTCTGTTTGGAGGTAAAAACTCCACATCATATGCACAAGAAATGCCTTTTTCAAGAGTACATTTGAGACCTGACATGAATAATGAACTGCAAGAATGAATGGCTCCTTTGAAGACAAATCAAAAAATATTCTACTTAATTATCAATGCATCTGATAGTTCTAGGTTTTGCTATTAAAGAGTCCAAACCACTTTAATTCTTTGGTCAAGACAAATACGAAGTTGTAACAAATCACAGTCTTTGTTGAATTCTGACCCATAGCAATCAGTAATACAGGTATAAATGCAGCAATTGTTAAATACTTTTCAGAAATCCAGTCAAAGTTTATTTCCTCTAAGATTCTTGCCACAGATCTCGCTTCTTTAAATCTCTTTTCAAAATACCATGTTTGTGTTCCTGTGAATGTCAGACACCATCCTCATCCACCTTTAATGAAGTTGTCAGAATTACAGCAGGGTTAGTTAAACCCAAGAGGCACAGAACAACAGCGTGGCATGAACAGGATGTGTCAAAAGCCTTAGATATGAGGATGAATAATATTCAGACCTAACAAGCCCTTCTCATTCCCATAGCATTCCTGTATGCAGTGGTTATTCTAGCTCCTTGTCCCCAGTTATATGACAAAATTTGTCCAGAATACTTGACATCAGTTTCTCCTTCATTTGGAATCATATAAACTTCGTTTATATCATCCAGTGTTTATCGCAGGGTTAAGCTATACCTCTGGGTAACAAACAAATCTAGACTCAGTTTCCATGGATTTGTCATGAACGAAGCTACAAGTAATGTCTTTGAAGAGAGGGGGGAAAAAAAAAATGAGCCCTTCAGTCTGAGTAATTTTAAGTCCTAATGTGACATTCCTGCCTATGAAAGTTAATGTTGTGAAAGCCCAAGAGAGAAACCTGCAGAAAGGAAAACTCATCCATCACTACAGCTAAAGCTTAGAAGGACTTTTCCACTTAAACCTTTTTTTTTTTTTTTTTTTTTTTAAATCAGGAGACAACAATACTTTCTTTGAATTGAAATTGTTTGTATAGATAAGAAACAATTTTTTAACTCTTAAGTTTTCAGCTAAATAGGTCCCCTGATGTAGCTTACTAGGTAAGCTAGATCACATCAATATTAGACTCAGGACTGGTAGTGTAAGAGGAACAAGTAACCAGGGCATCTTTTGGTAACACTTTGCCTGTTCTGGTTTGGGACTTTCAGCCACTCAAGGTTTGTGCTGCCATACAAGGAACTCTGTCCAAAAGAGGAGCACTAACATACAAGGAGGACTCCCATAAAGCCACTTGTGTTGGACAGACTTAAAACTTAGTTTTTAAAAGACCTTATTCCAATATGGTCAAAATTCCTCAGAAGTAATAGGTTTGAGTAGGGTTTCAGCGGTGCCAGCCTCATACGTTTGAGGAATAGCACATATATCAGGTTGCAAGAGACACCCTCCCTGCTGAACTTTACAAAACTTCAGAAAAATCTTTAAAAGTCACCATATGTTAGTGTTAAAAACATTGAAAAGCTTCCACTAAATGATCATACAAGGTACAATGCAAAAAATGTGCATTGAATGAAATGGCAAGAGAGATGTAGTGTGAAAGCTTCCCTTCTGTGATTCAAAGGCAACACAAGCAAACCCTATGTAATTTTTAGACTTCTGATTTTTATTTTTTATTTTTTAGACAGTTTGCCTGTTATCAGAAGTCACAGCAATGCCCAATACCAGACTTTACCTGATACATCACAGTAAACTTTAATTGCTTCTAACTTCGCCAAACTTAAACTCTTTGACTGCAATTTTCCAACTTTTCTCTCTACCTCAGGCAAAACATATTGAGAAAGCTTCAGTGAAGACATTTCTGTAGTTTCCAAGAACAATATAAAAAGAGATAAGGTTTTATTGAAGTGATACAAAACTACCTGGCATTGATCCTTCAAGAAACATCTGTGCCTCTGTCCTTCTGTGCCTCTGTCCCCCTATCAAGAGGGGACTTGATACCTGGCGACTGCATTGACTCTGTCAAAGCTGTGGGCAGCTGAAACAAAGAGAGAGCTCAGGCACTTGGGAGCCCTAAGAGACACCTCAGAAATAGCAGGCTCAAGAAGATAAGGGAATTAAGCAGATGAGGACTTGCTGCAGATGTGAAGCAGAGATGTGCTGTTCACATTTCCCACCATAGTTCCAGGGCTTGCCTGCTCTGTCAGTGATGCAGCAGAGCAGGCGGAGATTGGCTGATGGTCCAGAAGCCATGGATCCCATAGGCTGTGGCAGCTTGTCTGAGCTAAGACAGCCTTTGTCACCCTTCTCTAGCCTGTTCCTCAACAGCAACCTGCGTCTCAGGCACCCTCTCACGTCCTACTCATGGCTTTCATTACCTTATAGATGATTAATAATAAAGTCCTTATTTTACCCATCCACTTACACTAGGACTATATCATGACTTCAGAACACCTTAAGAGCCACTATTTCTACTACAGAGAGGGGGAGTTTGTATTTATTTTTATTTGATAATGGCACCAGGCATCAGTCAGTTCTGCTTTGCTGGGTTCAAGAGAAATCTATGTCATTATCATTTCCAGCTCCTATCTGAGCTTGTGGTCTGAATTCAAAGAAAGACAAAGGAAATGTATTCATTTATTCCATCAAATTTTGGATTAAGTCATTAAGCGAAGGCCACTCATGAAGCCAAACAAGCTTTGTAACACAGACATGCTTCTTCACTGGCCTGTGGACCTGGGTGACAGCACGCATGCAGAACGCACAGGCACTAGGAGGGATGAGCCAGTCATTTATTCACTGTAATGGGATGACTGGGTGTTCTTCCACCACCTTCCCTAAAGGTCTATGTATATATGTGTGTTAAAAAAAAAAAAGAGGCAAGCAAAAACAACAACTAAAAAAAACATTTTAAACCCACTGCTGAGTGCCCCAGAAGTCACTCAGACATAGCTTCTAGGTTACAAGTAGTCATCCTTTTTGCATGACATTTCCACCTGCATATGATTTCACGAAAAACAAAGCCATTGCTTCGGGGAAAAAAAGCCAGTCCTCAGGCACTAACAGACATAATTTCGCATAGATTCTTGTGGTGGTTTCAGACAAGTTAACTGAGCTTGCACAGAGGAGCAAAAGAAGCCTTCCCATAACCTCTTTCCTCAGCTTTGCTGCGTGGGCAGTAGCTGACAGCAGAACAGTGTTAATGTACTGACGGGAGAAGAGACAGGAAGGATTGTAGTTACTTTTGCAGAAATGGTCTGACAATAGCTGTTCAGAGCACTGTTCACACAGACTGCAGCATGGGTTGAGTATCAGAAGTTTGGGAAATTATGTGCCTTTCCTTATTGGTAAGGCAAAATAGATAGTTTCAGCATTGTCCAAACTCCGCTTACCCCAGCTTAGGAAGTCTCTCTGCTCGGATGTGATTTAATTGAGTTCCTTCCCCCGATCCACTTCACAAGGGAAGAAATCAAGCATGTCATCCCTGAATACCATTTCATGCCTTTCATCTCCTCTCTTCTCTCTCCCTCAGTCATGCAACTAAGAAGCCCACTGTAACTAAAAATCAAACCTGCAAGAGAATCCATGGAAGCATTAATACAAGACCATGACTATTGCATTCTGGTTTGTATTGCTTATAAAACCAGCCTGACTGACAAAAGTCTAACCCCTGCAAGTTACTCTCTTCCCCACCCACTGTATCCTCTATTTTTCCCATCTTTCACTCACTAAACATGTGGGATGTCTCTCAAGTAGGCATGCTTTCATGTTGCAACCTAAGACAAATCTTAGCCAGAAAAGCAAACTTGCTGCTATGAGTTTGAATGACCTCTAGGACATTTTGAACCCTAAAGTGAATCTTCTCACCAAATACTCTGATTTCAGTTTCTAATGTGTTGAACAGCCTTGTTCCTTTACTTCTCTTCCCTAACTTTAACTGTTACTTTTCAATCAAAACATCCTCAATATTAAGCAAAAGGATGGAATTGTTTCTAGGGCAAGATTCTGTTACCCTATTTGTGCTCTGCCTGGTATAAAACAGATGAGATTATTTTTCTTAAAACTTCAGCACCTAGAACCTTATGGTACATATAAGCTTATTTGGATCTTAACCATTGATGGCCATGTGCTGCTACAATTTGATTATGGTACAAAGACCAATGGTACTGTGAAGTCACTGTAAACAACAAATGAGGAAAAGTAGGGTGAAAGTATGGGCTTTAACAAAGACTTCCTTTTATGAAGATACCAACCGTAACAGCTAAGCTGAAGAAGAAAGAAAGAAGTACTAGAAACGCCTGGGGCATTTTTTTACCCTGAGCTGTGGAGAAACCAGTGCACAGTCTCAACTTGAATTACAAGCTTGTTCCTAAGGAAGTCCTGAGCTGGTATTTGTGTGCCCTGCCTTTTACCCATGTCTGGGAGGAAAGTCACAATCTTCTTTCAAGGAAGAGAGTGCTGCATAGCAGAAACAGGTCAGCAATGATGGATTTCAAATATTAGGTAAAATCAGATGTAGAATCTCTTTTCTTAATGTACCAGAATTGTACATAGAAAACTTCTTTCATGATCCTGAATTTTAGGATAGCAAAATTCCAGCTCTTCAAGTAGTTAGTCAGTAGGACCCCTGGGAAACTGCCCTCAGGGACAAGGGAGCAGAACAGAGCTGGCAGATCTTTAAGAATGCTTTCCATAGAGCACAAGAGCTCTTGCTTCCCAGGTGTAAGAAATCAGGAAAGGAAGGCAAAAGACCAGCATGGATGAGCCAAGGCCTGCTGGTCAAACTAAAGGGCAAGAAGGAAACACACAGGCAGTGGAAGCAGGGACAGGCATCCTGGGAAGAGTATAGGGACCCTGCCCAATTGTGTGGGTATGGGGTCAGGAAGGTCAAGGTGCAGCTGGAGCTGCACTTGGCAAGGGACACAAAGAATAAGAATGTCTTTTACAGGTACGTCAGTGAGGAAAGGAAGGTCAAAGAAAGCATACTCCCCCGATGAACAAGACCGGCCAACTGGCAACAACAGACAAGGAGAAAGCTGAGGTACCCAAAAATATTTTTGCCTCAGTCTTCATTGGCAACTTCTCTTCCCACACCTCTCGAGCAGATGGACCGCAAGGCAGGGACTGGAGGAGCAAAGTCCCTCCCACCGTAAGAGATCAGGTTAGTGGCCACCTGAAGAACCTGAACATACAGAAGTCTACAGGACCTGACAAGATGCATCCCAGAGTCCTGAGGCAATTGGCTGATGTAGCTGCCAAGCCACTCTCCCTGTTATTTGAAAAGTCACAGCAGCCAAGTGAAGCCCACAGTGACTGGAAAAAGGGAAACATTGTATCCATTTTCAAAAAGGGTAAAAAGGAGGACCCTAGGAACTAGTGACCTGTCAGTGTCACCTCACCAATGCCTCTACTGCTCTACTTTGCTCTCGTGAGACCCCACCTGGAGTACTGTGTCCAGTTCTGGAGCCCTCAGCAGAGGAAAGACATGGGCCTGTTAGAACTGGTCCAGAGAAGTCCGCAGAAGTGATTAAAAGGAAGACCTCTCCTATGAGCACAGGTTGAGAGAGTTGGGGTTATTCAGCCTGGAGAAGAGAAGGCTTGGCCCTGAGGGACAGGGAACACACAACCTTATTGCACCCTCTCAATACTTAGAGGGGGGTTGATAGGTTTTTAGGAGGGTCTGTTGTGATAGGACAAGGGGTAATGGTTTTAAACTAAAAGAGGGTAGATTTAGACTAGACATAAGGAGGACATTTTTTACGGTAGTGAAACACTAGCACAGATTGCCCAGAGAGGTGATAGGTGACCGATCCATGGAAACATTCAAGGTAGGGTTGGACAGGACTCTGAGCAACTTGTAGTTGAAGATGTCCCTGCTCATTGCAGGGGTTTGGACTAGATGACTTTTAAATGTTGCTTCCAACACAAAGAAACAAACATAATTTGAACATGAAGATTTATGGCTGATAAGTAGGAAGGAGGATGTGAATCAAAGCTGTATGCAAACCTGGGATCTCAATTCTCTTCAAGAATTAATTACCATGATGGCTGTTACTGATGTCCTAAGTCTCAGCTGAAATCACACCTTATCAGGGAAATAATCGGAACAATGGGCGAATTTAGGAGCTCTACCTTCCTTAGAACAAGACAAGTAAGACAAAGTGTGAATAAACAAAACATTGAGTTTTCAAATGCAGTTGTTTTTCCTCACTACAATGAAAATGAGTGAAGACAATTTGCAAGGATAAAAGCATTCTTTGTGCCATATACCTATAACTGCACTTGAATTGGTACTTCCACTACCTTTTGAGATTTTTTTTTTTTTAATAATATTCTAGCTGCCATTCAAATCTCAAACAAACAATGAAAAAAAATCAATTGCCTAAAAATAGGATTACTTATAAAATCCATTGAGTCTAGATAACCTGGCTTTTTTTTTTTCCCCCTTCATTCCAGTTGTTCAGGAACTTTTTTAATCCTCAGGCTCCCAGGTAATTTATACCCAGCAGCCAACCTACAGAATTCATTTGATCAAACAGACTGATATCAATGATAAATTTTTTAGATTGCTGAAACATCCAATCCTGGGAGGTTTGAGATCCTTTAAATGGTTTCAGGAGTATCTCTTGGGGCAATATTGCTTTTTATAGCTTCTTAGCTATGAAAAAGCCTTACTCATAGCACTCTGAAGGGTAATATATGGCTCATAGATAAGTTTGGATAGTGGCCTCTGACAGCGGGCCAGACATATTACCAGTGCCACAATAGTTCTGTTGATTATGGTGGTTGCATTAATACATCTGTAATTACACTTACTCTAGTGATGTAGAAGCTATACCATACACTCCAATGAACTTCAGGAACATTCACATAATTGCTCACATACTACAAGAATAAAATAGTATTTCATTTAAGAGAATGGTAAACTTTTTCAAATACATTATATCTTAGCATTGCTATCATGCGCTTCTAAACAGAGGGACTTTTGCATGTCTTTGGTACTTTTCAGCCTGCAAACAGAGCAAAATTGCAAAGCGCGTTTCTATTTAAGAGCACATTCTCAGCTATTTGGTATTAGCACCTTGCAATTCAGATCCTTTCTTCCCAAGGTGGCATGTACAGAGTTAAAAATTACAAGTTTTTCTTCTTTTTTTCAATATATAAAATATAGCCATTTACCAACATTTCAGGTCTTTCAAAGACTACTAATTGATTCACAGTGAAACTAAAACCAGTCACTTTTCAAATTTCTCTTGTGCCTTTTTCACCATTGCAGAAGTCAGGCTTCATGAAACCTTCATCTATATGCATTGTGAAAACACTTTTGAGCCTGAAAACTGGTAGACAGGGAAAAAAGTGCAATGCCACTAGCTTCAAAGCAGCAAGCCTTTTAAAGTTGAAGAAAGAGAAACTGTAAGGCTTTTTCGTCAATGGCTGTAGACATGTTGGCAAGATATCCCAGAAATATCCCCAGAATCATGCCTCTAACAATTACTTTCTACACCGATCAACAGCCAGACAAAACAGAAACTTGATAGAAATGTTTTCGGTTGTGTTGTTTTGTTGCGGGGTTTGGGTTTTTTTCATTTCTTTGTTTCTTTTAGTCAGTGTTTCAAGTAGTTTCATTTTTCCCCCTTCAAAACACAATGCATTTTTAAACATTCCCTGTCATAGTAAGAATCCTACGGATCTGCAGCATTCAGACACGCAGACCTAGACCTCCACTGAAAACTGGATCATGGTGAGGTACTCTCACAGTATTACCATGTTTTCAGTAGATGACTAAAATGCCAAAGAGAAGCAGCTTGCACCCAAACAGTTCACAGTGCTGGGGAAACAGTGTTTGTGGATTTTTCTTACAGCATACTCCGACTCTTCCCTCCCTAGGAACCAGAGAGGCAGGCTGACTGCATGAAGGAGATGAAGGCAGTAGACTTCTTTGCAGACAGCCTAAGGCTATAGGCTGTGACAGGTAATCCCAGAATTCTGATTTTGTGATGCATAATTCCCCTTTCCAAAAAGACACAAACACCTAATACACAACAAATGAGTGAAATAGGATATCCCACCGACAGTGTTCCTTCTGGCACAGCAATCCCTGCTGATTCTGCAATGCCAGAGCACATTGAAACTCCAGCACTGCAGCACCTGGAAGACATTGAACTTGTTCTTCCTTTAGCACTCTGAGACTTCTCAGATGTTACCCAAAGAAATACCATTCAAACCCTCACCATTCAAGGCCACAGGGCGATGAGACATCTTGAATACGATTCCCAACAGCAAAGCCTAGTGCTGTACCCAAGCAAGAAATCTTGATGCCAGCTCACAGCTGACACAGTTATCTCCTTTGCTTGGGTGAAAATGTAAAAACTGCCTGCTTGGTTACCCTGGGCAAATCATCTTTCATTTGTATGTGATTATTAGAGCTGCCTAGACATGTGATATATGATGATACGGAAAATGTTAGTGTGGGGTAAAAATAATCTTTTATACACGATGGCCAATAAGCAGCTTGTTTCTCCCATGGAAATCAGATCTCCAACACAAAAGACAAGGTCAAAACCTCAACCGTCTTTACAAAAAAAAACGAGTGATAAACTGAAAGGTTTGGGGCATTTCTGCCTAGCCTTAACAAAACCTACTAGTTTTGCTAACTATTTCAGGTTTTAGAGATAAACGTATTATTTAGGGTGCATTTGGTCTAAAGACTCTTTTCTAACCTTGTTATTCTGAATTCATTCTGACCTCTAATCTTTCAGTTTCATACTGTCCTGGTTCCGGCAGG
>VZSF01007925.1:232331-262812 GCA_013398295.1 Chionis minor | reverse complement strand
CCTGCGTGGCATGGGAGCGCCCTTTCCGCTGGCCGAGCGCGGCGACCGGCGCTCTCCCGCCGGGGTGGGGTGGCGGCGTGGAGGCACCGTGAGCCGGGAGACCCCCGGGGCGGAGGCGGGGGGGGAGCCGCGGCACGGTCCCGGCACCCGCCGGGACGGGAGTCTCGGTTCCCACGTTCGCGGGAGGTGACACTTAGCCCGTGGGAAGCGGGCACCAGGGGGGGCCGGCCGGGTATCCCCTCCCGCGGCCCCTCCGTCCGCGCGCCGCCCTCCGCCACCTGCGGCCGTGGAGGGAGGGGGTGCGGTTTGGGACACCGACACGCACCGGTATCGGTGGCAGGAGCGCCCGGTGGAGGACGCGGCGTGTCCGGGACGGGGGAGCTTGCCCGGCAGCTTATCCTGGGGGAAACGGAGGTTTATCCCGGCGGAAACGTCTCCCGCTCCGGGAGAGGTCTGGGGCGCGGTGCTGCCGCCAGTACGCAGCGTCCCTGCCGCCGCCGGTGTCATCGGTCCCGGCGGGACCCAGCCGGTGCCAGCGGTGGGCTCGCTGCTGTGCGGGCAGGGAGCGCGGGGGTGCAGCACCCCGGGACGCACCCGCGCTGTGCACTGGTTGGGATTTTGGGGGGCCCCACGCTTCTTCCCGGCCGGGGGGGCTGCCCCGGGCCTGCCCCCCACCCTGAGCCCGGGCAGGGGGACACCGAGAGAGGAGGGGACTCCCGGAGGCGGGGGGAGCATTCTATGTTTGGGGACGAGAGGTGTGTTCCCGCCTGACGCTTCCCAAAAGCAGCTGAGGAATCCCTGGAGCATCCTCTGCCGGTGCCACGCCGGCTGGTTGGAGCCCCCTGACATCCCAGGCTCCCCCCGCGCCCTTGCTGGCAGCCCCGGCCAGGTGAGAGCTTGCCTTGGCAGCTTGCCGGTGGCCAGCGCGGGGAGGAGGAGGATGGCCATCCTTGGCTTGGGGCGTAGCCGTGGCACACGTGTCACCGGCGTGGCTCGGTTGGGCAGCTGCCCACGGAAGCCCCGGTTGTGCCTCCTGGGTACCGCAGCAGCGAGCGCAGCGTCCCCTGCTCCGGCTGGCTGCCGCAGGAGCTGATGGCCATGCTCAGGCCATCTCCATCTCAAGCTGTCGGCTCAAATCCCGGCTCCCCATGTGCCCGAAGCTCGCTCTGGAGCTGCCGGGCATCCTCCCCTCTCCTGGCAGTGCCGGCTGCAGTGTGGCCCAAGCCTGTCCTTGAATGTCCCCGTGACCTGCAGCCCCTTTGCTGCGCCACTGAGCGGGCGCAAAGCAAGCACAGGGAGCTGGGAGGGCACAGAGGGTGTCGTGTCCATCCCCCTCCACACCGCCCCGAGCTGGGGAGGGGACAGGGGTGTCCGGCCGGGATGCGGGAGCAGGCTGGGCTGGTTCGTCCCCCTCGCCCCGACGCAGCAGCGGGGAGGGCTGATGGAGGTGCCCGGCCCCAGGTGGATCAAAGGGAGTCCTGGGGGAACACAGCCTCCTTCAGCGGTGACTCACGGCTGTGGGACTCCTAGTTGCAAGGTGCTGAGTCAAAGGAGTCGAGGAGGGCTTGGGAGATCGCCCGGACGCCCGCCTGCCCTCCCTCCCTCCCTCCCGGGCTGCGGGCAGGAGTCGCGGGAAGAGGCCATTTGAGTGGGAGGATTTTACTTTCCTCCCTCCAAACGTCCAGCACTGGTCACGGCTGGAATACTCTTATTAGATGCTGCCTTTGGGGAGAGCCAGCCCTGTGGCAAGCCAGGCAGGGCCATGGAACGCTGGGGGCATCCGCCAGAACCCCTTCCCATCAGCAGGCAGGGGTGAGCTGGGCCCCACGTCCCTTGGCTGCTAATGCTCCGTGAGATCCCTCCGGCTGGCTGGCTCTTCCGGCAGCATGGGTGCCTCTGCCTGCCGGTCACCGCTGACTCAGGGCTGCACGCCCAGCGTCGTGTGAGCCTGGATGTGCTTCCCTGCTCCTCCCAGTATCTCCAGGAGGATTGGCTGGGAATCGCAGCCAGGCTGCGCGGTAGAGGGCTGCCAGCGGGGCTCCACACTGGGCTCTGACCGGCAGCCAGCGCTGGCTGAGGGAGGGGACTGGAGGTGCTGAGCGGCAAAACTGCTCAGTGGCGTGATTTGCATGGCAGGGTGGAGCAGGGTCCCTGTGTCACCCACCCGTGGGCTCCGCTTCCAGGCAGAGAGCCCTAGGAGAGGGTGGCCCGGGCTGCCAAACAGCCTGTTGAGCCCCAAACTACTGCAGGTTCCTGCTCTTCGGGGCTGCCGCGTTGGCACGCAGTGACAGGCTGGAGGGAATTTGGGGTGGATGGATGCAGGGCGCTGCCGGGGGGGGGTGTCCTGGCTTTGATTCCCAGCCTGGTCCTGGGATGCCTGTGCTCCAAGGGTATACAGGGTGCCTGGCTGTGCCGTGGCCAGAAGTGCCTGCTCTGTCCGATGGGGGCAAGTCTCTGAAGAGCCCCAGGCACCGGGGTTTTGGGCATGTGGCTTTGGTGCTGCTGTATTTTAGGAAACACCTATTTAGTGAAATGCCCGCTCTGCCTCCAGCGCAGCCTCTCTTGCCAGGAGAGGATTTCGGAGTGCAGGCAGGTCTCGTGCAGGGATGGGGGGCATTTTGTCCTGCATGAGCTCAGGCTTGTGGAAGCTGCGGGAGCTGCGTGAAACATGGGTGAGCGGCATCAGAGGGAGGTGTCCTCTCCCAGGGCTCCGTCCTTGGTCCCCTTATCTTCCCTGCCTGCATTATCTCTGCCTAAGCCCGTCCGCAAACAGGAATTTGTGTCCTGTCTTGTGCCTGTGACACACCTGCGCTACCGCTCTGCTCCTGGCAGAGGCTGCGTATCCAGTGGTTTTGCTTAGTCGGGGGCTGCAGCCCCTGCCCTCTCCTGGCATCTTGCTTTTCCTGGCTGCTCTGCAGTGTTGGGATGTGTGGCACCATGGAGTGTGGTGCAAAGACCTTTCTGAAGTTATCTGGCGTTACCCAAACATCACTGGAGCTGGCTGGAGGACTGGAAAGGATATAGGGCTGGGAATTTGAAGGAAGAAGAGCAACAAAGCTGGTTTTGTCCTGGATTGCAAGCACGGCCCGTAGCAGAGGTTCAGGGCAGGGCCCCGGCAGTGGCAGCTGGCTGCATCCCTGTTGCTGACTCCTGCACTTTTGTTATGAATTTCGTAACGTTTTGGGGCTTATCTGAAGCGCCGACAGCAGAGTCGGAGGAGCGTGTGACAGTCCATGGGGTGGGGGAAGCCTGCCTCGTGCCTCCCTGTCCAGTAGGAGCGGTGCGTGATGTTGGGCAGAGCCTGGCAGTTGCTGGGGGTTTATTGATTTGTCTTCCCCACTCATGCAGCTGCGGAGCGAATTGTGCGGGATTTTCCAGTGCGGAGGCATGCCCAGTAATCAGCAGGGTCTCAGGCTGAGAGTGGCATGGGGCTTTGTGCGGTGGGGTGGGCTGGCCTGAACGTCTCCTGAAAAGCAAGGGGGAAAGGTCCCCTTGTGCCACCGTTAGCAGCGCGGGCTGTTGGGAGCCCATGCGCGCCGCGGAGGAGAGCAGCACTGGTAGTGGTGCTTTCCAAAGTGTTTACCTGGCTCCCTGTGCTCCTCAACAGTGCTTTTCCCTCGAGGAGGATGACCTGAACTTAACGTCGCTGGATGCAGAAACAATCTTGGAGGCTGAAGAGATCCTGGGGACGATGCAGAACTATCTCGACTCCTCTGTGATCTCCATCATCGAGGACCTCTCTCTGAGCGAGGTGGGGGCCCACGCATGGGCGTGGGAAGCAGTGGCTGGGCTGGCTCTGGCTGTGACGTGGGTGGGGGTGGCGGCAGTGTCTCCTGTGGCTGTGTCCTGCTGCCCTCTGAGACTGCCCCTACCCTTGCAGCAGAGCAAGGCCTGCCTGGATGCGCAGAACGAGCTGTCCCTGCTAACTGCCATCACTGAGATCCTGGACAGCACAGATGACGAGACCCTGTCCCCCTTTGACACCATCATGGACGCAGAGCTGCTGACCTCGCCTCGGGAGCGGGAGAATCCCTCAGTGAGTTGTGGGTCAGAGGCAGCCCGACCCCAAAATGGGTGGGAAGATGCTCAGGCAGGACTCTGCCAGGTCTTGGCATGAGGGTGCCCTGAGGTGGTAGGACCCTGGTCCCTAGCGCTCTGGGATGGTTCCTCTGACCAGCAACGTGAGAGAAGTGTTGAGCCAGCTCTGGAGATGCCCAGGGCTCCGGTGTATGCATTGGTGGCCATGTCTTTGCCTTGGGTCTTGGTGTAGAGCCAGACTTGTGCCAGAGGCTCCAGGGAACAGCGTGTCTCCCTCTGCTTGATCAACTGGGGCTGTGTGTGCCGTGGGTGAAACAGGGCTGAGTTTGCTCCCAGGCTCTGCGGGGTGACATGTGTGGCCGCTGTGGTCTGTCTCCTCCAGCATCAGAAATCTGCCACTGCCTCATCCTCTGTCCGTCTCCTCTCTAGTTTCAGAAGTTTCTCAGCTTATCCCGTCCGTCACTGGAATGCGAGAGCCCGGCCCTGGAGCAGCCCAAGGCTCTCAGGCCTCTCAGCAGCAGCGTTTCTGTGGTTGGGAAGGTGAGCACCTGAGCAGGGGAAGCTGAAGGAGCTGTGTCAGGGTAGTGCTGAGGTAACTGTGTCCCACCTGCTGCCCCTGCAGCACCTCCCTTCCCACCTGGCACAGGTGTCCTCTCCCAAAAGTGACACTTTCGCAGGGCACTGGTGGCAGTGGGAGCAGGGCCTGCCCCAGCTGGTGGGCGCTGTGGGAGTGGGGATGCTGTGGATGTCCCCATAGGAGTGGTGGGTTTCCAGCTCTATTGTGTCTTACTGTCAAACATGTTCCAGCTTTTTGTTTGCCCAAGGGCTTTGCTGCAGAGTTGCAGCGGACCCACAGCTGGCTGTGCCTGGTGTGGCTCTGGTGGAAGCCCAGAAGCTGACTGACGTTTACTCTGGTTCCCCTTCCCAGACCGACACAGACCTGGCTTGGGACCATGCTGCTCATGGCCTTGAGGACCTGTCGCTGCCAAAAAAGCAAGTCTGCAGCACGCCAAGGGTGGAGAGGAAGGTGGGGCGGCACCGGACCCGAGAGCAGCCCCTGCCACAGCGCAGCGACGGGGAGGAAGAGGAGGAGGAGGCTGCCTTGAGCCCAGAGCTAGACAGCAGCATGGGGACTGGGGAGTTTTGTGTGAGCAGGGCTGGGGTGGCACTGGAGGAGCATGAGGACCCCTGCATCATCAACACAGGCGACGTGTCTCTGAGCGAGCTGGTGAAGTCCATGCACCCATACTGCCTGCCCACCTTCACTGTGTGCCTGGGCCCCGAGACTGAGCCTGTGGCCAAGGAGCTCCTGAGCGGTCCCGTCTTGCTGGAAATTGTGCCTGGTGAGGGGGAGAGTGTGGAGATCCCCGTGGTCCTGCAGCCCTTGGCTCCCAGCTTCCCCGAGCTGGAGCCCCAGCTCCTGGGAGCAGAGGAGGGTACCGGGGAGTCAACCCCAGAGGGTCAAGGGGAGCTGCCAGGAGCTCCAGCCCAGGAAAACAAGGTGGAGGAGCAGAAGGAGGAGAAACCACCTGGGAAGGAGCCCTCCTGCACTACCTCGGAGAGCACGTCCACTGCGGAGAAAGCACCATCCAGAACCCGTAGCCCTGACAGCAGCTCCCAGCCCAGCACGGGGGCCCCAGTGAGTGGCAAACGCGAGGGGTCTGAGAAGGAACGTGGCCGTGAGAGAGCAAGGAAGAGTCGGAAAAAGAAAATAGAGGAGGACCAAAGCGAGCAGGCCAGGCCAGGCAGGGACTGCGTGGCCCACCGTCTCCGCTCAGCTGGCTCTGGGCAGCCCCCAGGCCAGCCGCTCACCAGCCGGCGGCGGGCAGCATGTCCCTCCGTCCAGGTCTCAGACTTCCTGGCACAGCAGCTGGAGCGAGCCCGGAAGGAAGGGCAGATGGAGCTGCATGCTGAGCGGGTGCAACGGCCCCGGGGCAGGCCCCGGAGCACGACAGGGGCCTCTCCGCTTGAGAAAGCACAGCAGGAGCTACAGAAGGAGCTGGTGCCAGAAGTAGTGAGCATGGCACCGGAGAAGGCTGAGACTGTGATGGTGCCTCCAGAGAAGACCGCACCAAGTGTGGAGGAGCAGCCAGCAACTGCGTGTCCCAGCCCGGCGGACCAGGTTGAGAGTGAGGGAGATGCGCAGCCGGCTGCTGGACACAGTGTCAGCGTCCCGGAGGCTGTCTCTACGCTCCCAGAGCAAGGTGCAGGGCTGGAGCCCCCCCAGAGCCTGCCAGCAACAGAGCCGAGTGAGGGCCTGCCCAGGGAAGCCAAGCCCAAGGCCCTGAGCCTGCGGGAATACCGCATCCGCATGCTGCACCGACAGCCTAGCCTGGGCGACAGGAAGGACGGTGAGAAGCAAGTGGCCAGCAAGTGGCCCAGCGTCCCGGAGCCTCCGACAGAGCTGGCGGAGATCCCCTGCTTGGTGTCACCCGTGCGCCCTGCCACCGAGGCAGCCAGTGCTCAGAAGAGCCCACAGAAACCCGCCAGCCCCACTGTTATTCCTTCTCCTGCTGGCAAAGCTGCCACGGCTCCAGCACCCGCCACGGCTCCAGCACCTGCCACGGCTCCACCACCCCCAACACCAATGCCTTTTGTCGCACCAAATGTGCCCCCAGCTGCTGGGGTGGCCCCCACCGGGATGCCACCAGCCTCTGCCGGTGCTTATGCCCTTTACCCACCAGTGCCTTCCTGGCCCTGTTTCAGCCCGCAGCCCGTGGGCTGCCATGGTTTGCCCCCACCGCCCAGTGCTGGGTCCTCCAGTACTTTTCACATGGTGCCTGGCCTCCCACCTCCAGCCATGGCCTGGCCCCCACCAGCTGTGCCACCCCCACCTCCCTTTGGTCCTGGCGGCCCCTATGCCCCGGTAGGGTGGGCACCACCATCCTACTGGCCAGGAATCCCCATGCCGCCTCCGGTGCCTCCCCTGGCATATGGGGACCCTGGAGCGGCGCTGCAAGGTGCTGCCACCTTCCCGGCTGGTGGCCACCCCAGCACGGCCCTACTGCATGGGCAGCCTCCTGCCACCCCTGCGCTTGGCTGCCCAGAGCCACTGGCCTTCCACGCTCAGCCACCCACAGCTTCGGCTAGCGAGACGGGGGCTGCTGGTGGCCCAGCCAGGCCAGTGACCAGCAGGGTGTCGGACCCCAGGAGGCAGGCGCGGCTGGCAGGGGAGACCTCCCTCCCCAAGGCCCCTCCGGCTCCAGCCCCTGCCCAGCCCCTGGCAGCCCCACCGGCTGCCGCTGCCCAGTCCAGCAGGGTCCCTCCTGCAGTGCCAGCCCAGCAAGTGGCAGCCCCCCAGGCTGCCCCCACACAGCCGCCAGAGGAGCCCCAGGCTGCAACCCCCACCCCGCTCCCAAAGGACCCCCCAGCTGCTGTCTGTTGCCCTGCAGAGGTGTCCCCTGCTGCTGGCCCTGTCGGGGAGTCCCCTGGCCCCCGCCCCATGGAGGACGCTGCAGGACCAGGCAAGGAGTCAGTGGAGAAAGCCCTGCCAGAGCCCAAGGCAGCTGCCGGGCAGGAGCCGCCCAGCCAAAAATCCATGTCCCAGGCTGTGGCGCCGCCACCAAAAGCAAGTCGAGAGAGCAGCGTGCCCACCAAGGCAGCCACCGCGCGGTCATGGAGGCACCAGCCGCTCCTCAGCCAGGCACAGCCCAGTGACAGCAACAAGGACATCGTGCAAGCCTTCATCAGCGAGATTGGTGAGCGGGAGGGCTGCGGGGCGCTGGGCTGGGAGCTGCCGGCTGGCGAGGCTCTGATGTGGCCAGCAGCCCAGGTAGCGGGACCAGTTCCTGGCACTTCTGGGGGCAAGGGTGGCAAAGCTGTGCCCACAGGCTTGCAGTCTCTTCCCAGCCCTCTGTCAGGATGTTGCCTCCAGTGGATGGTGTGGGCTGGCTGTGCCCAAACTGGTCCCTCCTGGGGCTGCAGAGCTGGAAGCTCCTGTCCTCACTGTGGGAGACGCAGAGCTGCTGCAGGCTCTGACGCCGCTTCTCCCCACCACTTGCCCTGTCATCCAGGGAGGCCAATGCCACGGGGAGGATGGGGCTGGGGTGCATCCCTGTGGTGCCGGGAGGATTTTGGCTGACCTGACTTGCTGTGCTCTCTTCCTGGCCCAGGGATCGAAGCCACCGACCTGTCCAGCCTGCTGGAGCAGTTCGAAAAGTCTGAAGGTGTGGATGCGGCATGCCGTCCCCTGTGGGGCTTTCTCTGTGCCATGCTGGCCTTCCTGGGCTGCCTGTACTCCCTGTGGCAGGGTGGGAATTGGGGGGCTGGGACGTTGCCACCTGCAGGCTGATGTTACCCTGTCTGGGTGCTTTGTCCCAAGGGTGTCTCTGGCCCCTGCTTCCTACTTGTGAAAGCAGCCGGGGGTCCCTGGGGCAGCTAAAGGCGTGGTGAAGAGCCTGGGAAGGAAAGGGGATGTGCAGCTCCTCTCTACAGGGAGCTGGGTTTGTGGTGCTCTGTGTGTCCCTGTATGCAGGGTCTGTCCCCTGCCCTCCTGCTTCAGGCTCTCACCACCCTCACCCACCCACTCTCTTTTCAGCCAAGAAGGAGGAAGCTCCACTGCAGCCCCCTGAGGACAGGCGGCCGGCGGGGAGCTCCGGGTGAGTATCAAGACCTCCGCAGCCGGTGCCTCAGCATGGAGCCTGGCAGAGGGCTGAGCCCTGCCTTCAGCGGGGACACGGGGCAGCGCTCAGTCCTGGCAGGGTCCAAACCGCCCTGGGGGCTGTGTCCACCAACCCAGAAAGGGCTGAACTCCTTGCTGGGCTGGAGGCCAGAGCTGGGACTGCAGGGGAAAAAACTGGGGGAAGCAGTGATGGGCACAACTAGGCTGTGCAAGTTCCATCCTTGCAGCTCTCTCAGGTCCTCTGTACGCTCAGCCTGGCTGGTGGGGCAGCTCGGGTGGATGCCTGGGTGTGGGGGCTGGGCTTGGGCTTTGGCTGCCACATTTGACAAAGCTCCTTTCCCCTTCTCAGGCCAGAGACCCAGCAGGACAGGAAGCCCACAGACAGCCTTCAGGCCTCTGAGCTGGCCAACGTGGCAGGTAATGTCTGGGGTGTGGCAGGAGAGCCCGCCATGTCCTGGCAGGGGCTGTCATGGGGCTGGGGGAGTCCCTGGGGCTTGAGGGGGCGCTGGGAGGGAGCCTCAGACAGGTGGTTTGCAGCAGGAAGCTGATTTTGAAAGCCCTCCGGTGCTCTCACAGGCCTCACCCCCCCAGCAACGCCTCCCCACCAGCTCTGGAAGCCATTGCCTGCTGTCTCGCTGCTGGCCAAGGCCAGTTCGCCCAGGTCAGTGTCCCAGGAAGGGGCCCAGAAGACAGCCAAAGTGATGAAAGCCAAGCCGCTGCCCCCAGGCAAGCTCCAGGGGAAGAGCCTGGTGCCGGTGTCTGCCGGCTCAGCCCCCAGCCACGTCTGCTCAGGAGACCATGACTACTGCATCCCGGGAACAGCACGGCTGGAGAGCAACAGCAGCCCTGGCACACAGCCCCCTGCTGAGGGTGGCTCTCGCTGGAACGTCAAACACCACCGGGACATCACTATCAAACCCATCTCCTCCTTAACCAAACGGACGCTGGACCAGCCCAAGTCCACCCCGCCAGCTCCCACCACCACAGTGGGGCCCAGCCAGGAGCCCCTTGGGACAGCCTGCCTAGCCCCCCTGGATTATCGGACTAGCGTCCCCAATAAGGCCACTGCTGGGTGCAGCAGCCCCCCCACCTCGGTGCTCCTGTCTCCAGCCGCATCGCCCTGCCGGGACCAGGAGATGCAGACTCCCAGTGCCCAGTCCAGCCGTGCTGCTGCCAAGAGGTCCCTGCGCTGCTACCGGAGACCCCGGGACTCCCCCAGCCCCTCTGCCGACAGCTGGAGGGCTGGCCGGAGCCGTGCCAGCCGTTCTTTCAGCTCCAGTTCAGATGGAGCTAGTGAGTCCTCGTCTTCATCCTCATCCTCCCGATCCCGGTCACGGTCGCTGTCCCCACCACACAAGCGGTGGCGAAGGTAAGCAGTGGAGCCTCTTTCTGCTTGTTCTTTGGGCACCGGTCTGGTGGCCGGTCTTTTGCAGAGGTGCCCAGACGTCTCTTTATGGACCTTCTTGTTGGCTGTTTTTGATCTTTTTGTCTTTATGGTCCTTCTGAAGGGGTGCCTTGCTCACAGAGACTGAAGGAGCTGTTGCACCCCCCTGCCAGTGGGTGTCTGGCTGAACCCTGTGTCTGGGCACGTGTGCCTGTAAAGCCACCACTGAGCCAGGCTTCCTTACTCCTGGAACACCATTGCACAAGTCCTTGGCTGCACCTTGGCTTTTGGATGCTTTTTCTGGGGTATTATTGCAGGTGTTGGTGTTTGCACTGTGGGGCTGGTGCAGCCCTAGGTGTAGAAATGAGAGGAGCCGCAATGGAGCCCTCCAGGGAGCTGCTGGTGGCAAGCAGAGAAAAACCTGTCTGTCTTGGCTGCCTCAGGGGTTCCCCACGCTCCTTTATGGAGGTGGCTGCGTAGGAAAGTGGGGCAGCTTGGTCTCTGCGGGATGCGTTTCTTTTGGAGTCCTTGTGCATCTGAGTGATGCACAGCCTGTCCCAGCTAGCGTGAGAGACACTAGAGCTGGCAAGGAATCCCTCAGCCGGATCGTTGTCCACCCTTCCCTGGGTGTTCAGCCAGTTCTGGAGACGTCCCAGGTCACTGGGCGTGAAGGGCTTGTCCAACCAAGGCCCCTCCATTGGTGGCCAGTAGGTGTGGAGCCCGGAGCTGGAAAGGGCACGTACATGGTGCCACTTCCCAGGGATATGCAGGTCAGGGACTTGCCCTGTCTGGCTTGACATTCCAGCAAACACAACTGGTCCTGTGCTGGGTAATGTCCCTGTGGACTGTGCCATCCTGACCCACTGTCCTCCAGGACAATGTATGGCAGTACCAGGCAAGACACCCCACTCGGGGCCTGGGTTTGTCTGTGGCAAGGACCACCCGTGGGCAGCATGTTTAGAGAGGGACGCTGCTGCTGGCTGGAGGCAGCACAGCATGATCCCACAGGGGTTCAGTCCTGCTGTCCATACCCTTTGCCTGGCCCTGCCAGAGAAGCTGTTGCGGACAGGAGGCTGTGGGTACAGAAGCCCAGCCCTGTCCCAGCACATGCCATGGCCCTCGGTGTGGTTGGAGGCGCATACGATCTCCATTCACGTGGCTGTTGAGTGCGACATGAATGTGATGGCTCCCGTGTCATCCTGTGCACTGTGTGGGGCCCAGCGTGGCAGCCCCAGTCCCTCCTGGGCCCTTCCCTGGGCGCAGCCGTGTGCTGCACGGTTCCCCCGTGACTACGTCTTGCTCTTCAGTGGCCATGCCTGTTGTAAGCCTACTCCCTTTTTGCTGCCGTGTTTGGAGCCAAGTGGAGCAACCTCTCTGTAGTGTTACCACCCTGACAAACTTGGGCAGAGGTTTCCATAGCCCAGCTCACCCTGGGGAAGCACCCTGTCTAAGAAGGGTGCTGGGTACCTTGTGGAGGATGGAAGTCTCTTTCCTCTCTGGAGCCTCATGGTGCTGGGCAGCGGGAGGGCTCAGCACTGATCTGTGTCTCTCCTTCACCCAGGTACCGCTCAAGATGTTCCCATAGCTCCTCCTCCCGCTCCAGCTGCGGATCATGTGGCAGGTCCCGGGACAGGTCCTCATCCTCATCGTCAACATCCTCCTACTCATCCAGGTCCACATCCCGCAGCCAGTCCCGCTCCCCCTCACCCCGCAGGAGGAGTAACAGGCGGAGAAGGTGAGTGTGGCCACCCTGCAGGGCTCTGAGCTGCCCCAACCCATCTCCTGGCCTCCTGTGTCCCTGGCAGGGGTGGACCCACTCCTACAGCATCTCCCTTGCGTCTGGGATCACTCTTTTCTGGCACTCCTGTGACTCTGCAGCTCATTTGTCTGGTTTCTGCCCTACCAGATACAGTTACGATGCACAGGACCACTACCAAAGGCAGAGGATCCTCCAGAAGGAACGTGCAATAGTGAGTGTTGGAGGGCTGGGAAGCTGGGGCTGGAGATTTGGGGGTCCCTAGCCCTTTCACCACTTCAGGAAGTGATGGGGTTGCACTCTTGCAGGCAGCGTTGCTGGGAGGCTCTGGCCAGGGTGGCGGTGCCGGGAGGGTGCTCTGTGCAAGGGATCCTGCTCCCCGGGAGGGCCTGGAGATGCTGAGTGCCCCCCGTTCCCATCTCACGTGGCGGTATGTCCCTGCCCGCAGGAGGAGCGGCGAGTTGTGTTTATTGGCAAGATCCCCAGCAGGATGACACGGTCAGAGCTGCGGCACCGCTTCTCTGTGTTTGGGGACATCGAGGAGTGCACCCTGCACTTCCGCTCTGAGGGGTAAGAGCTGCAGGGATGTGGGGCAGCCCCTCCCCAGGGATGGCTCCTCTTGGCCCTTTTCCCATTGCTCAAGGGGACAGCGCAGACCAAGGGGGGACAAACATACTGCGTTGCTGCTGATCTCCTTTCTTCTTCTTCTCTGGCTCCAGGGACAACTATGGCTTTGTCACCTACCGCTATGCCGAGGAAGCCTTTGCTGCCATCGAGAGTGGGCACAAGCTGCGGCGCCCAGATGAGCAGCCATTCGACCTGTGCTTCGGTGGCCGCCGGCAGTTCTGCAGGAGGAACTACGCTGACTTGGGTGAGTCGCGCAGCCCCCAAATTGGGAGGTGGCACCCTGCGTCCTCTTTCCTTCCCAGAGGTATAGGGGTCCCCATCCTTGGGGTCAGTCAGGCTTGGCTGGGCAGAGCCACATCCAGGGATAGTCCTGCCCCAAGAGGAGGTTGGACAGGGGCTCCCCGTCCCTCCAGTGCAGTGATGGAGGCCAGATCCAGTCCTCCGTCAGCCCAGCTCTGGGTCTGGAGGTTGGCGTGTGAAGTGAGGTGGGAAGGAGTTCCTGCAGGGATGGCCAGAACTGTGCCAGTGTCCCCATGGCTCAAGGCAGCCTCTCCCTGTGTCTTCCAGACTCAAACCGGGAGGATTTCGACCCGGCCCCCGTCAAGAGCAAGTTTGACTCCCTGGACTTCGACACGCTGCTGCGGCAGGCACAGCGCAGCCTGCGGAGGTAGCGGCAGGCGAGGCGGAGCGCCCGCCCCCACTTTTATACTCAAATACAAAAGACAAAAAAAGTATGGAGAGAGAGAGCGAGAGAGAGAGATGGGGTTTTTAAGAAAAAGAAAAAGGAAAAAAAGAAAATTTGTTTTATAATCAGTATTTAAGGAGGACGGGTCATTTGCCTTTGACCGGAGAGGCCCAGGCGAGCGGCAGCCCCAGGCTTGCCCCAGCCATGTAATAAATGTGGATGCCCAAACAGCAGCGCTGCCTCGTCTCCTCCTTCGCGTGGGCCATTCCCAGGTGTGGGCTCGGGCTGTGCCCCCTCAGGACGCTGGGGGCTCTGTGCTAGGGTCTGGTCCCGTAAGAGGTAGCCCAGGTCGGGGACTGGGTGCAGGAGTGGGGGGTCTGGGGAAAGTGGGGCAGGACTGGGGTCACCGAGCTGCTCCGAGGGGCCTGTGGCAGCCCCCAAAAGGCCTGGCGTGGGCTGAACGCCTCCTTGAGGACGGGCAGCGCAGACCCCTCTGGCCGTCTCTCAGGCTCTGCTGGAGGGAGGACTCTGCACCCCAGCCCCGAGGTACCTGGCTGGGTTTTGGGGCCACCTGCACCTCCCATGGTGGCCACGGAGGGGCAGTGCAAGATCTTCCTCTGCCATGCTCCCTGCTGTGGGCCGGGGTACAAGGAGCTCAAGCCCGTGGCAGGAGCACAGGCAGGGGTCTGCCTGCTCTGAGGGCAGCGTGCGCGGCTGCGATGTCTGCCTGTCCCCTTCCGGCCCGCTCCTTGGTTTTGCTCGAGCTCGCCAGGAGGAGAGGGATGCATGACATGTCCTCTCTGGGTGTGCCCTGAGGGAGAGATGTTGGTGTGACTGCAGAGATGCTACAGGCATCGTCAGCAGGCAGAGCACAGCGGGATGGTGCTTGGCAGAGGAAGGGTGGACAGGGACGGGGAGAGGATGCAGGATGCCTGTCCAGGCCCCACCCAGGACGCTGCAGCTCACGAAGGAGAAGTGTGATCCCAGGCAGCCTTCAAGGGAGCGTGCTTGGACCTGCTGCTGAGCATCGTCCCTGCACCTCACCCTGAGCCAGCAGTGCCTGAGCCCTGCACCCTGCTTGTGCTGGCAGCCACAGAAAAGCCCTGCCTTGGGCTGCTCCTCGGCTGGGACAAGCTTGGGGGGATCCCCAGCTGAGCTGGCAGTGCTGGCTGGGAACCCCGAGGTGGCATCGAGCACCTCTGCCCTGGGACAGGCTCGGACAGGGTGCAGTGGTGCCTGGTTGGGCCCCCCTGTTGGCACACCCTGGGATGGAGGAGCGTGGAGGGAAGTGACGGGCAGAGGATGGACCTCCCCCAGGCTCCTCGCAGTGCCTGGAGTGGGAGGGGGCTGGTCAAAGTCTCCCCCAGACCCTTTGGTTGATGGGGGCAGCACCCACTCCTCTTGTAGGAGAGCAGGGAGGGGAGTAGCAGCAATAAACGTGGGGTGGGGTGTCCAGTGGGTGTGACGCAGGGAGGGGGGTTCAGCCAAGCTGATACTGCCACTCGGATCGTGCTCAGGCCTCTGAGGGCCTTTGGGGGTGTGCCTGGGGTGTGCTGCAGCGATCGTGGTCTGGGATTAGCACAGAGGCTGGAGCCCTCTCTGCTCCCCTGGATGGAGAGGGATGCTCCTGCTCCTGCCTGCACGCTGGGTGACTCGTGCCGCTCCGTAGCTGGGTCCAGGGAGGCCTCCGCAGTACCCCAGGTATGTGGGGTGCGGTGAGGCTGCCAGCGGGGTGAGCCCTGGGGCGAGCTCCCACCTTGTCCCCTCCTGCCTGGCCCTGGACTTTGCACGAGGGAGGGTCCAAGGAGGCAGCTGCAGGCAAAGGCGTGAGCGGGATGTGGCAGGGGGAGGCAGGCAGGGGGCTGTTAATCAGTAATGCAGCTCTTCCAGGGATGTCGGCTTGGCAGGAGGGGGTGAAAGTCAGGGCCCGGCAGGGACTCGGGGTGAGGATGTGAGCATCCCTTTTAGGGAGTCCATGCAAACCCCTTTTGCTGCAGCACACGTGCAGCCCTTCTGCCCAGGGAAGCTGGGCCGACCGCAGTGCTGACAAGCATCTCCCTGGTCTCGGAGCTGCCACAGCAGCGCTGAGGGTGTGTGGATCCAAGCAAGAGTGTTGCGGGGACATTGCCTGTTCAACCAGCTGCGGAAGCGCCTGCAAGCTGTAGGCTGATTCAGGTCTGAGGAAAGGTTCGTGTGCCCCAGAGCTGGGCCTGTGTCTCCAACTGCTTTAGGTGGTCTGAAAGTTTCTTCACAGCCTTTCCTTGAACCTCTGCTGCAGCTGTGGAGGCAGGCAGGAGCTGGGAGTGTCGTGGGGAAGCCGGAGCTGGGCATTGGGGATGTCCCCTGGCAGAACAACCCCTGGGACCCGTGGGGATTGCTAACCCGTGTGAGGTGTGTGCATTTGGGCAGCCCTGCAAGCACAGCATCGCCCCAAATAACGCGTGCTGCTGGCCACAGCGCGAACAAGGCTGAGTCCCAGCGTTCGCGGGGCTGGGCTGCACATGGTCCCCTCTCCTCACTCCTGTGAGGTGTGGAAAGGCAGGGGGTGTGAAAGCGTTTGTGTTGCCAAAAGAATTAACACCCTGCTGTTGTGCCCTGTAAATCTTTCAAGTGTTAGAGGCTGGCTTTATCCCCCCATGTTACAGCTTAATGGTTTCCGTTAGCAATAACCTCGCCCTGTGTTCTGGGCTTATTGATTTAAGGTCTGTTGTGGAGGGTGTGTGAGTTGCAGAAAGGTGTTTTCCTGCCGTCCAGCCGGCGGCAAAGGCGCCGTTGCAAAGAAGGGGGGCAGGAGAGCGGGAAGCGGTGCACAGCCAGCTCTCTGGAAGCATGGGTGCTGGCGGGAGCTGCCTGGAGAGGACTGGGGGACAGCGGCAAGGAGCAGCACTTGGAGCACGTCCCTCGCTCAGCCCTGCAGCCAGCAGGCACAGCTGCAGCCACAGAGGTGACCATAGCTGTCATGGCAGCGGGGCTGCACAGATGCACCCCATGAGCTCTAGTACGCGTGGGACATGCCTGCCTTTGGCTCTTGTTGGAGTTGTTGCGTGCAGGGATGGCACCCAGCCCGGTGGCAGGCAGCTCTGTGTGCCTCCCCCATGCCAGCCAGACCACCCTGCTGTGCTGCAGACAGCCCAGTTTGGGAGTTTGGACCTGGAGTTCCCAAGGCAGAGCCATGCCTTGGCTCTCCTCTGTGCGTACCAATAGCCAAGTCCTGCTGGTGGCCACATCGCTGGCCCAGATTAGTCCCCCTCGCCTCGCAAACGCCCTTTGGAAGAAGCTGAGGTGCAGCTCATGCACAGTCTTTTCCCTGCTGGCATCAGCAGTACCCGTGGGGGTTTCCCCTGCCAGAGGCATGCCAGAGGTGAGGGGCAGAGTTGGGGCTTTGTGAGGGACCCCAGCTGCTGGGGGGGTGCCTTGGAAACAAATCTGCTTCACCCAAGGTGCATGATGTATGGTGGACAATCAGCCTTCCTCCTACAGGTCGCAGCATCCTTTGCTGCCTGCGTGAGTGGCTCAGCCCTGAACTGCAGCAGCACGTGGCTGGGAGCTACACAGGGGGCATTTTCTGAGCAGCCACTAAGCTGGGGTTTTCACTCTGTTTCTCTTCAAGGCACTCTCAACCTTTTCCCTTCTGTTCCTGCTGCAGACTCCACTCTCTTGTGGTTGTCCCTAACCCTCCTGCACCAGGCCTGGCCATCTATGCCCTTCTGCTGGAACAAACTTCCAAGGGACTGACATTGACTTCACACCTTCCTCTCTTTTGTTTCTCATTCCCTCTTGCATTAGTATGTCCTGAATGTGATGTCCAAGCTAGAAAGCAGTTAAAAGGGCATCTAGAGTGGTCTTTCATGGTGGGTCAAACCTGGACGATGAGGAGCCTGTGCTCCATACACAAACTGGTTTGGAGCCCATGTGCAAAAGGCAGTGGAGCAGCAGGAGAGTCTGACAGCAGTGCTCCTTGCACACCTCTGCCCAGGGCTGGAGGCTGCACAGCTCTCTTCTTCATTGCTTTGCAGAGCTCAACATTTCCCCAGCAACAGCAGATCCCCTTGTCCTCAGGAAAGGTTATTCTGGAACCTTGGAGTTGGGTGCTGCCAGGTGCTGAGCACCCACATTGACATGAGGTGGGTGTGCTTTTCCATGCTTCGGATGTTCGCACTTGAGATCCAACTTAAGATGTTTCGTGTGCTCAGCCTGAAAGCTGTCAGGGACCCCCGTGGGTAGAGGTGCCAGCCACGAACCTGGCTATGCAATGCTCCTTGCTGTTTGCGCCCATTCCCTTCCTTGGGACTGCCAGTCCTTGAGATTCAGACGGAGTCTGCACATCCAAGGGCTCAGAGGTCCTGGTCGGAGGCTGCGGCTGTGTTGCGTCCGTGCCTCCCCAGCCTGTGCTCCCTGCACTGGAAGCCTCACAGGGGTACCCAGCTTCAGGATACCTGTAGAGAGGGACCATGGGAGTTTCGTGCTGGGGTCACTGGAAATGTGGGCTCAGAGGAGCCCCGTGAGTTCGGAGAGATGCTCATCCCTCTATGGCATGCAGAACCTGCAGGTTTGGGGCTCCCTCACTCTCACACCTTCTCTGCTCTCTTACACATCCCTCGTCCCAAACCCCTCCTGCCTGCAAACAAGCCTTGGAGGCCAGCCAGTGGTTGTGCGCGCTTTAAATCTGTGCTTGTACAGCTGAGAGCCTGGGTTAATTCCTGTGTTCTCCCTTACAGCTGCTTTTGCAGTCATCGTGTGTACTTGTGTTCACATCGGGGCAGTCATCCAGGCTTACCCCACAGCCAAGTGTCCTCCAGTTGTGAGTAAAGGTGCAATGAATGTTCTGCTTGTGCCTCTAAACTGGACACCTCCTCCGCTCACTCCACAAACCAGGCGCTGCAAACGCTTCCTGACTCCTCTCGGCAAAAAAAGCTGCCGCTGTAACATGCCACAGGCAGCAAGCAGGGAGATTAAAGGACCCTTGGGTCTGCAGCCTGGCAGCGGCGGCGAATTTGTGGAAGAAAATTACACAGGATCTAGAAAATAGATGTGAACTTGAAGAAGTGCAAAAAAACCAAAAAAAAGCCCAAAGCAAAACACACACAAAAAACCTAACCCAAAACCATACAAAAAAATGCAACCACAATTTTTCTATCAATCCAGGAAAATTCCTTCCTGACCCTAATCTGGCAATAGCGTTAAGCCTAATGTGTGAGCAGACCTCTGGGACAGTAATGCTGGGAGCACCAATGCATGAGGCCCAGAGCTTGTCATTAGTGCTCTGGAAGAAGGAAAACCTCAGTACCTTTAGAAGTGAATTAAAGGAGAAATTGTTTATTCTTAACCTTCACAGTGACCAGCAGAAACCTGGAAGCCCGGGGTTAAAGCAGCACCTCCTCCAAACAACCTTAGCACTGCTGACTCCTTGGCCAGCCAGGAGCTGGACTGCCCATCTCCAGGGCTCCTCCATTTAGAAGTTTATGGAGAGAGTCCCATCAAACTGGATGTTAAATTGATCTGGGTTTCTCTGCCCCATTACCCTTCTTGGAAGGCTGGTCTACAACTTCACTTCTGGCAGGGCTAGAAACTCTAATTCACCATCTAAACTTATTATTTTGTGCCATTATTATATGTCTTAAAGGTTTTCTTAATGTTTTCTTATTTACAATTTTATTTCAGTGGTTCTTCAGAAAAACATTTGTCTCCTCTCAGCATCTGCCTGGCCAGAACAAGCCAAACTCTTCTAGGAGATCTTCATCAGCTGGTGCTTGTTTGTCTCAGTGACCAAACACTGTGTTTTTCTCTGTGCAGTGGAAATTTATCTTTCCTGGATGCGGAGCTACAAGGAGAGTCTGGAAGAAGCCTCACAATGCCTTGCGCAATGGCAATAATGTTTCTGTCTCTGCTAAAAATAACTTGTCTGATGCATCCTAGCATCATGCCATTCCTTTTTCACAGAAGCATCACGCTGCTGCTTCACATTCATCTCCCAATGCAGTGAGGTCGCCTTATTCCTTCAGTGCCTCCATTTCATCAGTTTGTACTGCTGGTCTCCAAGTGTTTAAATTTGCCCTTTCTGCTGTTATATTTCACCCTACTTCCCCTATCCCTTGACAAGGTCGTGGTCCCCTTCTTCCGCTATGAGGAATTACTTCTCTCAGCACTCGCAATCCCTCCCGACCCTGTGCTGCCTCTGCATTTTGGGAGCTCGCCCTTGGCTTTTCTGAAAGTACCAGTGGATTTACTGACTTGAACTTATTCCCAAGGTATGTAGTTAATATCCTTCCTGCAGCCTGGTCACGCTTGTTTTTTGATGCAGCCTGGGCAGTCTCTCCTGTATCTCCTTAACAGCCTTGGGACTCATCTTCACCTTTAGCAGCAGTTTCTCCTGGTTCGTAGTGCGTCGTCCTTAACTCTGAACTGGGCGCCTAAGAAACTGGCAGCCTCACCTAAGTATAATTTCCGTTGCCCTCTTCCTGTTTCATTCGGCATCTCATCATTCCCTGTGTTCCCCTAATCGCCTTTACTGACACAGTAAAACCCGCTTTTGGGTTTTGGCCGCAGCTGGCTCGTGTCCCCTCTCCTTGCAGGCTCTGCCTACCTTGGTCCGCTCCTCCCTGCAGGTCTGTTGCCTGACTGACAGAGCAATCTCGCCATTCACTAAAACCATGTCTGAAATAACGTTGTGTTCTACATTGCGATGAATCGACAAGGAAATTTGCTCTCTGTCTTGTCGGAGGATGCCTGAGCACTGCTCTTCTGGCACTGTTTATTGCCTGGCATTCACTGGGAAATTAAAGGCTCCTGTAACTGCACAATTTCTACTCTTTATTCTTCTTGTAGCCTTAGAGACAGCACAGTTTATACTCAAGGCTGCATCTGGTGCATCTGCAGCCAGCCCCTGAGAATACCTGTGCAGGGCCCTTTTTACCACCCGCTCTCACACCTCCCCAGGATGTATCTTATCCATGTCATCCCCTTTTATGTCCTTAAAATGACCTGTTTTACTAGCGGTGCTTCACAACTTCCTGCTCTCCTCCTGCTGACGGGGTGCTCCCAGCCGGCTTCCATGTGTGCTTATCTCTGGGGCTTCGTTCCAGGAGGCACACTCTGCCTCCGCCAAGCGTCCCACGGTGCACCGTCCCAGCTTGTCTGATGTGACCACAGCAAAGAGCAGAACTTGGAGAGAAGCCTACAAAATCAGTGGCCACGGGCTCTCGCGAAATGTTAGAAGGAGAAGAGCTTGTTCCAGGAATGGAAAAGGGAGATAAAGGACATGGTGTTTCTAGTTTAACCTCAGAAGATTCTGGTTAGGTGACAACTGAGCCTTAGGAGATAACACTGCTAGGACAAATGGATTTAACACCTCCTGGCTTAAGTCAAGGGAGACCCACAAGTCCATGTGAAAATGCTAAGCAAGGTGAACTGACCGTGGCTAGAAGGCTTAGTCAATGGGTAAGCTACAAGGTTGTGAAATCATGCACGATATCAATATTGCGTACAAGCTCTGTTCCCAGGTGAACGGGTGAGTATTGAAAACTGCATCTTTAAATAGCTTATTTTTAGAGACAGGAAGTATGCAGAGAAGCAGCAGAAAATACACTTTCGCTGTTACCTAGAGACAGTTCGAACTTGTCCCTAAATAAAGCAGCTCTTCTTCGAGTACCTGGCGGCAACGGGATTCCCAAATACCACTTGTTTGCCTGAGCAACTCTTAGAAAACGGACGTTTAGCCGCTCTAGCCACACAACCCAAGAGTGAGCGTGCTTGACAGCATGACACAAATGGCCTGATAAGGCTAACAAGCAAGAGGTCTATAGTCCATCAAAGGTCTCCTGAAGCATACACGGGACGCTTACAGCGCCGTGCGATGAAGATGTGCAGGCTGGGCAATGTCTGTGTATGGCACCTCAGGGCACGCAGAGTCCAGCATAGGGGCCTTAAAAGTGCCAAGACCTGGGGCTGCGCTTAGCATGTCGGCAAAGTACTTAACTGTTTTTTTTAAAAAAAAAGTACATTAAGTGTATAGCATGGTACAATGCATGAAGAACTAGTTCAGACTATGCTTGGGATTTCATAGGCTTTGGAGGCTGGCTACTGGACGGCTAGATCCCACTTTGGTCCATTTTCACCAGTGGACAAGGCTGTGAATGCTCCCTGCCATCTCACCTGAGTGAGGAGACCTGCAGGATGTATCTGGTCGTGAATTGTAGTTGCCACTGGAGGAAAATGAATAAGTCAGAGTCCTCCGGATGCTGGTGGAGGCCGACTCCTGAGAAGGCAATGCTATTAATGGCATGGATAAAAGGAATAGGTCAGAGCAGGACAGGATCTCTGGAGTGCCAATAGCAACCAGGGAAAGAGGTGACAGCAGCCAACACACTTACTGCTATGGACAGCTGTTCTCCTAATCCCCATCTCTATCAACATCTCTAAACATCTCCGTGTGAGAGCAAGGTTGGTGAAGCAGTAACCCCTCCCAGAACCGCAAGCTGGGCTCAGTTTTGTCTTTGCTGCCTCTCTCTCGCGGTGCTTTGACTAGTAGCTAATTCCTCAGACCTCAGTGCTTCCCATTTGACTATTCACTTCAGAGTCAGCTATTAACGAAATGTCAGTGAGTTAACAGGGACTGAAATCCGGTATGAAACCATCAGCCACCACTTTGTTCTTTCAGCAGTATTTTCTTCAGCTTGCTGGAAGGCACATAATGGAGTGAGGCAATTACAAGTCTGGACCCAAACTTCATCTGAAATTAGGCATATATCCATTCCTGTTAAACCACAGCTGCCTGGGAGGCACTGCAGCATACTCAATACCTCAGAAAAAAGTGTTTGGATGTGCACAACTGTGTTTGGTGACAGTAGCCGCTAGTCAAGGTCATTTTTCTTGACTGTTCTTTCCTTAAAGCTCACTGTTGGGCCCTTGAGTCCTTGTAGGCTTCCTCCTTCTGTATAAAACATGTTTTTATTAGTAATCTTCATGTTTTTAGCAAGGCGCTGTTCAAAAACTATTTTGGCTGGCCTAAATGTGTTGGGTTGGGTTTTTTTTGTTTATTTGTTTTGCGTTTTATTTAACTTGGCAGAATTTGGGATTTTCTATATTTCTTCTTTGGCTATAACTTATACTTTTTGAAGGATGTCTTTTTACTTCTAAATGTTATCTTTGCTCAGCTGTTCAACTGTGCCAGACTTGGAGATTATTATTTTTTTTGTTAGTGTATTTTGAGTGATGGCATATTTAAAGCTTTAAATACAGGGTCTCCATGTCATTGCAAGCATTTCATCCTTTCATCAACTACTTTAAAATTCTTCTTAATTACTGTCCTGACTTTTATACTTATTCCCTTTTGAAGGAGAATATACTCATCTCCCTTTTAAGTGACATGGCACTGCAGTATATGTTTTTTGTTGCTTTTTCCTATCCTGCAGTAATATTGGATTTGAGCACATTGTGTTATGACAAAGTGACTGTTCTCTATTACATTTCAAACTCCCTCCTGTGTACTACTTGTGACTAAATCAAGAGTTCATCCTCCACTTGGCTCCTCTGAGTGGTCATTCTAAGAACTATTCATTTATCAGGGCTAAAAATACAGTCTTTGCATCATTCTTTGACATGGTATCTACCCTGTCTACATGGGGGTAATTAACATCTCCCATTATCATTATGTTTTCTCCCCTGACAACCTCTTAAAGTCCTCCAGCTGTTTTTCATTCCACTATCCTAATCAGGTGGTCAATAGTATGTGCTCATTATTCCTTAGACACATGTCAATATCGAATGTTTCTCTGGTAGTTTAAACAACATACCAGGCTTTTTAAAATTTGTTTTATTTTCTTTCCCCCCCCCCCTTTTTTTTTTCTTTTCTTTCTGGAACCTGGACAAATACCGTGCTAGTAGCCTGAATAATTTTCTGTGGCTTCACATCTTGAGCTGCTGCTCTGGCAATCATCTTCGTACTGAAATGAGGCAAGATCTTACATTGGCATGGGTTTTTTGTTGTTGTTGTTGCTTTTTTAAAATAAAATTCACATGTTCAGTGTCTAGCTCTGGGCTTTGCTCCATGAAAATGTCTTCCTTCACCAGCTCCTTTTTTCAGTTGCTGAATGTACATTTGTAACTGCAAAGAAAACTTTTATCACCTTGGAGAAGGGCAGAGAGATTTTCTAGCTGCATGTGCTCCCCCCATCTTCTGTAATGGCAAAAAGCATTTTATGGTCACTGCTGGTTCAGGTCAGCTTAAGACACTCAGCTTTTCATACCCATACTGGGTTTTTTGCCAGGGTGGTGGGTATGGTAATCATTCCCGAATTTTTTCAATCTCTATTCAGAAACTGACACTACATTTGCCACTTTTCACTTCGTGATTACCAAGGACAGCTTAAGCAGAAGGTTGTACACTGCATCAAATAATTCAGTGGTTTCATATCTGAAAGGCTTTAAAGTTCTTGGGCAAGCGCTATCACAATTAGTCATTTGTCACTGAGTCTCCAGCACCTCCCTCATGCCTTCGCAGTGACCACAAACGCGTTTAACATCGAGTGTAGTTTTGAACACAGCCGTGAGCGCAGGACACACAATGTCTGAAGCCGTTCTTGAGCGCTGCCTTTATCGTTGTAGCAGATCAGGTTTGGGGCTCTTTCATGAGCAACTTTTAAGTTCTCAGATTCTTTGCATCCTTCATTTTGGGGACACTGCACGTGTCCACTTGCTGGTATGGAAAGCTTGTAAGGTGCAACTGCCTGTTCCCCTCGCTTCTCTCCTGGGATGCACCAAGCCTTCCTCCGAGCTACCCGCATGCTTGGTTGAGTTAACACTTTGTTGTTTCCTGTTTCTGTAGCATTTATGGTTTTGGCCAAGCTCCTAAGTGAACTGACACCCACAAGACCGTGTGGTCTGCTAATTACCCTGCTAAGAGGTTTAGAACTATACAGCTATTGCCACCATTCTTGCAAATTTGACTGAATCAGACCGAATTTGATTAAGTTCCTGCAAATCTCCTGACAGTCAGCAGTGGCTGAGGTGAAAGATAGCTGACCCTCTCCCCTCGAGTGGAGGAGAAGCAGAACCCAGTGGTTATCTATTCCTTTAGCAGCAAAATGGCTCATCTGTCACACACATGTATGACCAACTGCGCTATTCACATATATTCAGTGTTGTATTCACCAGCAACTCTCATCTTGAGGGTTTTATGTGTATGGATTTGGATTTGGAGGGCATCTGGGTGTAATTGTCTTCCTACAGTATCCCCATTCTTGATTTTTTTTGTTTGTTTTTAAACCCACTCTGAGACTTTTGAAGGTATAGCATTATATATATTTAGCTCTGATAAAGATAAAAGAGCTATCTCAATTCATATTTTCTGCAGACAGCTCGGCTCTTCCAGCTCTACCCTGGTTTCAGGTGAATGTTTCCTCATCCCCTTGAAACAGTTAGAAGTTGACCTGGTGTTCACCTTGCTGCATGCACCCTTCCTTTTATTACAAAGGTGATCTTTTCTAGTCCATTTATTCAACCCTCCAGCTTTCCTGTTCCTTTAATGGGGATAAACTCCCTGCTGTAAACCCCAGATTATTCCTGTCCACCTTCCAAATCTATTGCTTTCTATTTACATTAATATTACAATTACTGACAACACATTGTCTTGTGCACTGAAATCCATCCTAAACAATGAATATCTCTCTTCCTTTCAGGCTGATAGTCTGTCCGTCTCTAGTGAAGCTGCTATTGCATGTGACAATAAAGCCCTCTGAGAAAGGGGATCTAATTGCTACCTTCTTTATCACCGTGTTTCCCTTCCCACTATCTGTGGATCATGGTGTGTGTCGCTCCGTGCTGTCCTCAACTGCCTCTTGTCTGCGAGACTCATCTCTTGCAGGATGTGCAGTTGTATCCACGGTGTCATGAGCTTTGCTTGGATAGAGTGACTTTGGGGAGTGACTTTTGCTGCACAGCAAATGCCGAATGCCTTGTCAAAGGTTAATTCTGTGGTTCTTCTCATTGACTTGGGCAAAATTTCCAAACTGCAGTGTTGTCTCCTCGGCCTGTGATCAGTCATGGTCTCCTCTAGGATGTTACTTTCTTTTTCTTAATTCCAGGCAAAAAAAAAAAAAAAATCTACCTTGTTGGGTTTTATTTCGGTGTAGGATGAAACACAGACATTTGTGTGCGCTCGTCCCTGCAATGGGCCTGGGACAAGCATTTGGTCTTGGCTCGCATTATTTTAACTTTGTAATCCAAAGTTTGCTGCAGGGAACAATCCTGTCCTGGCGAGAAAACTGAGAAGATAATATCTCTCTCTCGTTACTATAAATCATTTAACAAAGGCAATATATTGGAATTAAGCCACATGCCTTAGAAGAAGAAATGGTTCTCCTTAACCTCCGGTGAGGTCTCATTCGTTGCTCTACTTGACGGGATGTAGTCTGCGTTTGGTCCTGCTTGGCTGGAGACTCCCCAGAGGGCTGGGTCGCTTGCTTCTTCATTCAAAAGCTCATAGTGTGCAGGTGGAAGAAGAGTTTGTGTGATATGGTAAATATACTTTGCTGATGACTAGCAGAGAGTTACAAAATTGAATTTGTGCCTTTTTTCATACTTGTGATTCAGCGCTGCTTTCCCAAACCTGCGGTACCTCGTATTTCCACAGGCCAGGTTTCTTTCTCACCTTTCCCTGCTTCCCACACCATCTCTCCACAGCAGGAGCTCTGCCTAATCTGGGCTCTCCCTCGAGTATGTGAGGTGCTACCCTAGGGAGGAGTCCCAAACTCCTTGTCTGGGGGGCACGACAAAGGCTGGCCGAACCTCGGAAGCTGCAACACATCCATGTGCTCTTTTGTACCCTGCCTCTGGAGCATCCCTCGCTGACCTCTAGGTTTGCATCCACTTGGCAGTGTGCTGCTGCCTGTAGCATATCTACAGGGAAGTGTTTTGCTGGCGTTACCCACTTAAGAAAGAGGATAGTCCGATGTTGCTGGTGCAAGCCTCACTTCACTGCAGCTGGCCAATCTTGTTCAGACATCCGCTGATGTGCCGATGGAGAAGGTGCCACTTTCAGAACGGGGTTGCTGCGAGCACCAGCCATGCGGAAACTGGTCTCTTGCAAATCAGCAATTTACAGTCCATCCCCTTCTCCCATTTCTGTGTATTCAGACTGCAGGACCAGAGAGGCAGGCAGTTTATGGGGGGGCGTAGGGGAGTAGATTGTGCTTCCACTGAATCCCGTAAAGGCCATTTTTTATTCCCGCTACTTCCCTGCCTTTGGCATCTCCGGGGCTGAAATGATACTGGGTATGGTGCAAGACCGGCTGAGAAGACAGGTTTCTGCTCTAGTGTCTTTCTGAATATTTTCGGAATATTCAACCGGCAAAATGGATGTTGGAGAGAACTGCTGCAGAATCTGCCTTGAAAGTCTTACCTCTGAGATGCCAGGCCCTGCTCTGTGTTAAGTGAAATTGTCTGCAGCTCATTAACATCAAAGCATTTTCTCCACTGGTCTGGGCAGCTCAGTAGTAACCAGCAGATGAACCAGAGAACAGCTATGCTGTCCACTAAGCTTTGCCTGCAAACAATTAACATCAAAGGGGAGCCACTGTGAAACGGGAAAAACAATGCTGCCACTGCAGCAAGTCTCATGGCTGGTGGGGAAGCGGGGGGAGGCCGAAGCTCTGTCCCAGCTACAGACTTTGTGCTGAGACGTTTGCAGGAGCAAGCAGAGGAGTGGCTACTGGGGCCTGCCGATGGTGTTGGCCAAGAAAATGGTGAATCTGTTTTGGTTTGAACAAAACTGTCCAATGGTGTTGGTGGCAGCATGGTACAAGCTCTGGTATCAGACCTGGTCCAGCCTAATTCTTGGATCAAGTCAGATCTGCCATCACCTTGGTCTGTTGGTGATTGCTCACTTAGCTGTTGCTCATGATGGGTCTCCTGAGGCCAGTCCCACTGTTCTTTACACTCTTTTTCTCCATCCTTCTGAACACAAAATTTTCGGCTAGCGATTCCAGATGTTGCTGCCCTTTTTTTAAGTGGACCTTGACCCTCTGTTGGCTCTTTGCCACAGGAGGCCTGTGGAATTAAACAATTTTTTAGATTACAGGACCGTTCCCTTGCTTTCGCTCTCAAGCACTTTCTCTTGCTTTATATACTGGATCCTCTGGTTCATGCTTATCTGCTTATCTCATCCTCTTCCTCTCTGCCTTGGTGGTGGGTAAGAAATCCAAATTGTTGGTATTTATCATTCTAGCAGTCTGTGATTAGCCCTGGGGGTGGGGGGGTAGGGGTGGGGTTCAGCAGGGTGAAAAATGAAATAATTCTCATATGTGTCCCAGTCAGAGATCAGAAGATTTTTGGCAGGCGCTGCACGAGCACAGAATAGGAAAGTGGGGCTATCTTAAAGAGTTTGCTATCTAAACATCAGTCTAGGAATAGAGGATTGCAAAAAACAGAACAGCAAAACTGGAACTCTCTATTAATAAGTGCTGTGGGTCAAGATTGGAGATAATATAACCACAGTGAGACATGCCAGCCAGCGCACGCTTCCTTCCTGCTAGCTCCACTGTGGGAGTGCTAACCTCCAGCCACGGGGCAGCTGATAGAGCTGCAAGGCACAACTAGAACAGTTAAAGCCACCAAGTCAAAGATGTAGGATGTGCCTTGCAAGCAAGGTAGTTTCTCCAGAGGGAAGGTGTGCTTTGTGGAAGAGCGTACATAATTCTGTTCATGCTTGCTCAAGAAAAGTATGTTCAAAACTGATCAGGTGCACTGAAGGACAGCTGATACCATCTGGGCGATAGTCAAACTGCCACAGAAGGAGGAACTACAAGGAACTCCTTGTCTACCCTAGAAAAAGGAAGGCCACGTGGAGGCTGTGCACAGAATTGTGTTGGGGGAAGGCCACGGAGTAAAAGATGCTTAAAAGAGCACTTCAGCACTGCCTGGGTGTAAGAGGATTGGGGAATACGGGCTGCTGGTATGGGTCTGCAGCCACTACAGAAGGGAAATTTGGAGGAAGCCTCCTGAAAGTAGTTAGCAGTAGTGAGAAACCAAACTTGCTCTGAAATCAACATGGATATATTTAAGACCAGCATCATATGATCCAGTTGCCTGTCACAGCAGGGATGCAAACTGAGTGCAGAAGAAATAAGGAGACACTAACAGCTTGATGGCCCATAGCCATGCTGCTAGCAAGCTCACCACCACTAAGTTTATTTTGTGGGCATTGGAGCAAGAGAAGAACCTTGCAAGGAAGAATTTGCAGGAAGGCTCTTGTGAAGACCACAGTGGGCACTACTCCTGGTGTATCTGGACTGATAAGATGCAAGGTCAGCAACCATTAGCCTCTCTAGCAGCTTGTCCACCTGCTATCCCAGCTACCATCCAGACTGCAGACGGAAGTTCCCTGCTGGAGTCTAGAGCATCCATGTTGCAATCCTTTTGTTTACATTATCTCTCTCTCAGGGAAGAAGTAGTTCTGTGGTTAGTACAGTGCCTAAGAGACTTTGGAACTTGCTCTAGCAGGAGGCATGTCTGGACTTTTGAGTGGAAAGAAGATTCCCCACTGCCAACACTCTGGAAATGAAGACACGTAGATTCCAATGACTCATCGCACTGAAAAAGGGGTGGAATGAAGACTGGGATATCACCAACAACTGCAGCTAAGGGGATCATTCCTGAGCAGAGATGCCCAGCAGGCACTTTCCTGCTGTTTGTAGCAGAAAAATTCTCCAAAGACGTCCTTTCTGTTCCTTCTTTACGCCACTAATGGCTTTCAAACCAGGACTGGGATTCCCTGGTCACTAAACCAGGCTGCTTCACTCATGAAAACAAGCTTCGCATTGCCCTCTTCACAATGAAGCTGCACCTTGAAACAGGCTTCTTGCCTCTCGCTACTCCGGTTGCTGTCTGCTCTGGGACATTCCACCTCCTACAGTTAGAAACCATCCTCTGACTCTCCCCATGAGGATATTAAGAGCCAATTAATAATCTGTCCTTATGCTACCATTGGGCTTCAGATAGCTCTGTCCTTCCCTTCTTTACACCCTTTCCCCACCAGGGCTTCCTTGGTACACTGGCAGAGCAATCACACCTTAGTTTTGCTTTCCTTTTGCAGGACTAGCCAAACCAAACTTTCCTGGTCTCCTTTTGTAGGACAACCTCATCGCTCTTCTACCTACAGGCGCCGAGAGCCTGCTCTGTGCCCCTTGTAGTTCCTTTTGAGCAGGACAGCTGGCACACTGCAGCTGTGCCTGCACCTGAACAGTGGCATAAACACTTCTCTATCTCCACAGGAACTGTCTTAACTGGGACATTCCCCTACCACATCTGCACACAGCCAACTTTGACCTCTCCGCCTTTCAAACTGCCTAATCCTGTGCGGCTTGGCCAGGGGAGGGCAATGGCTCTGGTGGTGGGGGTGGGGGAATAAAGGCCACAGCTCCTGGGTTTTGTCTCTGGTCTCACTTCGGGGTTTGAGGTAAGGTGTTTCACCGTTCCCAGCTCATCCCCTGAGCTTGCTGATGGTTTCCTCCTGCACAGGCGCCAGGCGGCACCACCCCTGTCCCTTGCCTGTCCAGGGGCTCCCCGCTTGCCTCCAGAAATGGTGTTATGGCACCACCAGCCGCCTCACAACGTCTGAGCTCACGCTGGAGGGAGGTCTCTGGTCTTGTGGTGGTGAGGCTGGGGGTGAGCGGGGACCACTGAAACACCGGAGGTGGCTGTGGCAGGGAGCCGTCCCTGCGGGATCAGCAGGCCTCTGCCATTACAGCCGAGTGCCTCTCCCTGTTGTCGTGGCCACCAATAGACCTGGGGTTTTTAACTAGACCAGAAGCGCATGAGATTTCAACTCTTCCTGACAGAAAACGATGTGTCCCCCTCAGGAGTGGGATGTCCCCTGGGGGGAAGTGACCCCCTCCGGGGACAGTGAGGTGGGATGGGCCCTGAGGGACAGTCACTCAGGGGTGGGGTGTCTCAGGGGATGGTGATCCCCCAGGGGCGGGATGTCCCCTCAGGGGCAGCAACCCCTCTGGGGTGCAACATGCCCTCAGGGGAGGGATGGCCGGGGTGGGATGTCCCCTCAGGGGACGGTGACCCTTCTGGGTCGGGATGTCCCCTCAGAGGACGGTGACCCTTTTGAGGCGGGATGTTCCCTGAGAGACAGTTCTCAGGGGTGGAAATGTCCCCTCAGGGTATGCTGATCCCTCAGGGGCGGGACGTCCCATCAGGAGCAATGGCCCCTCTGGGGTGTGACACCCCCTCAGGGGAGGAACGGCCACTCGGGGGTGCCATGTCCCCTCGGGGGGGGGGGACGGGACACAGCCGCTCAGAGGTGGGGTACCCCCTTGGGGACCTGCGACCCTTCCGGGGCGGGATGTCCCTTCAGGGGACGGTGATCCC
>VZSF01007925.1:144193-231503 GCA_013398295.1 Chionis minor | reverse complement strand
TTTTTTTTCCTCCTCCTCTCTTGTGCGCGTTTGTTGTTATGCAGGCTCCTTGCAACCGAATATTTCGGAGTTTTGAAAAAGAGGTGCCCGGCGCCCTTTCATCTCGAGTAACTTTCTCCATTTGAAATACGGATTTTTGCCCTTTTCTCTTTCCCTAGCAAGCAATCGAGGCCTTTCCTACGGGTCCCAAAATACGCGCTAACACCAGCTCTAGGCCAGGAATTCGGTGGGTGTCTGCAAAGATAGTAAAATAGGTTTGACAACAGCAGACTATGAACTTCCAGAGTAATCTTAAAAATCTCTAACCAGAACGCTGGTATCTCTCTTCTCTTTTGGCTTCATGCTTTTTAATTGGGCACAAATCCTCATTTTATTTTTAAATATGCAAATATGGCCATAATCTGCCAGTGACTGCTCAGCGTAGGTAATCTGTAATAACATTCACAGATTCACTTTAGTTCCTTGTGTGCTGAGTTAAACCTCTTATTGTCAGTTAGCTCAGCATCCTAGTTCATTATCAGGGATTTGAAACACCATTTTTGGTTACGCCAGAAGTTGTAACTGCTGCCACGTATATTTTTGGCTTCGTCTGAATGTTTAAATTTCTGTAATATAAAAAGCGTGCGCTAGATGCTTGTTAACTCCAGATTAATACGAGCAATTAACTTGTTTTAAGCAGAAAGCTATTCAAGGGCGGTACATTGCTGAGAAGCTCAGACTCTGCACGGAAGTGCTGGGTTTTCTTTCCGACCAATTATTGATGCTTCTAGATCCAGTCTATGGGGGTTTATTTTGATTCTATCTTTGCTATGTTAGGAACGTGTTGCTGGCTTCCACCTCTGCTTGAACCAGATTTATTTTACTTCTGTCTCCTTTTCTCATCTCTCCTTTCCTTGTCTGCTGGGGATCACCTGTTCTAGTCCTTTCTAAACTCTCTACTTGCAGCATGTCATCTTGTCTTCCTCTTGGTCCCTGACGCTTTGTCGACGGGTCCTTCAGTCCTACAGTGGAGCAGTCTGGCTTCTTGGAGTTTAACCAGATAGCCCTGAGGAGTAAATGGGGGCGAGGGGGGGAGTGAGAAAAAAGAAAGAAAAGGACAGTTTTAAAGCTGCTGTTGTCTTGTGTTGGGGTGAAATGCAAGAATCGTGTCAGTTCATTGTGCCGCTCTTTGGGAGAATCTTGGGTAGCTAGAGAAGTTTGTGTTATCTACAGACTCAGGAAAACAGTACGTTATTAAAGTTCTTAGCAACCCTAAGTGCTAAAACTTAAAACAAACACCACCATCCCCTGCCACCCCCATTTATACACACCCTGTTCCACTTCCCTAACGCCATTTAAATTGCCAGCTCCTGGAGAAATTGCTTTCTCCTCTATCCCTTCTGTATCTCTTCCTCATGCTTAAATTTGATACATGCTTTGTTCCTCCAAAAGATTTCCCTCTTTGAAAGTCCCTCTGTGTGTGTTTAACAAAACGTATTATGAACGCTGTTAAGTGCAGAATTGGCTGGGATTTTTTGGAGGTAAAGTACAAAATCATTTTTAAAAAAAGTCCAAAGTGTAACAGCGCTATGTGAGTTTTATCTTGATGGCACTATGTCATAAATAGTTTCAACCTCAAATTGATCAGCTTTATGAGATCTTGGGACCTGCCCTGTACCTAGTATGAATCTTGCATAAATTGTTGGGTCATATAAATGTGTTAACTGTTACCTTTTTTGTTTTTGCAATTTTTTTTCCCATAGAATTATAAAAGGTTTATTGCACTAGCCCGGCATGTCCAGTGGTAGTTGTGCTGTGATCTTGACCCCTTGCCCCAAATACATCTGTGTTGTCTTTGTAAGTGAGTTTTGACAATGTTCCTTGTGATTTGGAAGCTGACCTGTTAAATGATGTAACGTTCTGTTTCACCTCGACTGTTTGTAGAAGTCTTTACGATTTTATTCCTGTATTAAATACTGATAGATAAATATGGAAAATCCTTCTTTTTGCTTCAGAAATGCCCATTCATATTTAGTTCTGAAAGTAAATCTGAGGCGGGTGGGATTCTCTGTGTTAGCATCATTCCCTGAAAAGCCATTCTAATACACTCAGTGTGGTGGTCAGAAAAATAAAGCCTGTGACTTGAACTAGTGCATTTGGCAATAAATATGGCTTAAGTAATTCACTTTCCCCTCGTGTTTCTTGCTTCTCCAATAGTCTGCTCTGTTGGACTGTGGCTTCCTGACAGTTTGTCAAACGAAGCTTGTGCTCTCAAGGGGAGCAAAAACACAGGAGGACTGAAGGACCACCTTTGCCCACAGGGAGCCAATTCAGGGGAGCTATGCTAGCAGAAAACATCATCTTTTGTTGAGAGTAGAATAATTTTCTGCTAGTATAGCTCCCTGAACTGGCTCGCTGTCGGGTCAAGCATATATCAGTGGTAGCACAAGGAAGAGGGTGAGAATGCCGTAGCTGGTGGGAAGGAAAAGAGTGAGAATGCAGCAGCAGAGATACAGATTGTCTTGAACTGTCAGAGTTGCACCTTTGGTTGTGCCAACACAGCTTTTTGTGGGAGGTAGCTCAGGGAACTGATCTGGCTTAAACCTTCCTTCCCCATCATGCATTTCAAGCTCCTCTTTTGGGGGAAGGAGGTGGTGCGGCTGGTGGGGGACAAGTCCCGAACAGGGCTGTTGGTGCAGCGATGCAATTGAGGGAGTGGCGTGCCGTGGCCCAGAGGTGGAGGGAAGTGTGGAGAAGGGATGTCTAAGTTCTCTTTGTGGTGAGATGCTGTGGGCTGCGGAGCAGCAGCGTAGGAGGGTACCTGGGAATGGTACTCAGTGTCTTGATGCCCTGGTAGAACTTTAATTGTAGAGACACAGTGTGTCAGATGATAACTATTTGATGCTGACATGTGTTCTCTTTACCATCTTTCTTGGTGGCCAAAAGCAGATGCCTATAGACAAATGTGTGTGGTGATTTTTTTTTTTTTTAAATTTTTTTTACTTCCCCCTCTCCCAGCCTCCAGTCACTTGCTGAACTGGAAATGGTTGATGAGATCAGAGCAGTTAAGGAGCAGGGAGTTTGAGGGAGGAGAGAACCCACAGATCGCTGAAACCCTCCTGACGCCTTTTATACAGGCAGTAATAGCATTGCAATGCTGTGTGGTTACTGGAGTGATAGTTTGAGGTGGTCGCATGCGTTTCTACTAGCTGGTGATGCTTGGCTCTTTGTTAAATATTAGCTGTACTCTTAGAGACTTCCTGACTGAATTACAGCCTGTGTTGGGGAGGTGGGGGCAGGGAGGGAATGTGTTAGTTCTCTTCAGTGCTGATCCTAGGTTTGGGAGCAAAATAACGATTTAAAGGGAAAACCTATAATGTTCACATAAGATTTCCAGTCATCTTGAGCTCTCTGTGTTTCATTGAGATGCTGCTTAGCTGTGGATTTTACTCTTAAGCTGAAGCAATTTCTGTTTTATTTAATTTTTTTAAAATGAATGTTGCTTAGTGAAATACTGCAACCTAAGTACCTGATCTGTTTCTGTGTACTAATTTGTTGAATAGCAGCAGTCTTCCATGACCGTAGATACTTAGGACTAGCATGTGGATCCTGTGGAAGAAATATGATACATCAGGAAGTATTAGAAGCTAATATTCATCAAGAGAAGGTGTATAACAGTTGAATAATTCTGAAATCTTTATTATGTTTTCTTATCTTGATTATTGCTTGGGTATAATTCCAGCCTGTATGTGATACGAATTACCTGCTCCTTCCAAACAGTTAGCAGTGTTATCTCATTGTTTTGGAAGTAGGCTTGAGTCTCCAAGTGTTTAATGTAGTTCTAGTTCAAAGGGCAGATTGTATTTCTTTGTTCCAAAATGAGAAAGCTTATTATAGCCCTCATGTTGATGAAAAATAATAATAAAAAGCAAGTTAAAGTAATTGCTGAAGTAAAAGTTTAAAGGTAGGGCTATTCTAAACTGGTTTCTGTTTTAGAAATGCGCCCAGCCATTTCCCCAGAAAATGTGCAGGTGGTACTATTTGCCTTATTTCAACCTGCATGTCCTGTAGATGCAGCTTTTTTTATTAAAATAAATGCATTGTACAGAAACTTCATGGTATAGTAGCTGAAGGCTTGTTCAAGAAGATCAGATCTACACACAAATGTTTTTCCTCTTGACAGGATAGATACAGGGAGGAAGAATTACCCTTTTATGACAAAGTTATGCCAGGAAAAAAATGAGGCAGCTGTCATTTAAAAATAAAAATCTTTAGTTGTAAGGAGTGAAATTTGCAGCTTGATATTTAGCTTTACTTTAAATGTGCATGGAAGGATGGTATGTATCTGAAGAACAGCAGAAGTTGAACTGCGAGGGATGAATCTAGATCTGTTTCAAATATGTCTTTGGATTCTCCATTAATGGCTTCATATTTGCCGTTGATTCCCTATTTGCAAATGAAGAATAGCTTCTACCCTGACAGGGATGATGTCAACCAAACAAAAGCATACTCAAAATCTTGGTAATCACTTTGTATTATGCCATCTTGAGTTCTCCTTCTGGTGGCTGCAACATGAAATAGGCCACATCACTTGGTTTGTTTCATGTTTCAACAAAAGTCTGTTTTCATTTGTGTGAAGTAATAACTATCACTGCAAGGTGGGAGGTTTCTGTCTTGGGACGTGTTCATCCTGCAGGAAGTATAGGGTTTTTTTGACGTAACTTTTAACGAAGAGCTAATGACATTCAGAGTTCATCCACTTTTAATAGAACTTCTTAAAATGAATTACAGTAATCCATTCTGTGCATGCAGGAAATGGTCCAAATCCACCTAGATAAAATCTTTCTAGTATTTCTACTGAGATATATATACACACTACAGATTTACAGCTTTGTGGTATGGCACCATTTTAAAAGACTACCTGAAGGACTGTTCACATCTGTAAGCCTTTTTTGGCAGTTTGTGCTGTATATTGGAATGCCGTTATGTACAGAAATACAATAACTGCACTTTAATAACAGATGATACAAAATCCCAATTCTTGTGCTCAGTTGTCTAAATCCTTATTGCGTAGTACTTAAATGGCTTAATGCCCTGCTGTCTTACATCCCGACAAGTACTGTCATGTGTGGGGTTTTTTGGTTTGGTGTGGTTTTTTCGGGTGTTTTGTTTTGTTGGGGTATTTTTGTGTGTGTCTGAGAACTTGTATTCTTTCATGGCTAATGTAAAATAACGGTGAGAATACTTCCTAAAAGTCAGTTAAGGCGAGGTTTGAGGAAAAGCAGGCATTTAATAGGTTTAAAGAAAGGTAGCCCTGGCATACTGATTGGGGCAGAGCGGACACTACCGCAGTGGTTTTTTTACATGGGATTTTCCAGTCCTCTTCCTCATACCCCTTGTGTATATGTTTTCACTCTTAAGGGGATGGAGCTTTGGTTCTCGAGGGTTACTGGGATGGGTATTTCTAATTTTCTGAGAAATACAGAACTTTTGGCATTTTATGAGGGCAGGCTTGGATGGGATGGGCTAAGCTAATCTAGGCTCTGCCTCTGGCCAAAGGGGCGGTAGTGCTAAACTGACAGAAGACCAAGACGAGCTAATCTTCTGGTGATGCTTAGTAACCAGAGTCATCCTAGCTAGGAATGAGATGAGAGGAGAGCTCATCTGAAGCACTGGATGGGATCAGGTCCATGATGTGGGTGAAGGGGTGGGGTGAAGGGAAGGGGAGAGAAATCCCTTCTCTTGAAGGGGAGCTACGTTCCTCCAAAGGCAGGGAGTTTTCTAGTTTGCTTCTCCTTTCTTGTAACTGCACTACAGACTGTGGTTATGTTTGACAGCAGTGCTAAGCTAGCTTAAACAGTCCGCTCTGTGCTGGCACAACTACATGTGGCAGCTTGGTGAATGAGTTCCCTGACTAGTCCTGACTAGAAAACAGTAATTTTATTTTATTTTTCCTGCAACATCTGCAGGGGATGGAGAGGCAGAGAATGAAGAGTTGAGGCTATTCAACTGGTATTGTCACACACGCACAGATCCAAGTTGTCTTTTGCTGAATGAGTGCTAATTTCTGCATGCATCATGTACACTTCCAGTAGCAGGAAGATTGCTTCATTCTCCCTCTTCAAAGCACTGTGGGTTATACCATGCTCTCTCCCTGATAACGAATTGTGGGCTTGGCTTTACTTTCTTGATCACGTTGGATGCTCTCGTCCAGTACCTCCATTCACAAGCTGCAGCTTTACACCACCTCTTCCCAGTATCTCTGCAGGCCTCTGGGGTTCCTCAGTTCTACGTGATAAATCCATGCGGCCTCAGCTTCTTTTGGGAAATGAGAGCTTCAACTTCTTTCTTTTCTTTTCTTGGAGAATGCTTTACTGTTATTTCTCTGGACGTCTTCAAGTCATTTACCTTTACCTAGGATTTAGTTTGTTTTGTATGCTGTGTAGTATAGTGTGTTCTTTCATGGTGAATTGACAAAAAAATTCTGCTCTCAAAGCTGAGTAGGAGATTTAAGCTACACATCAACATTGCCAGCACATGAAAGATGAAGGGGAGGTTATGGCGTTTCAAGGCTTCTGCAGGACATCACTTCTTATGTAGTAAAATTGCTCTTAGAGGATGTCTCCATTTGTTTTTTCCACTCCTCTTACAGAGAAGAGAAAAGATGGTACTCCTGTTGCATTTTCCAGAAGCGATGGCAAAGTGGCTGCACAGGGAAGACTTGCAGGGAGACAAAGGATGTTCCTTATGCCCTGAGGACCATGATATTTTATGGGAGGGAGAAGAGGGGGAGAATAGAGGACTGGACAAGAGCCTAGTATTCATTAACAAAGGAAGCTTTCAGGAGCTGAATCCAGCAGTGTGGAAAGACATCAGAGTCACCAGGCAATCTTAACTCTTGAGTTGAGTTTACTAATGAAAAATTTCCTGGTCCTCTTTGAACATTTTTTGCATATGATTATAGTACAGGCGTTTGACTATCTAGCTGGAGAGTTGCGTAGGTGAGTCTATCTGATGTGGTCTTTCGCCCTCCTGTGCTATTACTGTGTTAGGGTGGTGGTGGTGATGTTTTGAAAGCAGAGTAACTGTCAGAGTAGGAAGAGGAACAGGTAGTCAAGCTATGGAGTTCTTCATTTCTTGATTTCTTTTTTCTTTTGGTTACTCTAACAAAAGGATGTGAAAGTTTCAGCCCACAGCTTGCAGTTCCCCACTCTGCTACGTCCAGGCCAGTGCATAACGCTAATGCTCTTCACCCTCTTCTCCTGAGCACGTAGCGATGTCAGTCATCAGTCTGGCAATGTGCTGTGTGGCACCCTTTGCTGCTGTATATATGTGACGGGCGGCAGCTTGCTGTCTTCCTGTCTAACAGACTTTGAGTTCAGCCTTCTGCCTTGCGAGGACAGGTCAGTTTTGAAACTTCGTTATGGGATACCCACAGATTGGTCAAAGTAACATACTTGTACACCTCAATGAGGTAGTCTTGTGGCCAGAAGGGCCCTCTTGGTCTATGCCTTGTGTCCTGCAGTCTTGGGCTTCTTAAAAAATACACAAATACATTGCAATACACAAAATGGATTGTGATTAGACCTTACTGTCTTGGTTTAAAGGCTGATAGCAAACTGGCTTGCTTGGCTCTTGGCGTATTTGGCAGTTACTTTGTCCTTTTCATGAACAAGTTGAGGTTAAGCTGCTGTTACAGCAGACCTTGTCTCAAGTTTGGTCATCTCCTGGGTTAAGATTTGCAATTGTGGCAAAAATGATGAAAGCTGCTTTCTAGGTGATGCTTTGTCATGATCTCTAGATGTGTTTCCGAAAGCATGCTATTGTATCCTTTGCGTGAAGAAAACTTTTTGCAGAGGTGGACACTTAATAACTTCCATTTTGCTCTGCAAAAGCAAGAGAGTAGAAAAGCATGGAGATAATTTTCTTTTCTGACCTAAGAAAACTTAAAAGCAGCCTTCTTAAAGCAGGTATTCCATTTACATCCTTCAGAAAAGGAGGAGCATAGCTACCTTATCCTGAGCTTTCCCTTTTATGTTTGGAAGTGATTAGTGAAACTTAAGTTTATATGATACTATAATCTCTCTTTTGGGGTTTCTTACAAAGGTCTTACTTTTTATGGAAAAAAGCGGTCATCTGATAGTCTTCACTTCCAAAATAGGCAGCAAGGAAAACTTCAGCACTTTTCTTTCAATGATCATTTCTTGATCTAAATGACCTCACTGCTAAGTAAGGGGAGTGCCCCTTGCTGGTTTTAAATGTCCTTTGGAAAAGTTGTACTCCTATTCAACTGGAAGTAGAATGTTTCACCGTGGTTATGGTACATTTGCGTACTGTAGCTTACTGTCTTTCAAAATATTACAAGATTAAGTGAAGGATGGAAAAGCATGAGGGAAGAATGTTGGTTATATGTATGTTTAGATGAGTATCCATACTTCAGAATGATTTGTGTAAGGCAGGTGTACTGAACCTTTGTAAAAATGAAGTGTCAAAGTCTCTTGGAGGGGGTAAAAGTGACTTTCCCGCAAATGTTTCCCATGAATGTTTAGGTTATTCTAACTTGTACTTGGGGAGCAAAATTATAGCAAGTATAACACTAATTTTGTTATTTCTGACTAAATGGTTAACAACTGCCTGCACATTTCTCTTGTTTTTTATACTTTTCTGTCCTCCTTGTCATCCTATGAATTTGTATGAAGTAATAAAAATTTAATTAAAATTATTATAAATTATTATAAAATTATTTAAAATTAATCTGTAACTTTATGGTAAGATGCTATGAGAACCTAGTTCTCATATTTTACAGGAGTATTTTTGTATACTCTTCACAAAATCTGATCCCTTGGTCTTGCCTCTGCAATTTTTCTTTATTGATGTGCAGCAATTTCGGAGTGAACAGCTTCAGTGCTCAGTTGACAGGCCATGCAGAGGTCCATTTTGTGTATGAACTTTTGAATTCAGCAAGAATGCCATATTTATTTCTTGAACAAGCGTAACCCCTTGAGGGAAGAACTGTGTTTTGCCAGGGCTCTCTTACATCAGTGGTTTTCAACCTGGAATTGGCAAGAAGCAACTGTGGAAAAACAAGCCTATTGCCAATAGTTTAAATTGTGTGGGGTCTTTATGCTTTTCAGGAGCCCACAGTTTGAAAATTACTGTTCTAAATGATTTGTAAACAAGGGCTGTTTTTCCTTTCCAAAGTGGCTGTAGGTGTTAAGGAGTATGAGCTGATATTTAGTCATCTGTTAGATTAGGAGTGAGTTTTATCTTTTCTTTCTCTTCCCATACCTAACTATTTAAAAGTGTATTTTGTCCAAAAATGGATATCAGAGGAGACTAACCCTGGAAAAATTCAACTTGCAATCTACCTTCTGGAAGAAGGTTAAATTGGCATTAAGTAGGTCTATTTTAAGTGCTGCACTCCCTATACTCAGGGCTTCTGTATTTTTCCTTCCAAGAACCTTGTTGTGAAGGCCAAACCCCAGCTACCGAGTTTGTGTTGCATTTAAAGATTTCATTAGCACTCCTGGCTTACACAGTTGTGAAGGGAACTTGGAATACACGGGCTTGAGTGTAAACTGATGTAGTCTCAGTGCCATGCATTGGCAGATACCCTGAAACAACAGGTAAACTGCCTTCCTCATCTCAAGAGGACATGGATTTATTTATTTTCATGACTCAAAGGTGTTTGAAGTATGGTGTGGATGCTAAGCTGTTTGGTAATCCCGAGGTGCACTGCTGTTCTGGGTGTCGAAGCCCAAGCAGTCTCCATCCTGACCGCTCTTCCAGCTAGCTCTATTTTATGAGAGCCGTAGCTGAGGTCACAGACTGAGCACGCTAACAGTACAAAATTGAATGTAGAGTTCAGAGGTTACTCCGCTCAGCAAGTTACTCAGTTTCAAATTAGATTAAAAATTGACTTTGTAAGTTAAAGATGTTGCAGCACTGTAGTCTGCTTCTCCATGGAGGCTGCACTCCTTGCCTGTAACAGATTGGTTCTTGTTCCTAAATCATCTGTTTGCCTGTGACTAATCTTGAATTCATGTCTTCCTGATGCTTGTACTTCGAAATGAATTCTGTGCTCCAAATAAGAACAGCAGATAGGGCTTTAAATTTTCTCAACCCCTCGTACCCCATGGACTGCTCCTGCCCCTAGGATAGGGAGTGCCGTATGCGGCTTTATATATAATAGGAGGTGGTGGAGGGGAAGGCATGTAGGAAGAAGTCGATCACAGCTGCTTTGGTCTATACTTACTGGCATGTTGATGAACTTTAGCAGCTAAATGCACTTGTGATGACACCTCACAAACTTCAGAAAGTAAGCAGTTATTTTTGGAAACCTTTCTTTTTTTTTTTTCCCCCCCCAGACTAAAACTACTAAACCTACTTAGAAAAAACACTAGTTCCCAAGAAACCAGCACCTGCTGCTTGTTGTGCTCATGGGTATTTCAGCATCCTAACCCTAAATCCTGCTTGATGTCCTTTCCTATCTGTCCTTCTAGTATCTGGAACTCGGAGGGCTTTCCATTGCTGTAAGGGAGGAGGGCTAGTTCTTTTGTATTCAGTTTGGGGGAAGAGATGAGCGATTCTCTGATCTCATCTTTCAGGTAGATAGGTCTTTACTTGCAGGATGCCATGGTGCTGCCCAGGAGGGTTTTCATGGTTCTGCCTGTAAGCAACAGACAGAGCTACTTTCCGAGCTGGTTTGTGCTGGCAGACTTGAAGGGTTAAGAGTACTGAATTTATTGCGTAGTTTTGAGATTCTGTTGGTGGTGGTAAAACTTTCTTTAAAAAAAAAAAAAAAAATTATAGCTCTGAACACTGGTTTGCTGCCCTGTAGTTTTGCCCGTGCAGCTGTATTGGGGTCTGTTTGTAAGCTGGGTCCTGAAGTCCAGGTTTGATAAGACTTGGCTCCAGTGAGAGGTCCTAGGTTAGGCTGAGCAGGGCGCGTGGGACCTTAGCTGTGAGGGGGCCAGAACGAAAGCCGTGGATGTGGGTGTGGGGGGGAATCCACACAAGTGGTGCGCTGTGCCTCTGCGCTGCAAACCGGCGATTTGCAGCGGCTTCGAAAGGGCGCTGGTGCCTGCTGGAGCAGCTGGTGGTTAGGTGTGGCAAGTGAGGCTCTCCTGTGGGCAAATTCCTTCTTTCTGTCAGCATGGCAGCCACCGGGCTTTGGCTGTTGGTACAATAGCTCACCACTGTGGGTCCACACTCAGCATAGGGTAAGGGGCCTGAAGCTGAATTGAGTCAGATGGTCTTGGGAATACAATCTTTCACTTCAGGTGGCCTCACAGAAGGTCATAAGCTTACTCTCACTTTCAAAATGACATGCAACATGTTTGTCTGCAGACTTCCAATATCTCCTTGGTAATGCATTCTTTTACTCAGGTGGCTCTTCCCGGTGAGCTCAGTCTGAGGGGAGGTAGGCAAGATAGAGCTGAATATGAGCTAACAGAGCATCATAGCCTTGAAATATCCCAAGAGTCTTTCCTCTCGGAACCAGTGAAGGAAAATGAATGTCTCTGTAAAATTAGGTCTCTCTTGAAAATCCAGGTTTAGTGTAAATGAGGGTCAAACTTCACAAATAATGCTTTTAGAAAAGGAGATAATAAACTTTAATAGCTGTATAATTACTTGCCTTGTTTGAATTCACTGAAGGAGTGTAAAGGGGCATCTTAAAACAAAGAATTAAAAAGTTTTTGTTGTTCTGCTGTTGGATTGAGTGGGCTGTGAGCACCATACTAAATGGTATATTTTAGATGAGAGATGTTTCTGTAAAAGCCAGAGACAAGAAAAATGGAAGGGCAACCAGAGCAATTGAATAAGTTTTGCATAAAAATATAGTCTTAAATAGATGTTTCTGGTGGTGTGGTGGTTGGGTTTTGGGATTTTTTTGGGGATGTGGTTTTTTTCTTTCTTTTTTTCTTTTTCTTTTTTTGGGTGAGGTGGGGGTAAGCTGTGGCTGTTTGGTTTTAAGGTACTGGAACTACAGACTAAACACTGATAGCCTTCCAAATACATCTTGAAGCATTTTTGGGAAATGGACAAGGTATTTCCCGCTCTAGGTGAAAAACAGTTTCAAGTAAGTACCTGTCATCTTCCCATGAGAGAGAAAGAAGTATGTTCGTTTAAAGCTTTTGCTTATTAATATTCTAGCGTGAAACTTGGGAGATAGTGTTTGGGGAGAGACTGGTGGGAGAAGGCAGGTAGGTTCTGTGGTTTGGGTTTTCTGGTTTTTTGGGGTTTTTTAAGCTGAGAAAGCCAAATAGATAAAAGCTATTGTTTTCCATTAATGGGCTACAGGTTAGGACAGCATAGAGATTTGCCATGATTGATTCATCAGAGAACCTTTCTTTTAAGGAAATCAACATTCAAAGATGGTCTTTAAGAATATTTAATAGAACCGCTGTTGGTTTATGAGCCATGGGTTATTCTTTTTCTAGAATAAAGTTAAACATTATGCTATGTATTTTTTTTAAACTGTATTGCATCACAGTAATGTAAGCAAGTTTGTAGCGGGTCATATTTCTGAAAAGGCATGAAATTATTCTCTGTGCAGAATGACTATTTTAGTGGAAAATATTGAAATTTATTCATTATAATGATAATAAGTTTCTAGATCTTAAACTTGATGTTTAGTGTGTATAGAAGATGCTACAGGAAACATTCAGTAGAGTTTTTTTCCCCTTTTAAATAAAGGAGAGGTTGTACTAGAGCAACTGTAATAAAGCATTTCACCCTGACTTTGAAGTCCATCTACAGACTTTGCCAAACTGTGCGAATTTGCATTGCATTTATAGTAGATAAAGGTTTGGGCAGTAACTCTGGTAATTTCTGAGAAATCACGATTTTATGTTATTTAACCTAAATGAGCAGTATGGGAGAGTACAGTTTAATGCTGGTCAATATAGAAGATCCTTAAGGAAAGGCATTGATTCCATCACAGGAAAACAGAATACACATCCAAAGGATGCATAGCAGCGGAAATGAATTTTCTTGTAAAAACAGAATTCACAATAGTTTTTAATCTAGTGTAGATTTAAAACACTGCAGAGAGGGGTGATCATACCACCCCCTTTGTGCTAGTGCCCTCACTTTGTGTCGATGTGTGGTGGGTTGGATCAGGGAACTGATGCCTGAACCATTTTGTGGTGTTAACATGCAAATGCAAGATGAGTGAGCATCTGGGGGGTGGGGAGGATGAGTGGGATCAGCGCTTTCAGTGGAGAGGTGGATTTATCATGGATTAAAGTGCCAGGTAATCAGTAATCGTAGCTTCAAAACATTGAAGACATGCTGCAGAGCGGAATTCCCTGTTTACAGTAACCTTCAGTTTGCAGTAATCTGTCTTCTAGTAACTTGGGATGAGTGAGTTGTGGAATTTTGAGACGTCTTACTTCTTGTAATTAACAATTTACACAATATATTTTGCAATTTTTATGTGCACATGCATTTTACTGCCGTTGAATTGTTTTCCTCCTTTTAAAGTGCTTGAGTCAGGCAAGCCTCATTCTGCTCTTGATGCTGCCTTGCTAGTGAATGTGTCTTGAGTTGCACTATGTGTCCAGTGAGTAGATAAAAATCTCTTATCCATTGTGTTTGTTCTTCACAAAATTAACAGAAAATTACAGAGAAACCGATGCTGTAACGGATACATTAGGATCCTCACTGGTTGCTGTCAGCAAAAGATGGTTTCCAGAGATCAGAGCAGCTAAATCTTTGTTTATATCCCCTAGTAGTGTTTCTCATAGGTCTTTCTAGATTCTGGTTCCTATAGTGCAATGGTAATCTTAATTCTTCTCCTTTGGGATTCGAGTTGGCATTCTTTTGAATTTTAGACTGAAGAAAGGCTTTCTCTTTACCTGTGTAGATGACTGGTGTATTTGGGCTTTAAGGAAATTACAACCATCCCTGTAGGGTACCGTACACCTTTAGGTTTATGAAGTCAGTTGAAGAGACAGGCCAGTGCTGAATCAGCTTATTTAGGGGCAATGATGTCCCAAATGGCAGAGGCAATAGATTTCTAGTCATGGAAACCTTGTGAGCGTAGTCAACCCCTCATTATACCAGGCCACAGTGAAGCATTCTTGTTTTAGTTTACTATCTTCCCTTTTCACTGAGAAACAATCCCTGCCACAGAGGATTCATGGGCTGATCACAAGATCTATGAGTCAAGCAGCTTTGGGATGGGCTCTCTATGTGGTTATCCCCTCGGGATCCATATTCATCATGGCTACTGGTTTAGGGATTTTGCCTTTACACAAGGTTGAAAGTTGTCATAGGGCTTGCTTCCAAACAGGAGTCACCAGGGCAAAAAACCAGGTAGAGCTAAGGGCAGTTCAGCATTTGTGCTGAATTCTTCTGCTGGGATTTGCCAGCCAGTAACTCTAACGGTTGACCAAGGAGCATGACAGGGTTATGTCAGACCAGCATAGTGTTTGGGAGAGAGAATTGGAATAAGAACCATTCCCAGAACGTAGCTATTTGCTTATTTCAGCAGTAGGTCCCTGGGCCTTCCATTGGAGCTGTGTGATCGATGCAGTGGTCTCTGCTGCGGGAGTGTGAATCTGGGCTCCTGTATGTCTTGTCTGTTCTCAGCAGCACATACTGTTGTTGACTCCAGCTCCTTTCTGTTCTAATAGGCCTTGATTCTTCAGCATCTTCACTGTAATATACGTCTACCGTGTTTTTTCACTTACAAGGAGTCCAAGGCAGTTACACCTCTAACAAATTAGAGTAAGTGCCTGCTCTGTTCTTGAACGCTATCTTAAGCAGTAGCTATGCTTCTAATTCCTAAGCAGATGTACTCTGGGATTTGCTGGGCATGCTTTTTGTGATGGCATTGTTCAAGGCAACCCATAGTTTGACCACTTACACTTTGCCCTTATTGGAATTGGGGTTCTGGGCTAGTTAAACCTTTGTTTCAACCCTCAACAGCCATTCTTATGCAAGGTGAACTTGCAGAAGTTATTGCTTTAAAAATCATAATAAGAAAAAAAAAAGAGAGGGGGGGGGGGGGGGGCAAAATCACTTGTCCTGTCCCTTATGCAGTCTCATGAACCTGCATCAGTGTAACTGATGGAGAGTAGGGGTGGGAATGAATGATGGAGCAGAGAAGGGAAGGGCTGCAGAACCTAATGTTATTGCTGAAAGATAGGCTCATGAGGCTGTGCTTTGAATCTGTAGGCCTGAATGGAGTTTGTCTCCATGAGTTTTGCCTCCTGCTAGCACTGATCCTTCAAAAGGGGCAAAAGAGTACATAGATACTTTACCAGTGTCCCCTGGTGCAAAAAGCAAAGATTTGTTTTTGTTATGTCCAAAGCCTCACATCTTCCTAAAACGCTATGAGTTCTTCAATGAAATTATGTGGCTCTCAGTTCCGTACTGGCCCTATAGTTTGGACTACTTGAAAATGGTACTACAATACTTGTAAAAGCTGTGTTTCGTGAGCCTTTGGCTTGAGGGGTGCCTGGGAATTTGTCATTTGAATGTCCATTGAAATATGCAGGACTAACTGGTCTCTGTCAAAGATGAGGCAGACTGGTAGAAACTGTTCTTGCCATCACACCACAAGCAGAAGCTGTAGATGTTCATAGGATGACTTATTTCAGAAATCATGTAGCTTAGCAGCTGTCAAGAGGAGGGAAAACCTTCAGTCTCCTGTTTTCATGTGATGATGATATGCATAAACTGAAGCACAAGCCTCCATGCTGGAGCTTGTCCTAAGATTCGGCAACACAATAGGCAGAAAGATGGCTTCTTTTAAAAGGCTTTTTGGGTTTTTTGTTTCCTTTTTGATCTGTGGACTGCCCTGAGTGTAAAGCATCCACACACTCACTTCACTGAAGCCTTGTTATGGAGAATAATAAATCCTGCAAAATTAGCCTGTTCTGTTAATTTGGGGATGAAACAGAATAAAGAGTGCTTGGTTTGTGTCTGGAAGTCTTTCTGACAAACAATGGCCTGACAATCCTTGAAGACATTAGCTGGTTACTTAAAGTTCTGCGTTTTATGCTTAAGTGGCTGCTGGGGTTGGGGGTTCTCCTGTAGCCTTGCTAAAGGTAGAGGCAGTTCTTTCCTCTTGTTGCCTTTGCACTTAAAGCTGGATAGTGCAGACATCTACTATGATGGGTAAGTGGGTGTCGTTCTCGGGAAAGTAACTTTAATGCAAAAGTAAAGGGTAAAGGGGTTTTTATTTTTTTTTAATAGTTGAACTAGCTGTTTTGTTGGTTTGTTTTTTTCTTTGGTTTTTTTTTTTTTTCCCTCAAGGACCACATGAATAAATCTGAACAATACAAGGTTGAGTTGCACCTGTAAAAATGGATTCATTTTGTTAGCTTCCTCCTGTTCTGTACAAAGCCACGAGCAGCAGAAGTACTGGAAGAACCTGCTGCGTAGGCTTATGCTAACCGTATGTTAACTTTGCTTAAAAAAAATTAAACCGTACCTCCTGCAGAACTCGATTTGCCTTTGAGACAAGCTTTCTACTTGCTGGGAGTGAAGGGGAATTTTTCAGTCCCTGGCAATTGTGCAAGGAGATGGCTATTGTTACTGGCTCAAAGACTGTAGAAAGAACTTTAATTTCTCTGCTCTGTTTGATGCCTGTGCAACTCCAAACTGTTTTTCAATGCAGGTATTCAGCTGACTGTCCACTGTTGCTGCTTCTAGGTTTCTTTCATTTTACTTTTTCTTCCCTTGTCCCCTTGTTTCCTCTACACTGAGTGTTTGAAGTTATTTTTCATGAAACATTTTTGTTTCCAAACTAATTTAATTTTCTGTTTAGGTCATTTATGTATTTGTCTTCACTAATGTTTGCAACATCTCCGAACATAGTATCCTCTGTGAATTTAACTAACATGCTGTTTACCCTTTCTTCCAGATCCAGTTTCTGATCCTACTTCCACATTTGGGAGTATGCAAGGGACAAACACATCTCTTTGCGTAGCTTGACTGGATATCCCAAGACTAGGATGTTAGTATATTTAAACAATTTTTTGCATTAAAATGTTGCCAGTATCTTAACTGCACATAGATTATTATTTTTTGAAATGTAATTAGCTTTATTGGCGTTATGCATATTCAGAAGCCTGCTGGTAGAAACAGTTTTTCTGCAGTCTGACTAGTGCTTATTGGTGACTTTAAAATGGGTGCAGGAGTAGGAAGAATTTCAGGGTTGCTTTTTAAATGAGCCAGACTTATTTAGTGTTACAGCTTTAGCACTCATTCTTGAAAATCTTGGCTCTTTTTCTAATAAGATTAACTGTAGGTTAATCCAAGAACATATAAAATCTTTAGACTGTGTTGAAGATGTTTATGAAAGACCACTTCAGACTTCTGAATGCATGAATACAGGCCCCAGGAGAGATTTTTAAATACTGGAAATAATCAAATATTTGATGCAAGTATTTCTAGAGATAAGTGTTAACAAAAAAATAAAATTGCACGCTGAAGTTTTTTGAATCACTGCATCGCAGGTCACGTTGTTCTGGTACTTGTAAGGAACCAGTTGTCTGGAAGAGTAAACCCTATGCTAAACTATTTTTACAGATTTAATAACGCAGCATCCTTTCAAATGTGTTTTGTGATTGTGTAGTTATTGCAAAATGAGATATTGCATGTTTTCTGTTATGTAAGCAATTGTCTGGCAGTAATTAGCAGTTCAAAGATAAAGAAGTCAGCATTAAACTAATGTGCTATTTTTAAAAATGTATTTTTGACTCGGCCGCCTCTTGGAGTGTCTCACGTATTCAACTACTACTATATTTAATTGAATTACTTATTGAAACACTGCTACAAGCAACTGTTTAAGTTACTGAAGTGAATTTGATGCTGAATGCAATGTTCATTGTGTAGCTGTAGATTTTGCAGGTTCCTCTGCAGCCTTAGGTTTCCAGTGCACCTTCTGTTCTTTTCCCCTTGTAAATGAAAAGGAGCCTTTTCTTCATGTGGTTTGAATTCTGTTTGTTGAAACGGTTGCTGATCTTCTTGGCTAACATTTTAAAGTAATTGGTTATAGTTTCTCTGCTTGGATTTTCATTTGTACTGTCCAGCTGTGTACATGGGTGATACATTTAGGTAAGATTGCAGTTTTTTGGCTTAGCTACTTGGACAGATGTTCTCAGAAGAGCTAGTGCTAGGAAAGTGCGGTGTTTTGCAACGCTTGTTCTGGTGTTCTGCATTTTGGTTTAGTGGCTGATTCCTTCACTCGCCCCTTCTGGTTACTCCTGTGGTTTTATAGAAAAGCAAGTTTGTGATGGTTGCTTACAAGCTTTTCAAGGGAATTTGAGACTTACTGGGTAGTTTATCAAATCTGCTGAAGCACAGTGTGTTCTAGAAGTCTAATATTCCTTGAACCTGGAAATATTTCTGGTGTCAAAGAAGCCATTTTAAAAAAGGCGGCTATATCTGAAATAACATTCACAGGATTTAAGGTATAAAATTGACAGTAGTGGAGAATGAGATACTTACATGAAATTGTTATTAATGCTTCTTGCACACACTGTCTTCAGCAAATTATTGTTCCCTCTTTATGCCATACTTGTTCATTACATGTGCATGATACTCTCTTTCTTTTAGAGAAACTATGTATGAAAAATACTGTAGCAGAGGAAAAAATGACCTTAAGGGAAGATATTTATAAAGTGTCATTGACATCAACCTGTTTTGTAACTTTGAGTATCTGTTAGCGCTACTCTAAACTTTTTAATCCCTTAGGATCATCTGATTAACATGTAGCATGCAGAAGTGCAGTTTGTATCAAATTCCTTCACTGTTTATCTGGCTGTACTGCTGGCAGTTCCTAGCCACGGATTAGGAAATCCATTTCTGAGATTTTGCTTCGAAAGGACTGTTCAGAAGTTACAAAAAGAGCTGCTTTGGATATAAGTGGACAGTGACCCTCATCTTAAAAGCTGAAGCTTTTCTAGCAAAGTGGCATTCAAAACTGAATTGTTTCCATTGTTTCTTCATATAAAAGTTGTTACAGATATTTCAGTCTCCAATGAATTTAGCAATACAGCATAGTGTGGAATGCCAACCTTGAGAAGCTTTGTGTGTAGATTACCTGGAAAATTTAACTCAGGTTTTGAACAAAGGAGGTGTGGTAGGTAGTTTCTTAGAAGGTTGAGTGTTCTCCCAGTGTTTCTTCACTTAGCACCAAAGAATGGTTTTTAGATCTGCTGAACATCCTAAACAGGCCCTTCGTTCTTTGAACAGACTTGAGGCAGTAACAGGTCTGCTAAGACCTTTTTATTGAGATACTGATGGTAAAATTGGAGCAAGGCTGACTGTTCTAGAAGGGTGATCTCCAGAGGTTTGTCTCTGTAAGTTCTTGACTAGAAATCTGTAATTTGATTAACTATGAGCATATTCTGAGATTCTGCTGTAATTCAGTGACATGGAGAAACTTAAGCGTGCAGAAGGTGCAGGACTGCTGTCTTCTCTCGGGTTCAGATCACACGTGCTGCTTTCAAGCAAAGTACTTCAACTAGACTGGAGACAAAAGTTGTGAGGGGAATAGGGTGGCCTCAACCAAAGTATGGTGGATTAAATGTTTGACTTCCTTAATTATGAAAGGCTGATAACATGCTGTGCTTCAGGAATTCTAGAAGGTGTGGAGTAAGAGAGATAGAGAAGACTGGGCAGTGTCAAAAAGTTGCACAGAACTGCTTGGCTTGAGGAAGACTTAAAGATGATAGAAGCTGAAACTGCTGTGTATATAACTCAGTTAAGTGCAATGTAAACTGTTAAATATACCTCTAGACACCAAATTCACTGTAGCTGGCTGGAAAAGATACTGGGGCATACCTTTGAAATCCTGAGTGGCCATCATAAAAGATTTATTCTCTATCATGTTACTTTTGCATCACCCAAAGTCCAGGGTTTTTGTTCTGAATATGATCTTCAGCTCTGATCCAGCACCAGATGTCTGTCTCAAAACAAAATAAGGGACTGGCAATCTGAGAGAGCAAATGAGGAAGTCAAACAGGTCTTGATTTCAGCAGTGTTGCTGTCTAAGCTGTCCCTGGTCCTGCCGCTTGTTCCTGTTGACATGACTGGACTAGGCCAGGAAATTGTTCCTGTCTAGAAGTAATGCAAGCAAAACCGATTATTTTTTTCATTGTCTTCTGCGTGGTCCTGTAGAGTTGTTTGTATTGCCAGTGAAAAATGCGGAGTGTGAGTAGAAATGCCTGATGTTAAGCAGTCTTTCTTCTGTCCCATGTTGGTGTGAAGAATGAAAAATAAAAGCTCAGTGCAACCCCAGTTGAAGTTGGACACAAAATACCCTAAAGAAACTGGGTGCTTCTCCTGCGAAGCACATCTGTGGGCATAGCTTATGAAATTGATGATGTGTATCTGAAACAAAAGGGTTAGTAAGATTCAAAGGGTTGCTATGTGAAATGATGGCAAACATTACATGACATCAGAATTGAGAAAGACATTTATCCGTTGTTTGCTCTTTGGGAGAATTTCCACTAAACCCCAAAGGTCAGGCTATCTTATACCTGTTTACTGCAAATTTCTTGCATCTATGTGTAGTTTTTTAAAGAAGCTTCACTGCTCCTGGTCTACACTGAGTAACGCTCTGTCGGCATCTGGCAATTTCAGTTCCCACAACTTATTTCAACACCAAATTGTTTTACGGCTATAATCTTTTGTTACAAAGTTGTCAGCAGCTGTGGTTATGCTTCTCTGTTTCCAGAGGAATATCAGGGCTTGCAGCTTTTTTTTTAGTGCATAGGCATAACCTGGGGTGTGAATGCAGGATAGGTGAGAGTATTTCTGCTAGTAATAGTAACAATACCAATACAGGTTTATCTTCTGTGCTGTGCGCAGGAGTTATCACGTGCGTACTTTATACCGTTGTGCTTTTGAAACTGTTGTCGTGCAAACAACTGTAAAGCTGGAGGGGGCTGTTAGACTTAGCTGTGCTCCCTTTGCACCTTGTGTTGTAGGATCACGGATGCCTCACTTGACCTATACTTTCAAATGTAACTTCTGTGATGACAATTAGTCAGTATAATCCGCTCTGTAGTTAGTATGAATTCTATGCTCATATCTGTCAGTACTAAGATACTTTTTCTGTGTGCTGGTCTTTGTTTAAGGGGATTTTATTTAACATGCGTGCATAACTTCTGCCCCCTGCCCTTCTTTCAGTTACCCTTTCATTTTTGTGTAGCTGCCTGTATCACCCACTGATTTCACCTAAATCATCCTTTCTATTGAGACAGAACTGAACAGTCCATCTGAAAAGGTTAAGGATACTTTTTCAGAGTTTCTGGGAAGCCTTCTCAAAATATCAGATGTGCTTCGTATTCAGTGTAGTCATGATTCAGCTTTCTTTCCATGATCTAGATTTTTCTTTTCTTCTGTTAGCTTCTTAATCGGAGTATACTGGTGTTTTAGTGAAATAATCACTTACTAAAGTGATGTGTCTTGCGTATCATAAGATATTTCCGGGTGCTGTTAGCTAGCTAGAGTCAGAAGGCATACTCTTCATTTGGACAATTATGTAATGGCTTCTGATGGAGGTTTATTTAACATCAGACAGACTGTTACAACCACAAATAACAGAGTAAAAAGGCTCTTGGCAGTTTTTCCCGGACAGGTGAGCTCAGTATATTCACCTCTCATCTAAGAAACGTTCAATAAACTTTCACAGGTCTATGCTATTTGTTGAAGATCATCAGATTTTCAGTGATGGGTGGTATAGCTATGTTTGGTTTCCTAAGCAGAATCACATTTTCATTCCCCTTTGCAGACTCTTGTAGAGATTTTAAAATCTCTCTAGAGATGGCAAAAGGAGTATTTATAACTTGAGATCCAAAAAGAAGAGAGTGAAGTATTTGGTTAATTGGGTAATGACTGATGATAAAACTGACCTCCTGTGATAAAGGAGGTGAAACTGAGTCACACTCCAAGTGTTTGTAGGTCAAAGCTGTGGTTTGGGAGATGCTTTTTCTGCTGGCAGTTCTTGTTTAAATGGATTCAGCAGCTTGTGTCTGCCCTTTCTGGGCTGTTTTTTAGCTGAATTGTTTCAGTAGGTGGCTGTGTGTTGTGGGCAGAGAATGATGTAGGGCAGGGCTGAGTTGCTAGGGGAAGGCCACCCTCTTCAGATAGGACTACTGAGGAGTATGAAATACAGCTGATACCTTGGCCAGTTTAAGCCTCCCCTCTTACATGCTTCTGCACCGTGCCAATGCCTATCCCTGGAGGCTGGGCTGGAAATCACTGGTGTCCTGTGCTTCCACATATACAACTTTCTTGGGGGAGAATGAGGCTTCCTCCGTGGTTTAAACTGATTTGAGCCTCTGATACACCTACTTGTGGCAAGTTGTTCCTGACAGCACACCTGACTCTGGCTGATCTGTGCTACGAGCGTGGCCACAAAATAAAGTGGAGCAGTGGATTGACCTTGCTGGAAATCCTGTCTGTTCTGTGGGAGGCGTTTTCCAGGCAGATCAATTCTGTCTGCTGCAAGGCTATTCTTACGCTTGTGCTGGGAGAGCATGGGCTATGGGGATAAACATGGGTAGTTAATGAATGTCATCTTAACTTTGCTTGGCAGTGAAGCATTAACAGGTTGTCGCCATCAGGAAAAAAGTTTCAAGGTTTTTAATTTGGTGCAATAAATAATGCAACACTATTGGGTATGGAAAAAATTGCCTTGAGTTTGAGCAACATTTGGGTCTCTGTATAAAAACTTTTGGTCCATGATGTTTTGCTCTATTGAGCACTCTCATTTTTGGGCTATTTGGCTCTTTTAATCTGTTTGTAAACTTTCTAGTGAGTTGGTATAGTTTCTTCTCAGCGAAAGCTGTACCTGGTTGCCTCCTAGAACTCCAGACCTGGAGGCTGAACAAACTGTCTTTGAATTGAGATGCTGGAAGACAACTCCCACTTCAATTTTTAGTGTTAAAGTTTGTTTGTTTGGGTTTTGTTGGGGTCTTGTTGTGGCTGGATTGGGGGATTTTATTTTTTCTTTGATTGTGTTGGGGTTTTTTTTAAACTTAGATCTTATTCTACCACTAAGTAAAAACTACCTTTTTAAGGATACATAGAAAGTTAGTAGTTATTGAAACTCTTCTGCTATCATTCTTTGCCACTTTGTGATGTCTGTGTTTTCTGGTTTATTTTCTAAAGTAATAAAATGCAGGTATTTACATGAGAGGATTCCAGTCAGTTCTTGCATTGGTGGTTACTGGCTGTGAAGAAAACCAGATAATCGTACAATGAACCTCTTGATCTTGAGTTAAAATGTAAAATAAAAGCCCACAACCCCTGACTTGAACAACTAGCCAGATTAGTGATGCAGTATCTACAAACTGGAGGATCTTCCCACTCCCGCAAATCCACATGAAGATTATGGCTCAGTCTGCCAGAGCAATTGCGGTATCTTGAGGTGATGTTGAGACAGCCAGGCAAAGAGTCCTTGGCTTTTCTTGAATTCTGCTGCTGAGGCTTTTGATGAGAGATAAGAAGTTTGTGTGCCTTTGTGTAATTCTCTTCTTGATATCAGATGACACACCCCAAAATACTCCTTGTAGGAGGGGCGGCAGGAGGTGGTTCATATTATGCCTTTTGTCTTGCTGTAGTCTGTACTCTGGCAAGAAGCTTAATAACTTTTCACTTCTGGTTTTTTGGGGGGTGATTTTTGCATTGTAATCAGTGCTAGCATAGGATGGGGAGACCTGTTTCCATTTCTCGTGCTACAAAACAGCCTGGTAAGTTGCTTTCTTTACCTCTCAGTTCTCCCCTGTAGAGGGGAGAGGTCTAACCTCTTTTAGGCGATTCGGCGGGGCTCTTTTCTGTTGTGAAGGCAAGTGCATTGCAGTGCTGTAGTTTAGATATGGAGCTGTTTTTCTGTTGTACTTAGCTCATTAACTTTTAAATGCCTTGCTGCAAATTTGATATTCCATCAGAGAAAATCTGCTTAGACTTGATTTTCAGAGGAAAAGGAATTGTTTGGTTGAGAGGAATGCTTGGAGAGAAGAGTGAAGATGGCCTGCTGCAGCTTCTTCTTTATTAAAATTACAGACCAATAGTGGAATTTTAATGAAGTCTTGCAGGAAGGATGGTCAGAAGCACTTCTATCAACAGTACTTGTCTGCTGCTGTAGTAGGAGGGGTTTTTTGTCCCTTTTTTGATTTCTCAGCTTATTGCTGTGGTAAGTTACTGTAACAGTGAAATATTTGTTTGACAGAACATGTACCTTGTTGGCTTCTTGGTTGCTTCAAATTAAACTTCTCTACTGGACATGCTGTTCTACGGTGAATAAAGCATTAGTCTAAGGCCAAAGTCGTCTTCTCTTGAGCTCTAAGGGCTTGTTTAGGGACCTCAGCAGGTAATACCACATGTTTTCTCTTGGGAACGCAAGGTGTTCTGGTGAAAAAAGCTATGGAAGTGCTACATATTGCTATACAGGACTTGGTTATACCGGTTCTTTTAAACAGTATCTATCTTAACATCCTTGGTTCTTCTGTATGCATGTGTCTGTATTGCTCTTACAGAACCAGGTTATTGGTGTTTTAAGGTCCCCGGAAGGTTCTTGGATTTGCTAAAGCATCTGTTGTCTCTGGAGCAGGGACATCAGCAGTAAGTCCCTGAGCACTGCAGTTCCGTTAACAGGAATGTGGAAGGATGAACTTTGAAAAATTACTGAAGATGCATGGCTTTTTCTTTCATTGTTCTGTAGGAAGCTAAGACAGAGTTGGTTTAACTTGTAGTTGGAGTACTTAATTGTGCTCCATTCAGTTAGAGAGGTCTCTCAACGTAGGTGGATGGGAGGTTCTTTTATTTTGTTGCATGAATAAAAGGATATTCACAACTTATAATTATATGCATGTCCTGAGACTTGGTGTATATTAATAACTGTCCTGTGACTTTTTTTCCTCCTCCCTTGTTGCTTGGTCTTGCTTTTCTATTAAGATGCCCGTGACTGAAACATTCAGGTTTAATAGATTTTTGTCCTGAAAGAGGCAGAATTCCCATGTTACACATAGACTGTAGACTTTTTCTGAATTAATTCCTGCGTCAAATCCCATAGCTGTGGATAAATATATCCAATCTTGACCAGAAAATCTAGGCATGAGAAATCCAATAAAAACCTGATGTGATGGTGGTGGCTCTTGCTTCCTACTAGTTAATGAGACTCCTAACATGATGAATGTAAGTGCTGGGGAGAGTACAAGGGGAATAGATCTTAGCGGCGAGCCCGCGCTTCCCTAAATAACACCTCCAGAATCCTAGGCTAGGGAAAGTGTCAGTCTGGTCCTGGAGTGCATGTCTTGTGTTTTCAATCGGACCATTGTAAAATTAAGATTGTCTTATGTCTGGCTGAGTTTGATCAGCTTTCAGTTTCAGCTGCTGGATCTGGGTATGTCTTTGAGAAGCTGTTTTTCCTGTTCCTGGATGTGCATTTTGTGGCCTTCTCCGTTCCCCTCCGCCCCCCTTTCAAAGTAGTGTTTAATTGCGTTTGCTTTGGTTAGCAGCCTCAGTGACCTGGGCCTTTTGTTATTTACTGTTCTTCCTGTCTTTGTATCTCCTGCAAATTTAGTGACTGCTTTCGTCCAACTCACTGACTAAAATGTTAAATGGCATAGGGCCAAGAACTGATGCCTGATGGACCTCACTAGCATTGGTTTCCCATTGACACCAGCATTTCAAGAGAAATCCCTTAATCAATTTTGAATCTGTTGTAGATGTAGTTGGCTGATTTTTTTTGTTTGTTTGTTGGTTTGGTTTTTCTTTTTTTTTCTTTTTTTTTTCCTGGCTTGTTTTAGTCAAAATGTGTTGTGCCAGCCCAAAAATGTTAGATAAATCTAAAAATAATATATCAAACCTGTTACTGTTGTTAATAAAATTTTTAGTTTTATAAAAAGTCAAGTAAGATTTTTGTAAGCCATGTCGACTGACATTTTTTCTGTTAATTTCTCAGTCCTCTGAGCTGTTCCTTATTTTTGAAAATCTTTACCAAGTTGAGACTGCAGTATTTATCTGTTTAATGTTTTGATATTTCAAAGGGATGAATTATTTTTTTTTCCAGCTAATTGGAACTTTTTTCAATATTCCACGACTTTCTGGAATTAAACACTGCTGTACACATTCTTTAAGTAACTCTCATGAAAAAAAAAACCAATCACCTCTGTAGCATTTTAATACTGTTAACTTACAAATGTTAAATAACATCAGCTTGATAGATTTTGTTGAATGATCATATGCCATTCTATTGAATGCTTGTTAATGTACTACCATATCATAGAAAATTTTTTTTAGATAATATGCATATATGCCTTCTTTGGGTTTTATCTTTGCTTACTTTAAAGCTGTGTGTGTCTCTGGTCTGACCTTTGTAACATTTATTCATGTTCTCTGGTGTGAATCCCCCTGCCCCTCTTCCAACCTCTTGTCTCCTCTTTGTGCTTTTACCCTTAGTTGAATTGTGATTTGGGGTTTTTGGGGAATTTGGTTGCTTTTTTGTTTTGTTTTTAATAGGTCAGATTCCCCCCCTACTCCCTGTGGCATTGTTTGAGAGTTTCTGGTAAAAAGATCTTAAATAGTAAAGAATTTTTAAAAGATGTAGACAACTATTGTCTAAATTGATTTGACTCAATTTTCAGCTTTTTGAAGCTGTCCTTTTAAAGTGCAAATTGCTATGTATTAAGATGATTATTTATTATATGTAAATGCTGATGACTCAGTTGTCTTAATTTCTATTGCAATTGGTCTACAATATCTCCTATATTGCCCTGGCTAGTACTTATTTAGTCTATTGAGATCTAACTTGCAAATTGATACTCACAGATTAGGGCTGAAGAGTTGATACCTGTGTATGTTTGTTATTTTCCCCTTCAGGGCCCTTGCTATGTTGATTTTCTTTTTTTTTTTTTTTTGGAGTACGTTAACTATTTATGTAATAGTAAAAATGGATTGTAGCCTTTCTTTTATTTACAACCCTCCAAATTATTTAACTTCTGGGCAGTGGTACAAACTTTACTGCTTTGACTATGTGCATCTCTAGGGCTGAATTATGCAGTGAGCATTAAAGAGTACGTTTGCCTGTTTCCCCGTACCAGTACAGCTCGTTGTTTGAAATGCTAGTGCATCCCTGTCTCCTCCTGAAGATCTTACATTCCTGTGTTTTTTAAAGGGGAGAATGTGTCTTTGGCTAATCCACATTGCTAGAGATCAGTCAGTAACATCCTCTCTTGGACTGTCAACTTCTCTAATAGCGTTATCTCAAGGAGCCTGGTGGCTACTTAATCATTACAAGTGCTCTCAGTTTTAAGGCAAAAGGTGATGTGAGGATCTAACCAAATTTTTTTTTTGCAAAGCTTGAAGTTGAACTGTTGTCTTATTGTTGACCAGTAAACTATAATTACAGTTTAAATGTATGACTTAAAATATTTGGTTACATAAGAGAGGATAACAATGCCAGAGAAGATGAAAATAAAACTGTTTAGGTATGGAGACAAAACTCATGAAATTTGGCCATGCTGAAAACTGCATAGTCAACTCTTCCCCCTCAGTTTTGATTTCTGTGCTTGTTACTCTTAGGATAAAAATGGCACATCCATATTCTGATTTTTGTCAGAGGACATTTTTGAGAATATTGTTTCTTAAATATTGGTTTACTTTTAGAGCTAGCAGTTGTGAAATAATAAGCGTGTAACAATCTCTGAATTTAAACAGTTGTTCCACCCTTGTTTCAGTACCAAGGGTTTTCTTTTTTCTTTCTGGGATTTTTTTTTTTTTGCTAATTCTTCACTTGCTGGAGAGCCTTCTGAGGTAAAGATGTTTAAAACACTTTTTCTAAATTCTTACATTAACACCCCAAAGGTGTTAGTGTCACCAGTAGCATAAGGGTTAAATGTATGGCTGCTTTAATTGTGAGGAACATATCTTAAGAGAAAGCTCTAAAATACTGGATTCTTCATCCTTTTTCCTCTCTTCTAATTCTGTTATTCCGGCAACTTTTCCACTGGCCCAGCTCTTCAGCTGCTGTGAACTGTCAGACACTGAAATATTGATGATGAAAATATAGAACCCGGAATTTAGCAGAGGCAGCCATGTTAATTTCTGTTCCATTTGAAATGCAGGAAAATATCATCTGCCAAATGGAAAAGGACAATCGTTGGGAAAAGAAATGTTCTTTTCGAGCTTCTAAGAGCAGTGACAATGGAGAGAAAAAATACTATAAAAAGTAGGCAGCTCCTTTTTCAAGATTTTGTTTTCAATGTATTATGCATGATTAACTGTACACAGTTGCTCTTTTGGAGTCCTGAATGACTGAGTACTACATCACAGGGCTTATACTGTTTTTACTGCATTGCACTTTGCATTTGGGGGTGAATAGGGCTCAGTTTCATGGCAGTTTTGCCAGGCTTTAGCACAATTTTTGAATACATTCATACTTCCCTTATTTGCCTTTTTTAATGTCAAGCATTGCACATAAGATGTTCTGCTGTTGCTATGCAACTGCTAAATCCAATATTTAATATTAATAAAAAGCGAGTGGCATTAGCATCGCTGAGAACAGTGGGCTAGCAAACTATGATTGTACAATATCCAAGCTGTAAAACTTGGCAGGGATTTCAGTGTGCAATTGCATGCATCGCAAACTGTGGGGCATGAGTCATTGGCAGTTACTATTTTAAGAGTGGTGAGTTTGAGTAAAATTTCTGAGCTCTTCTCATTTTTATTTATATATATAAATAATATATTTTTTTAAGCAAAAAGATAAAGAATGAGGTTGGCTCATGATATCCTTAAGGTTTCATTTCAGATACAAATTCTGAGGGGTCGCTACCCATAAAAGAATCAGCGTTATAAACCTATGGGTCAATACCCTGATTTTCCTATTTTTCTTCTAGGTCAGGTTGGTCGGCCCTTTCCCACTGTTCCTGCCACTTCCTGAAGCCTGAATTGGCTTTTTTTGGAGGCAGTGCTACTTCTCTGCCTGACAAGGTGCTGTTCAATGGGATCTTTTTCCAGTTTCTCCTCTTCCACCTTGTTTTCTGATCTCTTCGCTATTTCTCTTTATTCTTGACTGTTACTTCACTGTCACTTTCACCTTTTTTCCCCTTTTTTTTTGTTCTCCACACGGTGCTGCCTGAAATTAGATTTTTAGCATCAGCCTCTGATAAGTATTAAATCAAGGATGTTGGTTTGCCCTGGCAATGCTTTAGCCATCTAAGTTGTGTTGCAGGCTGCAAATTCTGTAGGGTGCTGCATCTGATATCTAAAGATACTCATGCACTGGCACTCTTGCTGACACCCAGAGGGATGTAACGCTCCCTATCCTTTTCTTTTGAAGGCTGCTGTCCAAAATATAACTTTGGTGTTAGATCTGCATGTAGTCAGAGTTATTTTAGAATTATTGCTCTTTTGCAATGTAATAACTGATTTCCTTTGTAGCATGTGATCATCTAGATTTTGACTGGTTTCTTGAAAGGGCTATTTCAGGTGGTTAATTTGTGCCCAATTCACCCATGCAAGTTTCTGTAAGTTTAAAACCATATTTTTGTGTCTCAAAATATTTGTTTTCATTTCTTCTTCTGCCTCTCAAAGATTCAGGCAAGTAGGAGAAGCTGCCCCTAGCTATATGCAAACTGTATTAAACCTACAAAGCAAAAGTGTTGGGGGGGGAATACAGTAGGTTGTAGTCTTGAGTTTTATCATCATATTGGGAATACGTTTTTATAAGCAGGTGGAATTTGTCTGTCGCCCTCAAGTCTTTGTACCTTTCATATTCACTCTGCTAACCTGTCTTCTCACAGTATTGTGTAGTTAATAGCTCAGTAGATTTTACTGCCAGCAGGGGTTTAGTGTAATATTGATTTAACATTTTCAAATAATGGCAGTAATTTCGGTAAAGGTTTTTCCTCTTTTGGAATAAAGTAAAATCGGTTAGATTTATTTTAAGCGAGGCATAAATCAAGGCATCGAAGTAAATCGGACTGTGTATCTTAGATGTGTATCTGTGATTGGAATTTGGTTCCTTAGTGGCATGGCACTGCTGAATCCTTTTCCTTCGAATTTTCTCTCATCAAATCTGTAACTCTTCAGGAAGCATTGAATCTAACATTTGCTGAAATTCAGAAAAGTAGCTGATTGCCACTCAGGTGGAAGAATGTATTTTTTTAATTGGGAAAACATACCTTATTTCAATTTGGAGGCTTAAGGGAGCAAATATTTTTTTTTTTTTGGTAGAGAAACTACCTGGCCATGTTGCAAACCCTACAACTTCCTATTTTCTTTTTGAAATGTTTTATTTCAATGTTGCAATGCTCTTTGTTTTTAACCTAGCTATTTACAAAAGTGCAGGAGTTGGTGGACTCTAGGTTGTGCTATGATTTGTCAGTAGCTCGCTCATCACAATTGACCCATGCATCTTGTAATACTTAGAGAAAACACGTTGAGCTCTGTTCTTGGAACAGATAAATATAGAACTGCTATTGTGAATATTCTTGTAGTGACGTACTTAATCTAGAAAGCTAACAATTCTTTTATTTGCTTTTAGGGTTTGAAAGTATTCTAGAAGGCCTGTTTGGACCTGGATTATTAAAAGATCTCAGTTTGTTTAAAGGTATTCAATCTCTATGTTTGTATCTTGTTCTGCATTTCTAATGACAGAAGCAACCCCAGCTCTGCCTCTAGAAAATGTGTGTTACCGTGGTGATTTGTGCTTTTTTTTCCCCCTCCCCCAGGCAGTGCTCACAGTTAGTTTCATATTGGCTAAAATTACTAATGAGTGTGCGTTCATCTTTATGTAGCTGGGAGTGTATTTGGCAGTGCTCAGAAAAACAGATTTGTTGTGCATAGATAAAATGTATACAGATTGGTAATCTGGGGATGTAGAAAAATGGCCGAAATAAAGCCTGCGTCCTCAGAATGCAGGCAAGAATGTTGTGAAACAGGTATTTAATTTGGCATTTCTCTTTTGGCTCCAGTTGTGTCACGGTTTATGAATATGAAGTAATTTGCTATTCCTCTGATTTACAGACTGTGAGCCTGAAGGTGTTTCTGATTGGTCTTTTGATGAAAATTGTCTTTTCTGCTGCCTGAGAAGAGAAAAAGTGAAGGTAACAATGCAGATGTGTGAAGCTAGTAGTTGTAGGGGAGGGACAAAGGGAGGGAGTTTGCTGCTCCTAGTTAACTGCACATAGAAAATCTGTAACCTCCTACCCCTTCCCCCTTCCTTGGAAAAAGGCTTCCTGAATTAAAATAATACAAGTTAATGAAGAGAGTTGCTGCTTCTCTGCAACTTTGTAGTATGCGATGCGGATTTTTTTTTTTCTGTGTCATGGCACTTTTGGTTTTGGTGGGCTTTGGGATTTTTTTGACCTCTTTTTAAGAGGCTTGTTAAGATCATATAACCCTTCCCAATGGAGCCAGACTTTGGCTTGTGCGTGTTTACTACAGTCAGATGCTGGGTTTATCTTCAGTATGGAAATGTGGTGCATTTTAACAACCTAGAGTCTTGTTCTGTATTGTGGAATCTCTTTCCCTGTGGGCCATATCCTTTTATTAAAGGGCTCATACGCGTGGTAGATTTTGTACTGTGCTTGTTTATAACCAAGTCAGAGCCTAAACGTGGACAAATCAGCTTTGCCAGCATAATAAACTTGCAGTTTGTTTTTGTAATGAGATTATAGCTATATATGAAACAAAGGCTACCGTGTTGTACGGGGTTGTTGTTCAGCCCATGTGTTGAAATAATGATTGTTGTTTAGCATAGGAAGGAAGACTCATCTGTCTTGGTAAGGCTTCATTTGCTGGAACTCTTTAACTGCAACTTCTTCCTGCAGAGTGTAAAATAACATGCAGAGTGGATCTCTGTCAACTTAGAAATGAAACAAAGGCACCCTTCCCTCTGCAGCAGCTAACATGTGTGGCCACATGGCTTGATCATTAAGGAAGTACCTTGTTTACACTGATACCTGCCATGTTGCCAGTTTATGCTTGGGTTTGTGCCGCAGTTTTTGTTAAGGCATGGGGAGGACAGGTAGGAACGCTTGCATTTAGAACAGATGTAAGGCATAATACTTTAGTTCGTTGAGACTGACAGCAGGTAAAGGTGTATGTACGCTTGTGAGGAGTTCTGTCTTGTTTGACTTCTCATGAAAAGACAAAATTCAGTGTTCAGCACAGTTCTTGTTAAGCCATTTAATTGACTGAGAAATTAATTTTGTGATGCGGTCAGAGGCTGGTCGTAGTCTGGGAGAATCTAACAGCATATGGCAGATCATCAAAAAGACTGTTCATATCTCAATGGTCCTTACAGGTCTGCGATAACTAACATACAGCTCCTGAAAATCAGCAATTGTTAGATGAAAACAAAAACTAAGAACACGAATGTCCACTGTATAGTGTGCTGATTAGACATGGTTTTCTTGTCCTTTTCAAGCTTCTACGCAATCCTTAGTCAGAAGTTGAGATATCACTATTTATACTTTCCTGCACTTTGCTAGGCTTGTCTTTCTAGTTTCACGTAGTAAAATGTAGCCCTTGAGAGTGGATCTGGCGATGCATTCCTTACACTAGTGGTAGTTATCCTTTGTGTTAAGGTTCCTCACGTGGTTTCCCATTGTACTGTGTGGTGACTTTTAAACAAATGAAAGACAATATGCAGATGTGATCACATCTGGTGTGTTCGGTGGTGTTTTGGCATCAGGGGTGCAAGGAGATTTTAGAATTATACACAGATTGACACAGAATGCAGCAGGGTCGTGCAGCATCACTAGGCAAAGGCACTAAGTGAAGGGGAAGGAGGTTATAAATTCAGAGCAGGTTGAAGAGAAATGTGGGTTAAGAAAGACTGCGGTAGTGTTAGTCACCCACTATGGGCTTGGGTAGAATAATTTTTATAAATAAAACCCAAGCAATTTCTGTCACTTTACATTTCAGTAGCCAAAAATACTTGTTTACAACATTTTTCTTACAGCTGATTGATAAATAGAGACGGCAAAGAGAGCTTTGTACACCTGCTTGTTTGCTGCATGGCCAGGGATCCCTGGCTGTTTGGGGGAGTGGGGAAGGCGGGTGAACCAGTCCATTCAAATCAGCCATGTGACTTCTCTGTTAGTCCTGGTGATTCTCCTCATGCTTGGCACAAGCTGCCTTTGGAGTATGTAGGGGGGTTTGTTTTAGGGTTGTGGTGTGGTTTTTTGTGGTTTGGTTTTTGTTGTGCGTTTTTTTTTTTTCTTTTTTTCTTTTTTCTTCTTCCTGCTGCCCAGCTTCTATGCCAGTTCTGTTGGGTTTGGGTTTTGGGGATTCTTTGGATTGGTTGTTTTTTTTGTTTTGGCTTTCTCTTTGAGGAAAGAATATAGCTTCTTCTAGACCTTGTGAGTTCTGGTATGTCAGCTAAGAGAGATGGCAAGGTGGGAGTGCTTCCTTTCCTTTGTAGGTACACCAAATTGCTGCACTGCTGGAAGTTGCTGATGTGATTTGCTTGCAATACGGAGTTTAATATGACTCTTTTATGGGAGCTTTCAGAAAGTATGCATTTAACAACATCATAATGTGAACTAAAACATCAGAAACTTAATTGTTACAAAAAACGTTGTAACTTCATTTGGTACTTAGCCGAATGATGGGCAGTCTTCAGTTGATGGACTGAACTAAATTAGAAACGCTAGTAGTTTATTTGAATTTTCTTCCATTAACATCTGTACTGATATCTCTAACTCCCCTTTTTAGGGAGTTGTAAGCTCAGTCTTCTGTAACTGCTAAAACTTGTCTGTTCCTGTACATAATGTGGTAGCATTTGTGCTTTCTATGCCACATCCTTTATTCTGCTTTTTTTTTTTATTGTTGATGTGCATTCTTTTGCCTTTTTAGGAAAATAGCTGGGGAGGATGGGATGATTTGGGCTTGTTGTTGTATGCTGGTGAGTTACAGAATTAAAAGGTGTGTAATTGATGGTGTAGTTGGGAACAAGATAGCCACAAGCCACCTATTACAACAGTGTGTGGCTGTGGCTCGCCTTTTTTTCCAATGAGTACATCTGTACCAATACCTCCTTTTGGATTAGAGGCATAATTAATCAATGTACTTGATTTTTACCTTTGAGTCAGATGTAGGTACCTGGTCTGACAAGTTCAAAACCAATAAAAATCTTTAGGGTTTTTTTTCTGGATTTTGTTTGGCCTTAAGAATTACCTTTAGCTTAGGAGGTCAGTAGTTGTGCTCAAGGAGAACTGAGTTCTGGTCTACGGGATGAGAATTGGAAGCTGAAATTAGTTTATTGGCAGAGCTGTTTAAGGGAGAAAAAACTGCTTACTCTCCCACCCATTTCAGTGATGTTGGTTCTTGCTTTTACAAGCAATCAGATTCAATTACATGCATTCTTCAAAGGATGAAGAACCATCTGCTGAACTATTCTGAAAAGATAATTTATTTGTAACAGTAGTTCTACTTGCAAATGCTGAGCAAATGCATGGATTTTTGGTAGTAAAAATGCAAGACAGTTTTTGATAGAGAAATGGACTTAAGTGTCTTCATTTGAAAAGGATAATAAAATTCAGGTAAAGCAAGGAGACAGAATCTCCCAGACATATTTTCGCCCAAATCCAAAAGGCTATGTGCAATAGGATAAAGCTTTTAGAAGCTAGATATTTTTCCCTCCATCATATAATGAAGAATACACAATTGTTTCAGTATGGTGTGATCAGAGAGAATAACTAGTTACCTAAGGAGCTGCTACCAGGCTTTTATCACATGTGTCTGTGTGCAGAAATGCACGGGAACATTGGTGAGCGTGAAAGACAAAAAAGGCAAAGTTAGCAGCTCTAGCTGCCTTCTTACAGTGAGAGCAAGCGGCTTCTGTGGGACCAAACCCAGTTAATTCTCATTTGGATAAGCTGCAAATGTGGTAATTCTCAGTTCTTTATGGGCTTTATCCTTCACAGGGAAGATTTAAGATAGTATAGTTTGCGAGGTGATTGGGTTTTTTTGCGTTTTTTGTTTTGGGTGGTTTTGGTAGTGGTGTGTGTGTTTTGTTTTTTTTTTAATGAAGTGTTTACTTCTAAAAGGCTGTGATACAGAGAAGACCTATCAATTCAGCCAAGTTGAACTTTAAGTGTACTTGACTTGTCTCTTTTTAATTGTGGTTCTTAATTTTTCAGTGTGGCTTGTTAAATAAACTGACAGAGCTATCATTACAGAAGAAATCTGTGGCTCCATGTAGAATATTTGTATCAAATGAGGTAGTTTCTACTGTCATTTGCTCATAGTTGGAGCTCAAGCCTAGTTTAAGATTTATTTTTTTTAAAAAGATGCAGAGAGATAAGGTCAGAAGAAAGCACCAGTAATAAGAGGGGAAATTGGAAAAAGAATCCTTAAAGAGGATTCAGTTGACTATATTCATTTGAAAAAGAAAACACTATTGTTTAAAGCTACATAAAGCAATTCATATGCATCAAAAAAAAGAAAAGGTAGTGGGGCACACGACTAATCTCATTAGTTGGTGAGAGCAGAACAAGAAGGATAATACTCCTAAGCACATTAACTATTTTATAGATATATTTAAGCTACAAAAATAGCAAGAGAGAAAATGACTTATAGGAGCATATTCTGGAGTCTCAGGCTGTTGATGGCAGAAGGTTGGGTCCGATCTTCAAAGTACATAAAATAACTGGACTTCAGTGTAAGGACCTCTAACGATTCTTTCGGTTGTGAAGAAGTGTGGTAAGGTACAGGGTGTGAAGGAGTCATTTTGAAATTCGAAGTTACTCTGATATGATTTGGATATTTTTAAAAGCTCATAAGTAACTGCTTTACAGAAACATCAAAAAGCTAATATCACGCCATTCCTTGATTGTGATTAGTCATAATAACAGCTTCTGAATCTTGTGTCCTTTCACTGTGGAGGAACATAAACAATAAGAAGTAAACTGCAGTAAGTGTCTGAATACTCCCAAAGAGAAGCTGCCACTATAATTTAAAGCATTAACTTGTAGAATAATTGAAGATGGCAAAGGAAATATCTGAAAATGAGTTGAAGTTGCAAAACTCTTATGATTTTTGATGGCTTTAGAGTGCGTTTAAACTGTGTACAGAGATCCTAAGTGCGTTGGAAGATGCTCTAAAACATTTTTAATGGATTTCATCAGTTTAAAAAACTTGAGCATTTAGACTATCAATTTTGTATTGGGTGGTTTTAAAATAATTTGATATGGAGGCTAAAACCTGAGGAAGCTGTTTGCTAATCTCCAGCTGTGTTTAGTAGTAATGTGGGGTTATAGTTTTGCTTGTGCACAAATGTGCATATAAGCATGTTGTATTTTCTCTGATATTTTTTTTTTACATCTCCACCTACTATAGATAATAAATTATATTCAATAGCTATGGATCAGTCAAGTTAAATTTGTTTTGAATTTGGTAAATCTGACATCAGTCATCTTAATAATAAGGAAATAATATTGTTTCTTACTATAAAAGTATGTACGTTCAGTAAGTGGGGGATGTCTTAAAGCTAATTATCTTAATTTTTAGTTGATACCAAGCTGAGAACATTTCTAAAGGCATTAAAGGGCATGCTCAGAATTGAAAGCGATCTCAATAAATTTGAGAAACAGGAAAGACAGGCTTGTTTTGTCAAGTCACAGGTTATAGATGTCTGAAAAGTGATAGCATTGTAAAAGTAGTAAACTATTTTTGGGGCTATATCAAGAGAGGCATTTGTCTTAATACCTGGAGAAGAAATTTCTTCACTTCCCTAAATGCTGGTGAAGCCTCAGCTGGGTGTAGCATTTTGAGAGATGTAAACAAACTGAATAACATTGAAATGGAAGTGACAAGAATGACTTGGTCTTGAAGAGAAAAGAAGGAATGAAGACAGTCTCTGGTGCTGTTAAGGCTTGTCTATAGAAAATAGTAAATTATTCTCCTTTGTACTGGGCCAAGAATTAAAAAGACTGTACAGTCTTAAGAAAAGTGAAGTGTTGGAGAAGACAACCTAGGGATGCTGAAACATTCCTTTCTTACTGTTCCTGATCTTGCCTTGGGGTGGGATGGGAGGCTGGATTGTATCCCTGGGGTCCAAGGGTCGGTTGGTGAGTCACCGGTGGTCTGTGGGAAACTTCCCTCTGTTTTCTCCATGAAGATGAGTAGGAATTATCTTATACTATTCTAGCTCTTAGGTGCTTCCCACTCCATCTGTGTTCGGACTGTGGCTTAAACATGAAGCTGCTGTTGCCATGTCTGTAAAACCCAAAAAAACCCCAAACACCCTACATCATACCTTTCTCTTCGTGCCAGCACTTCAGCATTCGGAATCGCTGTGTCAACGTTACCTACAAGGAGGGTCTCCATGCGGATCCAGCTCTAGTGCTGACAAGGCTGGGCTGTCCAGGATTCAGTGGTCTCCCAAGGTCATGCATTGACCTTGCATTTTGAAAACCTGAGCCCTGTATTTCTAAAGCTCTTTGACTTAAGATGTATAGCGTAACTATATAATTAACATACAAAAAGAGCTTTAGCCCTTTGGGAGCATGTGCAAACCACTCCAACTATCTTTTCCTGAAGCATTATTGTTCAGTATAGTGGTACTACATGTTCTCTGATGGGATTCCAGGGATGCTCTGGGGCATGGTTCCCACCTGAAGAGCAGCACAAAGAGAGTAGGATGAATGCTCTTATAAATAATTTGTAAAAGTAACTGGTTGGGTTTTTTCCAGGGTATTTGTAACCAATGACAATGCTATCGAAATATTAATAGGTTTTTCTTCTCCCTACGACCTGTGTGTTGGTACTGAAAACTTTGATTTTTTTTTTTTTGGACTGTGGAATGAGAGGGTAAGCCTGATGATAGTGAATCCAAATAATGGTTATAGTAAAGAAATAGTGGAAAATGTGTTAAAGAAAAACAAAAAAAAATCCCCAAAACCCCCACCCAAAACAAAACAAAACCTAAACAAAACCCCCTCACCAAACAAACCAAAAAAACCCCTCAAAAAACCAAAACCACGAAAAAAACCCACAATGAAAACCACCCCCCCACCCCCAAAATAAACAAACCTCCTCCTTCTGGAAGCTGAAGTTGAATAGCAATCACAATCAAATATTTAGTGTGGAAATTTGAAGTTTCCTTCTAGGGCTGAACTGCCTGTGAAGATTGCTGGGATAATTGTGACATAATTGATTAAAAAAAAAAAAAACAAATGCAATAAACAGGAATTTCTCCAGTATATTTTGTCTTTTAGTTAGTGCATCTGCAGATGCTAGAAAATAGCTGAAGATTTTTTTTTTCCTATGCACAAGGTTAAATCTGACTCTTTTATATAGCCATATTTCTGTATATTTTGGTGTCTTAGCATGGACCTTGATAAAAATCATACATATGGAGAGATGCATGCTCTTTAGTTTGTGGGGTAAGAACTAAATGCTGCCATTGCCTTGCTATTCCCCCCTTCTCCTGAACACAGATCAAATGATCTGTGGTGAATTCAGCCATTCACCAGTGTAAGCCACTTAGAATTTTTTTTTCCCTAGCTGATCCCTTTTTCTTCATTCCTTCTCTCTGTAGAAAACGTACAGCTTTAGTTAGCCTAGGTAGATTAAGTTGTACTCTTTATACATGACCTTTATGTGAGTAATGTAAAGTACGCTTGTTTATGGTGAGACATGCTGCTGCTGAACTTTGTTAGTTGCTAGGCTAGTACTTACTATGTATTGTCTCAGTTGCAAAAAGAACTAGGAAGAGTTGAAATGCATTTTGTTGGCCAAGGGTTATTTTTATTTTAGGCTTCTTCCAGAGCTACAGTCTGTCAAAGCACAGTGTCAAATCAGGTTGAAGGGGTAATGTTTCCTTCAATTCTGAATTCTCTGTTTGTCCTTTGAATTAAACGAAAGTTTTTTTGCCGTGGTTTGTGGGACTTTAGCTAGAGGATGCTAATTAACTCTAATGGACCTTATCTGGCCAAATCTCTCTGCATCAGTTTGCAGAGATTCCTTTTAAAGTAAAACTTTAAGCAGTTTTTCTGTAAATGCTTAGCTATTCCGGTGATTGTTCTAACACTTCTGTATGCCTAGATTACTTCTGTTATTAGTTACTTTGCACAAATGTCTGCTTTTACACAAACTGATAAGCTGAGTTTACAACTATCCTGATAATGCCTAAAAGATAATGGAACTTGACTCAGAATAGCTGTCAATAACTAGGATAGATCCTGCATTAAACTTTGTCAGATGCAGAAATGCAGTTTCAGAAAGAGGATGCAAATATATTCCATGAAGTCTCACCTGAAGAGTAACTTTTATAAAAATATTGGGCTTATTCTCCACAAATATTTTTATTGTGAAATCCTGTACAGGTACTTCACCTATTTTAAGTATCAGAAAAGTACAACTGCATTTTCTGTGTGTTCGTAAAATGCCAGTGAACTGCAAGAGTGCTACTGCTGGTTACTGGTACAGGAGGACCTGGCACAGAGGTGAACGCTTTTATTGTAGTTAATCCATCAGTTCAAATTCATGTTCTTTAAGAGTATCTCAGATCTTTCCTGTGAGAGCCAGCAGGTTTGAGAGCAGGCTTGGAATCTCTCTGGTATGGACAAAAGCGCCAGTCACTTGGTGAGGTCTTTACTTCTGCAGACTCTTACCTTCACAGCAAACGTGTAGTTTCACTTACCTGTCACCTCTGTCATCACATGCTTCTCATTTTATTTAGCATAAAATGCTGCTTTGTCTCTGTACCCTGTCTGAGATACTATTTCCCTTTACTTTTGATAGAGAACTTTTGGAAACTTTTTTGGAAGAGTTACAGGTCTGAGGTGAGAGCCCGTGGTGTTCAGGCCAGAGTCCACAGCATTTCATGTTATTACCCTTTGCACATAGTTCATGTGACTGCTGTGTTCGTTAATTTACTATGGACTGGTTATGTAACCTTGCTTCATTAAACCTCTTGAAGTTGAGACGGCACAAACTTAAGGATGATTTCTTCTTTTTCATTTATTGTGAATTATCAATGAATTGCCAGTTCTTTCCTTCTCTTCTAGTCGTGTGAGGATATGAACCTAAAATCAACTTGTACAGTAGGGGCCAAAAAAACAGATGTAGCCTAGATATTAAGATAACTGATACTTTGTAAAGGTTAATAAAACAAAACACTCCCTAAACCTAAAGCGTGGTTGTGTGTGCATTCCTGCAGTAGGTAAATACAGGTAACTTTAATATAGCTTAAAATGGAAGTGGAGGGAGAGGGACAGGAAAGAGATTGTTCTCCTAAGCAGGATCAAGACATGAAACTGAAAGAAATGCAAAAAGGGGAGTGTATCTGGGGGGCAAATTCAAGCGTTTGTTTTGTATTTTTGTAACCATTGTCTTCTAGTTTCTTGAGTTGTATTTAAAATACGTAATTTATCCTCGCATCTCTCACAATTTAATTATCCTAGTTAAAACATTGGTTTTGAAATGTTGTTGAGATAACTCAAGTTAAAAGAGATAGAATGAATTTTAATTCATTGCAGGTGTTGTAAGCAGCTAACTTAAGTTCATTTCACTTAAAAGGAGCTACTACTGAGCCTTTTCACAAAAGGGCCTGCTTGTTGCTAATGCTTGGTCATTTATTTCTCCATACACACGAACATTGTGTAGAGTGAGGAGAACTTTCTGTGTTTTCCCTTCAACATTTATTTTTTGGAACTAAAAGTATAATAGCCAAAGAACAAGTGCTAGATATGAGCTTTGCAGCTAAATGTTGTAAAATACCTAAATTTTCTTCTTTATAGTGAGCTCTTATTTCCCATAATGTTATCGAATCTTAGAGGCGGCTTCTGCATTTACAACAAGAAAACAGGACAAAGTACAATGTTCTGGAGCTGTCAAAAATCAAATTGTGATTTCGATAGATCCAACTTTGTGTTGAGTACCTAACAAAGTTTTGAATTTAGTAAAATATTTAATGCCTAAGGAACTTTATTCACTTTGGAGTTAGGAGGATCTTACAAATATTGAATATCTTTGCAGGAACACTTAGTCAGTCTGGATGAGCCAGCCTCAGAAGCTGGACAAGAAGCTCTGCTTAGACAAGAGCAAGCAAAAATCATTCGTTTTGAAAGGCAAGCGGAAGAGTTCCTCAATGCAGTCTTTTACAGAAAAGGTTGGTTTTAAATGGCGGGGGGGGAATGGTATCTCTTGTTGGTCTTTTTACATGCAATGCAGGTATCAAAGATCTGATGTTCAAGTTGTCATTGTACAGTATTTTTCAGTTGTCTTCTCTATATATATGTATTTATCAAGAGTAAAAATTGACTCTCAAATAATGTAGCAATACATTATCTGAGACAACACAATGTGGACTTGGGGCAGAGGAAGAGAGTATAACACATTTAACTCTAAAATAAATCTCTCAGTGAGAACACTGATGTTTTAGACTTTTGGAGAAGTGACTCATTTCTTACCCAGCCGAACAGCACCCCTGAATTCAGTGTTTAGGCGACTGTAGGGCTGTTTGGAAGAAGGGGCAAGTGGTGGTAGTAGGTGGGTAATTTTTTTTTAAATTTTGAGATGTGTACTAATGCAGTTTTTCTTAAAGGTCAGCAGTCTTCTCACTATGGTCTGTAGCAATTACCCGCCCCACCCCCAGCAATCCACAGTATAAAATATTGTTGGAATAGTGCTAAGGGGGATATCTGGAGAATTCAAAACGTGATCAGCAAAAGAATTGAAAAATCAGTTTTGTAGAATATGCTGAGAACAATAAGAGTAGCTCAATGCTAGAAAATCCTCTAAATCTCTTCTAGAGAGTCGTGTCAGTTAAACTGTGCTCTTAGGAAGGCACAAAACTCATTTCACTGTTTTCTACCAATCTGAGAAACGGGAATCCAGAGGTTGCTTCCAAATGCATCCTGAATTAAAGTACATTGTACTTATCAGTGTAACCCATGTGTGAGAAAATCTGCCAAATCAGTAATTCCAACCTGTCTGCTGGGGACAATGTCAGGCTTCAGTTTAACAAATCAGAAATTGCTGTAGCCAGTCCTCAGCCCTTCCTCCCAGTGACCAAAATATTTAAAGGTGTTTTAAGTAGATAACGGTATCTTAGCCTTTCTTTTATGACTCAGATGAATAAATACAAACTACACATTGTGATGTATTGCATAAAGTATATAAGCATGTAGGATGGTAGGAAGGACAGCTATTGCGTTACTACTGATAGTTCAGATAATGCTTTTATTCCGAGTCTTCCCTTTCAGTGTGGTTTTTTTTTTTCTTTTAAGGTTAATGTTTCCTTTTGCTTTTTTAATTTATCCCAGCTCTGTTTAAATCCAGAAGGGATTTAAGAAAACAAAAATCTAGAGAAAATACACTTTTTTGCATGTTACTTTTCTGGTCAGAGAAAAAATATGCTGCCATCACTTCCAAATTTTTTGTTGAAGACTTCATCCTTAAATGTATGACCTCTGTGTGTGTCTTATTGGAAATGTATACTTTCCTAATTGTTGAAAAACTATTGGCAGATACTGCAGTGTGCTAATAAGGGGTTTAACGCTGTCCATGGTCAGGTACACAGGATGAAGATAACGAAGCAGTCTAAGAATCTTTGAGAATTTTTTTTAACATACTCTTGCTTTCCTCCTTCTGGCAAAGCTGCACTTGGTGCAAGGGTAATAAGGGAGGGGAAGAAGCCTGGCAGGAAGTCAGTTCTGAATCCTTAATGCATCGTTGTCAAGCTTGGCTATATGTAGATTGTTTGAAAGGTTATTCCAACTCATGCCACTGCCATAAGATCCCCAGGCACTGACATACCAAAGAGGACGCAAAGAATGGCAGAACTCTGACGCTCCTACATTGCTCAGAGATGCTGGACTCTCCTGGCTTCGTGCCAGCGATTAGTTCTTTTTTTTCTTTCCATCCTCACTGCCAGTAACATTTGAGACTGGTATTTTGTAGCCCGGGCAGAGCAAATGCAGGTGTTCTGTGAACAGATGCCTATTGCGTGTCAAGGGTGTACGCTCATGTACTTAACATACACAGGTAATTAGCAGGATCAGCGGAACTTTCTGAACAGGTTTACTGTCCATTAATCTTACGTACTTTCTCTCTGCTTTGTGCCCACGGCACTCTGAGTCAGTAACGGTTCTTTCAAATGGTCATACTTTGCAGTGAGATCAGAGTGTTAGTACCTAGTTGTCTGTTACCTTTACCTTGTGGCAGGATAGGACCTTCTTTTGATGGCTTAATGAAATCATACCCTTTTTGTTTGATACTGCCCTTCTAAGATTTCAGTATAGATAAAATACACAAAAGCTATTAAGGTTTTAAAGCTCAGAGGTACTGCTTTGGACTATTTATAGCTGATAAATACTTGCTGTGTTTTTCTTCTCTAAGAATTTCTAAGTTTTGGTTAATTTTAGTTTATTCTTTCAAAAAACCTACACACCTGGAGTCAAAATAAACATTGGTTGATTTCAAGTAATGCTGCAGAGGCACTAGTAAATATTTCCACTCGCTTTTGAACAGTCTTAATCCTTAGCATTCAGGTTTTATGTTGAGCAAGAAGCCTTTAATGTGCTAGGTAACTACCCTTCTGCTTGAAAATTGAGTTTTGTGTCCTGAATTAGTAAGTTTATCTTGAGCAGCACTAGAAAGCTCTCAGTAGTCACTCTGTGCTGATTCTTTGAAGTTGCAGATTACAAAGATGTATGGCTGTAGGCATATGTAATATTTTCTGCCTGAATTTGGAAATCTGTTCAGCTGTAAGCATTTCTGATTTGTACATATGCAAATGTGCATATGTGTGATCGTGCCATCAGTTTGTGCCCTTCTGGGCTTTCCTAGAACCTTTCCTGTGTCCCTCAGCAGGTTATAGTAGAGAGGTTAGAAAATGGAAGAAATGTCACCATAGTGGAAAAAAGCTTCCAAGCTTCTCCAGGCTTGTGTCCTTGTGGACCATTTCGGAAAGAAATTGAGAATATAAATGCACCTAAATTTAAATTTGGCTCATCTTTTGGTGGCTTCTTCAAAATCTAGTGTGTCATCTTCAGCAACAATAAAACATGCTGTGGATTTTACAAGAAAATTATTACCTGTTTACGTAAACATCTTGGAAGTGTACAGCTATGATACATGTACAAAAATACATGTGGTGACTGTGTAAGGTCTTAGATTTTGAAGGCTGTGATTAACAGGAAGGAGTTTAAGCTTGGTAAGTATTTAAAGCTCAATATGGTTTTTCATCAAGAAACACAGTAGTGACTTACTGCTGCTTCTCTGGTTTCTGGGCAGCTCTGTGCTCAAACCTTCATGTCAGTCATCCTTTACAGACAGGCTAAAGCTGATTTGTTGGATTGATGCATTTTTGTCAAAAATGGTGGCAAAAGGCAAACCTAATGCTGAAATGTACCACAAAAGATTTTGATAATGCTTCTGATAGTTCAATCTCAATAGATTACCTTTCAACCAGGACAATTTTTTTAAAGAGGAAGTAAACACTTTTCTATTGTTCCTTTTTGAGAGCTGCTTTTAAAGATTTGTTTGGTCTTCTACTGCACAATTTTCTTTGAATGTTTCTTCAGAAAGAGAAAATCAAACCTTTTCAAGCCATTTCTGGAGTTGTGTGGTTGTGGTGTATTGTTTTGTATTGACTAAAAAAACCAACCAAATCAACCAAACAAAAAAACCAACCAACCAAAAAAAACAAAACCAAAAAAACGCACCCAAAACCACACCCAACCAACCAAACAAAAAGGCCCAAATGATTTGGCCAGAGAACACAAGCAGTGTTTGAGGTGAAGTGGCAGCTTCTGTGATTTAGGAGTTACAGATTTGCTTTCATGAATTACTGCAGGTCCAAAACAGTGGGTTTTGCCCATATGTTTTTGGGTTGCCTACATCCCAAAATACCTTTTGTATTTGTACACCATTTCATTTAAATAAACTGGAATGTCTACCTGTTCCATTTCGCATTTCTTACTCATAGATTTAGCAGCTCTTCTAGAAATAGAGTTACTTTCCATGTGATACATCTTGGGTTTTTTGTATATGTGAAAGTTCTTTGGGCAATTCCTGATGCTGCATTGATTATAATGATAGAAATTTCAAAAGGAATAGATAGAGTGGAATGGAAGACACTTGAACGTTTGATCTTCACGTGAATTATTTTGAAGAATCAGAACTATAGGGCTTTATTTCTCAGTAAACTTGTAAGGGACTGCTGCAACTTTATTCTCCTTTCTCCCCTTCTGTAGCTGCAGGTAAGTTACTCAATTCTTCCACTGAATAACCTGTTCAGTTCTTTTGAAATGAAATTCATTACTTGGTACTTTTCTTCATGGGTCTAGCTCTCCTTTCCACACCTCTTAAAGGTCTGGTCAAATGTATTTGAAAACAAAAGATGAGATTTCATATTTCTCTTAGGAAACTGTTGTTTTGGGAAGATTATACCAGAATTAGAAATGATTCTTGGTCAGGTTTTGTACAGGGCTTGTACATTTTCTGCAGAAACTATTTTATCTTTGGCTTTCATTTATTTCCGTAGACTTTTTTTTTTAAATAAACAATGACTTAATATAAAAGCTGTTTTACTTGAAGTAAAAAAAAATCTCTAATATTTACAGACAGTCCTAGGGTCTCCGACCCCAATATTCCCCTAGTGGCCCGTGAGATCATGCAGCGAATGATCCGACAGTTTGCTGCTGAATATACCTCAAAAAATAGCTCTACTCAGGACTCCAGCCAGCCCAATAGCACAAAGAACCAAAGCCTGCTGAAAGCATCTCTGGTCGCCTCCTCTCCCACGGCTGCAACTGCTCAGAACCCTGTGCTCAGCAAACTTCTCATGGCTGACCAAGACTCACCTCTGGACCTTACTGTCAGAAAGTCTCAGTCAGAACCTAGTGAACAAGGTAGGACTCTTACCAGTGTCTTGCATCCTACAGCAATCCGTTGATGGCGTTCTTCTCGCAAAATCAGACAATTAGAAGTTTGCACTTTTACATAAAACATGAAGTGGAAAAGCGGTAGATGTTTTTACAATGAAATAACGACTAGCTAGATGTGGCTGGGAGAGAAGAGACTTTTTGAAAGAATGTAGGCCCATAGATGCGAGTGATTTTTCTGAAGAAGGGCAAAGGGGACAGACATGCTCCAAACTCTGGGGACAAGTGTGCTGTTCCTGCTGGGAGCTGCATGAAAGAGTCTGCCAAAATAGACTGTACGCTTGCTGATAAGACAAGTTCACATAGTCATGAAAACCATAATGTCTCCTTTCTGAAGATCAGTACGCAGTCTGACTGAAGGACTGATTTGTTTTCTTCCTGGTCATAGTGTGAAAACAGTATCTTTTAAAAGTCTGTGAGAAATTGCTTTGTGAAGGCTGTAGAAATGATACCCATGAACTGTACAAAACTTCGTTTTATGCATTTGGAAGAAATGTTTCTTTTCTACCTTAAAAATAGACTTGTTCTGCAGAGCACAGATTGAATAACTTGTAACAGTGTTGCAGATCTTGTTTTAATTTGAAAACCTTGCTTTCTATCAAAAATGGTTTTTAACAAGCAAATTCTGTGATTATAGTATGTGAATGTGGCTTTTTTTCTGAAGGTGTTGAATAGTGGTTACCATAAGTTTATCCTACTGACAGGATTAAAATTAGCCCCTTCACCCTTCTTTAGAAATGTGTTAATGTCTGAAATCGTTCTATGCAATACAAAGTAGGCTGTCCATCCTCAAGTGAAAAAGATGCCTGTAAATTTTTTTTTAAAAAAATAAGCTTTTTTCTAGCTAGTACATAATTGTAGATATCCCTTTATTCTTTAAACTTAGGCTTATGAAGCCTTTTGTAAAAGGGTTAATTTTTTGTGTCCCAACAATATGCAGCTTGGGCACCTGGACACTTGGTTGGACTTGGAGCACTTAATCAAAGCTGTTGCCACGCTTCAGTTACAAATCTGCAGTGAAAGGTTGGATGGTCTCTTTCTTGAAGCGAGGACCTGTACATTTAGCTGATAGGCATTTGTTTCTAGCTAATTTTATCATAAATGTATTTCACGAGTGTCTTTTGCATATTTGTTTATAAATGTTAAACTGTTCTCATTGTGATGCTTTTCGCTGAAAGAGAGTGGGAAAGAATCAGTTTTGCTTCTGCTTTTTTTTAATTAGAGGATTGTATGGTGAATAAGAAAGCATGTACAACAACTGTTCTTTAGCTACCATGTGACGAAAAAGCTGTAAGATAATTTATAATGTTCATAACACTTGTTATGGAATTAGAACATGTGCATATTAACTTATCCAGTAATCTGTTTGCTGATGTAATTATTTTTTTCCAATTTACATTTAATGTAATTGGGAAGAGGTTTTCCAAACTTGTTAATGAGCGATTTAAGAGGCTGTCATGAAAGACTGCTAGTGGTGCTTTTTGTTATATTGCTGTTCTAGCCGGTTGAGGGGAACCCAGCTAGTTTGTAAACTTCTCCATGGGGTATGGCCCTACTTGCCTTCAGAGTCTTCTAGGTTGTAATGACCCTTCTGAGGGAGGAAGCGTTGGATGCAAGTGCCCCTGGCAGCTGCCTCTGCCGTGTGTAGTGTAGCCTCTTGAAAAGGAGGTGCTACTTGATCCAGTCTCCGTATCTTGTGGCTGCATAAGTGCTGTTCAAAAGGAAAATTGAATCGTCTGCTTGCTTAAGTTTGGGTTATGGTGTGTTCCCAAATGCAGTGGGTGGAACAGCTTTCCATAAGTTAATTCTAGTTCACTGTTTATCGTGGTTTTTTTTCCTCCATATGCCAAATGAGAACTTGAAGCAATCTGAAAGCCATCTTACATTGTTCTTGTGTTGAGTGGTATTTACTTGATTAGATGGAATGAGTGAGGAGCTCTGAAGTGTCTCCAGTTTACCTTGCCAACAAGTTTCATTTATCTTTGCCTCATAAATTCCTTGTTTCAAAGTTTCCAGGAATTTCAGATGGCTGTGCTGCTTCTGTGACAATGTTGCCCTTATTAAAATGACCAGAATTTCAAGTGGTTTCAGTGCAGTGGGGGCAAGGCTTTTGTAGCAAAAAGCACTCCCTTTCTGTTGCCTAGAAATGCAGAGTTTACGTAAGGGCTTGCAGAGGAGCATGGGTGAGCGTGAGGAAGTGCCATTAGTGAGAATGGAAGAAGCAGTCTAGCAGGAAAAACAATTTGCTATATGGAAGAAGAGAGGGAGTAAAATGGCAGAATAGAGAGGGGAAAGGTAGCAGCTTTGCCAGTAGGGATGCATTGGAGACATGGAAAAAAGGAGGAAGCTATCTGCCAGGTGAGGAGTTGTCCCACATTTATGTGTGTATGCTCATTTGAAAGTGAGTTTTCAATACGAAATTCTTAATTTTCCTACAGAGATTTGGATTTAAAAAAAAAAAAAATCCAATACTGGCTTAAAGCTTCCCTTTAAGGGGGGGAAATATCTCAGGAATTTGAAGATTGTCTCATTTTTGGACTGCTGAGGGTTAGTTATGCAATGGGCTGTGTAGTATCCGGAACTGTCATTTGTAGGTCATCCTTTATTCTCTGGCTTTTGTAACAGATGCACTTTTAATTTTGCCAAATTTTGTTGTGACTGAGGAGTATGTTGAAGTCATTTGTAAGCCAAATTGCAAACAAACCCAAGCCTTAGTTTGTTTAAAAAATAGAAATAAAAAAATAAAAAAAGGAAATGCTGTGTACTAAATAGGACTTTAGCCCAAAAGACTTGTTTTGTCAAGGGACAACATGGCTGATCCTGCTTCTTCAAACACTGAAGTCATTCTTTTGTCTCTACAGACGGTGTGCTTGATTTATCCACTAAGAAGAGTCCTTGTGCCGGCAGCACCTCTCTGAGTCATTCTCCAGGGTGCTCTAGTACTCCCGGAAATGGGTAAGAGAAAGCAACTTACTATGACCTTCTAAAACTGTTTTTTACTAAAAAATGTGTGCTTACGTTCTGTTAATTTTAACTTAATTTTGGAGTTAACCCTTTGGAGTAATGTGTTTTTTCAACTTGCACCTTTGGCAAATACCTTCACCCCACCTGCCAAATAAGAGTTGTTGCAAACTGAGACAGATTTAACTTGCAGTTAAGAACTCTAATATTTGTAATTTTGGCCAATTCAGTACATAGCCAAAGATCTTTCCTTTACTTGCTTCTTGGGTTTAGTGATAAGTGATGTCTGTGGAGATGCAAGTTCAGTTAAATGTATGAAGAGACTTAGGGGCTTTGTAATACAATTTAGACTTCATTTCACTTAAGGGAAAGTTAGCTAACAGTGAAGTCTATTTTAGCGGTAGCGATGATTTGGGCAATGAACCATGCTGAATTAGATTTGAATCACTGCGTGCTCTTTGTTAATATTTCCTACCAGAAACCACAACTTAAAGAAAAGTGGAGGGAGCCACTTCAAATATGGCTTTTTGGATTTGTGATGGTACTGTAGCACTTAAGAAGTTTTTTTTAAGAAATTGTAGAATATGTGGTGTACTACTCTGGTCTTAATTAGTTCAAGGTGGGAAAGAATGTTATATCAAAAAAATTCCTTTAGGTTTCATGTTTCTAATGGTCACTGTTTGCATACATTTAGAAACCTGGAGACGCTGAGTGGGAGTAAGAGGGATTTGGCGTGTTGATGGGAGAATTTTATCTTAAAGCTACTGTGAACAAGTAATTTTTCAGTGAAGTACAGAAACAGTATATGGTTTAAACTGCTATTGAATTGCTGGATTTAGCTTTACAATAGCCTTTGAAAAAATTGAAATTTTAAACTAACACCACCACCACCACCAATCCCACGTACTGCTAACAACCGATTTAACTTTTGCATTTCTCTTTGGAAAAATATTACTATCTCAGTTTTCTCCCTTCAAGATTACTTTCTCAATTTAGCATTTCTATCCTTGTTTTAAAAGTTAGCCTTAACAGTTTTTCGCAATTCTTTAGCATAAACCTTCTCCACCAGCTCTTCTCTTTCAGTTCTGGACAGGTTATTTCCAGCTTGATTTTCCCAGGAAGGCAGCAGAAGCCACTGAGGCTGTGTATTGTTTGTTCCCTTGTTTGTGTATCGAGTGAGGGCCAAAGTCCAACGCACAGGGATGACAGGGCCAGTATCTGGCACCATCTTGATGGTCAGGAGAGCATGTGGCATACTGGCACCTGTGGTTACTTGTACAGGTGTGTGGTATGTGAGGGTGACTGCAGTCTGTTCAGCATCGATGAGATCAGGTGTGACCCTCTGTCCTAGTTAGCTGCTGATACAACCTTCATTTAGGCGTAGAATCACTGGTGCACATTCTGATGCTGATAACGTGCTGTAGAAGGGGCAGAGAATGCCCATTGCTTGAGGTAGTTCTCTGGAACAGCAAACTTTCATTCATTTCTCTGAATTTTGTTCTGAATCCGTGTTGGCTCTTGCTACCCACTTCAACTATGACCTGTTGCATCCTGGAGAGAAGCTAGCAGCATATGTATCGAGCACCGTGTATGTTGCATGCCAGGTCCTTTCAGTGGATGTTTTTTCTCTAAAGACTTTTTTTTTTAATCTCAATGTGATACTAAAGAGAATAATGTCGCTTTTCAGCAGTACGTACCCTATCCTTGAATAATGCTGACTTAGCTAGAGGGCTTTACATCGGTATAGTGTCCCAGAGCATTAAAATAGAATTGCTTACTAGTCTCTTCATTAATCTGTATGTTGAACATGGAAAAGTTTGGGGGTGGATTTTAAAACTAGTGTGATTCAGTTACTACAGGGGGTTAAGCAAGCAAAATATTAAAATACACGTGTTTATATGCAGCAGTAGTACTTTCTCTCATAGAAAGAACACTTTTGATGAAAGGAAAATGGTAAAAATACGTACCGCTTTTTCTCCTGTTAACCCTTCATCTGGATGATGTTGGAACTTAGTTTTTATTTTCCCCCCTCTCCCTAGTTATGCTATGTATTGAAAGAGAATCAGGGACATGTATATATACAATTAGTTGTTAAGAGAGTGATTTGGTAAGTCTAGTGTAATGCATTGCTTTCCTATTTGGTGCTTAATGAAAGTCAAGCAAATACCTTTGAGGCCTGCTAAGCAATTTTTTTATTTTATTTTTTTCATCCTGAGCAGCAGTTCTTCAATATGATGTAAGCAAACTCATCCAAGTTTTCCACCTATCTGTAGATACTGCAGGTCACAGTCATATTTGCATGTTGAATATGTTGCATTTTGGCTTACTCTTTTATTACTGTACTTGTTTAGTGGTAACGTCACACCAGTAACACAGTTGTGTGTAGATCTATGGCGATTGATTACTACTTTGTAATTAAGGTGCTATTTTCAGACGCTTGCGCGAAGTCTTTTCTACTCCGAGAATTTGTGAACCCAACCAGAGACCAGCCAACAGGTTTCATTTTCCTTTGCCCAAAAAGCTTCTCTTTTTTTTTGCGAACAAGTTTTAAAACTGACTGATGCTGAGACTTTAAAAAAAAAAAAAAATTTAAAAAAAATTTTTTTAGAGAAAAATAAATAACACAAAAAGTGATGTTACCCAAGCAAGGCCTTCTAATAAAGGAGTGGCCCCCTCACCCATCCCTCCCTACCTGTGCAAGTCCTGCTCACATCAGTTTCCTTCCATCCAATTAGGCGACCTGGGAGACCCAGCCAGCACCATCCGGAGGGACTACAGAGTGGTGATGGGGTACCTCCAAGAAGCTTGCAGGATGGAACCAGGGAAGGTTATGGCCACTCCACATCTCTTAAAGTACCGCTGGCTCGATCACTCCAGATTAGTGAAGAACTGCTGAGCAGAAACCAGTTTTCTACGGCTGCCAGCCATGGGCCATCTGGACTACAGAATCATGGACAGCACTTAATATTATCCAGGGAGGCTTCTTGGGCAAAACCACACTACGAATTCAATTTCAGCCGCATGAAATTCAGGGGAAATGGTGCACTCAGCAACATCAGTGACCTTCCTTTTCTTACAGAAAACTCTGCCTTTCAAAAAATGGCACTTCAAACTAAACAGGATGGGAAAAAGGACGTGAGCCATTCGTCTCCTGTGGATTTAAAGATACCACAAGTTCGAGGCATGGACCTTTCATGGGAGTCCCGCACTGGTGACCAGTACAGCTATAGCTCTTTGGTAATGGGTTCACAAACGGAGAGCGCGCTTAGCAAAAAGTTAAGGGCTATCCTTCCAAAACAAAACAGGAGAAGTTTGCTGGATGCTGGACCAGATTCCTGGGGCTCAGATGCTGAGCAGTCTACCTCTGGACAGCCATATCCCACCTCAGATCAAGAGGGAGATCCTGGCTCCAAGCAACCTAGGAAGAAAAGAGGGAGATACAGACAGTATAACAGCGAGATACTGGAGGAAGCAATCTCTGTGGTTATGAGCGGGAAAATGAGTGTTTCCAAAGCTCAGAGTATTTATGGGATCCCCCACAGTACACTGGAGTACAAAGTTAAAGAGAGGCTGGGCACTTTGAAAAACCCTCCAAAGAAAAAAATGAAATTAATGAGGTCGGAGGGGCAGGATGTTTCAGTAAAGATTGAATTAGATCCCCAGGGAGAAGCAGCACAAAGTGCGAATGAATTGAAAGATGAGTAGGGAAGTTGTAGAGTGCCAATTACTTTGCAAACTGGGTGAGCACTACTGCATAGTTCAACCACCACTGAGCACACCTGATTCTACTATTTACTGCAATGCTCTTTCCTTTGCAGTTTAGCGCAGACTTGTGTGGACACAGGTGAAAGGTGTGCTCTGAATGTCACATTTGTAAATTTTTCCAGCCTGGTATGGCGCAGTTTCCCTCCTTCACCTGCCCACTACCCCCTTTTTTTTTCTTCTTTTTTCTTTTGCCTTTTGCATGTTTCTCTGTAATAGAGAGTTGAGTTACCTCACAAAGAATGCAGATCTATGGAAGTGGACATCTTGCCTGTAGAGCCTGCCTGAACTTCTAGTGTTGGATTTTTCATGTCTGCTTTTATAGAAATAAGTCCACTTTCTTAAACTGATACTCTTTTAAAACCAGGCTTTTTTTTGAATGAGAATCAGACTGTCATTCTTCAAAATGCTTCAGAAATCTTTTTTCCCCTCCTTTTCTTTGATCCAGTTGATTGAAAGATCTAAGCTAAATCAAGTTATTTAGGAATGGTACCTCTCTTGAACTCAGAGATTTGTTTAATAGACGGATAATCAATTGGGTCTGATTAGGCTCACCGCTATTTTCTTTCTAAATTAAACATACTTGCCATTCACTGTCCGCTTAGTGCTCACCCGGAGGGGAGGGGAGGGAAAACTTACATACACTACCTTCAGAATATGTCAGTTAATTATTTGTAACACTACCTTCGCTGTAATTTTGTTTGATATTTTTGAAGGGTGATATTTAGACTCACCTGCTTGAGGATGTAGCCTTATCTCACGGAAGACAAGCTTCTCACAGTCAGGAGCAGTCAGGGTACACTAAATGATGTATTAGGGTATGCCTCATTATAACAGAACTATGGTTCTTGGTGACCTTCATGCTTTTTACAGACTTGATTCTGAGTTTACTAAACTATGTCGTTCCAACAACTAGTTTAAATGACTCTAATCTGGGGAAGGGGGATTTGTGTAACAAACTACTGTGATATTGCAAAAAAGAAAAAAAAAAAAAGAAAAAAAAAGCCCACAAAACAGTGATCTCAAACGTTACAACCTCAGTAGTCTGCCCAAATATCCACGTTAGTGAAGGAGCTTGTTAATGTTCAGGGAAGAAGTAAAACACTGGTAGCCTGATCTAATTCGGGCTCTGCATCATATCTATCTGTAATACTGTCAGGGTCGAACACTCAGTGAATGGGTGTTTCCTTTTTAAATATTACAGTTGCCAGTAGCAGGAATTAATCCAAGTCCTGCTTTTTTGTTGTTATTGTTTTTATTTAATCTATTTTGATAGTGGTTTAGCACATGCTAGAATAAGCATTTAAACACCGTAAAAGCACTCCGTAAACCACAAATGCAGTTTTTTCCCAATATGATGATAGAGTTATCATTATATGGAGATCCAGGATAAGTTTTGTATGGAACTTTTATCTTTGATACTTTCTGCAGGAGTGGTCAGTAACTAGGTGGAGCTTACTGGATTTACCACAATACGACCAAATCGGAATTGCTGGTTCTTCAGGTAGAAACAATTTGGTCTTAATCTGTGCAAAAGGTAGATGGAATTACCTTCCCCCCCCCCCCCCCCCCCGCTTTCCCCNCCCCCCCCTTGTTTGCACAACAAAACGAAGCATCGGAGTTTTTGTGTGAGAGCATTAAGTGATGTCAGTGATTGAAAGTGGTTTCTCAAAGCGCATGGGAGGGTGGCTTAGATATCTCTAGGGATGCTGAGTGACTTCTGGAACAGTTGACCCTATTAGCCTCTCCCCCTCCCCAGCAACTTCATATTTTCAAAGGTTAGGCACACCATTGCTGTCATTTTAAAAATGCACTGCTCATTCTTGAAATGGACTGGGCGTTTGGCCCCAAGTATATTTTGGTTTTGTTTACTTAATATATTTTAGTACTCAAAATCCTGGTTCCTCGTAGCTCTCTAGTTGTCATCTTGGCATTTTAAGCAGTTTAGGCTCAGTAGCAGTATATAAACTCTGCAATATGTTCCAGTTTAGCTGGTGATTGCAATAAAGGCGCAGTTAAATGTGTGGTTTCATCTGCTGTTGGAGGTTATGGTAGAAAGTTTGCTGCAACTTTAGAAAAAAAAAGTAACACAGTTTTACTCTTCAGAGAGGTTTAACCTTTTGCAGTTGTCTTTATTTAAGCAACTTGAGTTGAGTTTTATAAAACTTGTCACTGTAGTGTATGTGGAGTGCTCATTTTACTAACCTAAATATTTTGTATGTGTATGTTTAAGTGGGTGACAATCGTGCAGCAGAAGAATGGTGTGCCTACCCTTTAATGCTGCAGTTTTAAAAGAGAATTTGTCTTGTCATTTCAGACTGTAGGCTAAGAATTGTAAATAGATAGTGAGAAGTTGAGTACTCTTTATTTGCTTTGGTTAGAAAGTGGATTTTAAAAAAAAACCAACAACAAACCAAACGCGTAACTTTCTCAGTTTAAATGTCCTGAGACCTGAAGATTGTAATACTCATCTCTGCAAAGCTTTTAAACACAACACTTGATCTGTGATAACTTAATATTCAGGTAATCTTTCTTTTTCAAGAAGCTTTTGAACAACCGTATTTCCTCCAAAGGTCTCTGTTTAAAAAGGAAAAAAAGAAAAAAGTGTAGATTATTTTTTAAGCACTAATTGCATTACGTTGGTAACTGCAATATAAAATAGCCATTATTGTTTTGTGAAGCATGGTTGAGATTAGTTAGTGGTCCCTTTTTAAAATTTCATGAGCCTCTCAAAAAAATAAAAACAAATTTAAAAAAAAGCTGCTGAATATTCAAAAGATATATATTTTACCTTATTGTAGGTTTTGTAAATTTAGTCTGTAATATTCAGGTGCACCTTTTAATGTTAACTTTTTGTTTCAAAGTCCCATCTAATGTATTTTCTCTGAGGTGATTCATCACGTAAGACTAGTATCACTCTAAGTGCTGCAGTGATCACTAATGTTCTGTTTCATTTTTCACTACGTATTTTTTACAGGCGCTTTCAGTGTAGCTAACTAGTAGTATTTGGGATCATTTTAAATATATGATTGGAATTAATGTTTGTCCATTAGCATGCTTAATTTTCTGCTGACCAGCAGTTTGCATGGCCAAAATCCCTGGTTGACCATATTTTGGTGTGGGAAGGTGTGGTTCACTGCTGTCTTTGTAACAAAAGCCTTGTTTCTCATGTTATTTCTGGTAAGTGGATGCTTATGTTACTTGGATCACTTGGACAGGAGAGAAGGTTTAAAATCTTTCTCCTGCTGCTCTTTTGAGATCGCATTAACGTGTAACATAGACAAACTGCAACCCTGTAAAAATGGAGACGTCGTTAGGAGGAGGCCTTTCGGGTATTTTTTGTCACTAGTTTTCTCTTATTCCCGAGAACGTCCATCTGATGTAGTTATTGGACTTAACAGTATTGTTGTGTACTACATTGATGTAGCTGAAAAAGCCTGACAGCAAGAAACTGTGAATAATATTTGTGGCCGTCTCTGAAAACTAGTTTTTCAGTCCAAGTATCATGAAGGAGAATCCCTCTCCCCTACCCCATCCTAGAAAAGTAATTTTATATTTTGTGTGTATAAACTTTTAAGAATCAAGTTTCATATTGTACTGAAGTTTAGGTGTCGCTTGGTAAATCTTTGCTGCAGCATATAATTGAAGATGAGTAAGGCTTAGTGTGGTAGGGGTCCTGGTGTGGAGTTAATTATCGTACAGTTCTGGTGAGAAAGCCCAACATGTATGAAATGTGTCCTTTTTTTTTTTTTGGACTTGTAAGATGTAAAAGTGCTTTTTTAGAACTCTGACCTATTACAAACTATTACCTCACTTTCAGCCAGCTGGATCCTCATTCCACAGTGTTGTAGGCATTATTGTGGCCGTAATGCTTGAGTACAGCTCTAGAGTTGAACGTTTCCAGTCAGATATTGTAGGGACACGTATCTGGACTCGTTTTTAATTCTGTCAAAAGATATTTTATTTTCCAGTCATTCCCTGATTATTATTTTTTTTTAAAGGCTAAAGACAGTTTCCTTTAGAATTTCTCTATTTGTCTTTTTTTCCCTGTTGTGCAGAAGTTGCTGCATAAGCAATACAGGTATGCCTTTACTTTCTTGTTGTTGCAGAACTCATAATTTGATGCTTGCATTACCAACCCTATTGCTAGACCTGAAATCAAACTCTGAATTTTCATGGCAGTTGGAAAACAAATGATTTTTAACAAATGCAGGTGTACAGGTAGGGTTGTGCCTCTAGTAAGGGAACACATTCAGCTTTTGTGTTCTCAAGCAACCCCTATGCTACCTTTTTTGTAGAGCTTTTCAGTGCTCAAGGATATTCCTAAACATGGGAGGCAACTGCACATGTGTTTAGACTGGCTGAGAGCAGACAAGGAATAGTCTGTGCTTTGTCTTGTGGCAGGCCGACATTTGAGTCTAAATATTTCTTTCACGAGAACCTGAGAGTACATTGCCTTCCCCTGGAAATTCACAGGAATTGGCAAAGTGATGTAGGGGCTTTAGGGTTGAGTAAGCTTCGTGTAGATTGGAACAACTTTTTAGTTCTGATTGAATTGCTTTTTATATCATCTGCAACAATTGTTATATAGGCAAAACTGGAATTATGATGTGTTTCTTTCCAGTTTACTTTGAAGTAATGCTCTTAAGATGTCCTTGAGTCTTAGGGGAAGGACGCAGTGTCCAAGGAGTGAAGGAAACACTGTGCCGTTCCCTCGTTTCTCAAAAAACAGTGTGGCTACATCTGTAATGTAAAGAGCTCGCTCTTCGGTGAAGACAAAATTTTAACTCTTCGGTGTAAGAATGCATACATTTGTTGCAGTCCAAACTCTTACGAAGGCAAACTTATTAACCTGTACTGAAAGCTTTGTCACAATATTTTAAGTATCTTAAATTCTCTGCCAAATATTAGAGGTAGAACGGGAAGGGTTGTTTCATTCATTTTCATGAGGATCAGAAACTTCTAGGTTTTCCCCGCAAATGTTTCAGAAACTAAACGTAATTTCAGTCTAGGTCAACGTTGCTTTTTCTTGGCACCAGTAGATAATGTTGACTAATACCACTTTAAAAAGCAGTACCTAAAAAAACAATGTTGAGACTACTTTTGGTATTATAAAGGTTTCCACTTGATCTCAAATTACTTAAAAAACCCTCCATAATTAGAACCTTCAGAAACCTGAAAATCTGCGCTGCTAGTTATATGCAGTTCTGTTGGATGTAGCAAATACAATAACCACCACAGTTATTAACTTCTAATTATCCAGCTTATAAACACGATATACTGTGATGATCACTAAGCAGAGAGATATTGCACACTCAAAATGCTCTGCAGATACACTCCACATACACCAGAAAAAACTGTAAGTAGTTACAGCATTCCAGTGTCCATCTCTCTCCCTCTCTTCTGTTCTTGCTTTGACCGGGGTCAAGTCTCTATAGCAGTATTACAGCAGCTGTTTTGGACTTCGTGTCCTATGGAATTATGCCTATATTCAGGTATTGTCATGAAAACCTTCATATTAAGAGAGCTTTATTTAATCCTCACAAAAATCTCTTGGCCTGGTTGCAAAATCAAATTTCCTGGGCGAAGTACTAGGAGGAAGGGATTTTTTTTTTTGGTCTGTCCAGGGCGTTCCATTCACCTTCTAAAAAAAATAAACATGCCTTACCACGTTGGTAAGTATAATTTAGAAGGACTCAAGATGATAACTCTACCTAATGGAGCAGGGATTAGGACACAGAGTTCATTCTGACTGGAGCAGAAAAAGTTAATGTCGGAAAACAATTTCTGTACTTGTCACATAGTACAGTCTAACTTAATGTTTTTTCCTACTGGGATATAAGGAAGACACTACTACAGCTACTAATACAGTTTATCAACTACTTGGTGCTACATTTCTCAAATATTTTTGCAGATAATATTTTTTATGCCTGGGTGAAAGCATGTAAACTTTACTGTCACTATAAAAAGCACTTGTCTGACCTATTCTAAAGTACCAGAAAAGGGACAAATAACTGCAGCACTTTTTCTGTTACAATGCCAGAGACTTAATTAAATCTGGTCTTCAGGTTATGAGATATTTTAAATGTACAATCTAGGATCGTTAACGGCTTTTCAGGTCAGATTACAAGTTCTCTTGGGATACTAATCTGTCTTTTAAAGACTAGTACAACAAAATATTCTGAAGTTCAGGCAGGGGATGTATATATACATGCCTGATATTTTTAACTAACCATTTCAGGAGGCCATTTCAGGGCTTGACATTTGGAATCTGGGATGATGGGTAGGGAAAGGGAAGTTTCCCAAACTGAAAAAAATAATTTTTTGACCATTGTTTAATATTCAGTTTGAAAACTATATCACAAGAAAAATGGGTAGGGATTCTTTCTCCCTTATGCCTTCAGGGAATGAGTAGTATTTAGAATCTCTGGCTGAAATTCAAGCCTTTTTACCATGTAAATTTTTAATATAAACTCATTGACATGCTTTTTACATCTGAGGACTGAAAATGGATCTTAATGTTTAAGTTGTGGAATGGTATATTTCTTAAATGAAGGGGGAACATTTAAAAAAAATAGATTAGAATACCAGCATTAGTGAGCTTAAGGAATTTTAGTATGTAATAGCAAAGTATAGCAAAGTATTTGATTAAAAAAATAATCTTGAATTGCTAGTCTGTAACTAGGTGCATTCTAATTTAGCAGGTGAATATTCTTTACTTATCGATATATGATGGGCTTTTTGCAAATAGAAACCTTTATCTGAGTCCCATGTGTTGCTTGTACTGATGGGATGTATGCTTACAGCAGCTTACTGCTGCTTTAAAATGTATAAAATATGTTTTGAGTGTTTGCTCATAACTCTTTCTAACCTCCACTTGTTAAATTGTCAGACATTGGTATTTTATCAGTCCGCAATGTAAGTTTAAACTAATGTTCTTAGGAATCCAACTTGTACACACACTGTTTAAAAAAACCCTCAGGGACAGTTTACACACTATCCTCACTCAATTCAGGTACTTGTACTCTCTTCTTAAACCTAGCAGTGACTTGTATTTTGTTTTGCTTTTCTTTTGACGTGCTGATAGCACATCCTCGATGAATGTCAACTTAAAACTCAGTTCAGGTATCCAGGTATAACTCAGCCAAACGGATTTTAAAGCTGCATATTTACTCTCCAGCACACAGTGCCTCAGACACTTATAGTGGCATTCTGTATATTCAGTTATTACTACTGAGCAGATCGCGTGGGGGTTCCTGGTATGTATTGTAAGAAATTCCTATGTATATTATATAATATGTATTATATTATATACATATATAGTATATATGTTATCTTAAACTTATATATTTTAAAATGCCACTACTAGCCAGCGCAGCTAAAAATGAAATACATTCCCAGCTGCTTCTGCCAACCACGGAGGCAGCTTCTTAACGTGGCTCTTGCTTCTCTCTCACCATAACTACTTCTAACCTCAAGCACGGGTCCTTGGCTGTCTGACCTCTACACTCTAGTTATGCAATGTCCTTAGAGAATTCTGTGCACTGGCCACTGTGATGGAAACCAATGGGCCGGGAGTGCTTTGAGTTTATTAGTAATTGTTCTGCCAAAGTTGGTGTTTGTATGACAAGCGTGTAAACCTGTCAGATAATCAGCAGAGGTCCGAGATGGTAAGGGTGTATGTGTTGGCTTCCACCTAATTGGTAGGACCAGACCCTCAGCAGGTGTCTCCTCTCTAACGCCGAGCACCAAGTCAGAAAGTGTTGGCACTTAACATCTGTAATGATGGGCCTCTGGGCCGCGCTCGCGAGGAGGCGAAACTTTAAGGTAAAAATCTGCTGTTCTGCTCTCGCAGACATCTGTTGGCAGCCGCAAGTCAGCAACACCTCTGCTTTATTATTTGACACTTTACATCTCAAAAGTCTTCTCTTTCTATTTATGTAACCCATAGTCTTTGAAGAGTATGGAAAAATGGCATTTCTCTCTGACCTCTAGAAGTTCAAGTGTCATGGGAAAAAAAAAAACAGGAACCCCCCCCTTTACTCTTATGGACCTCATTTCAATATACTGTTTACAGTTTGACGGAATTGTATAATTTAATATTTCTCTTGTACTGTAGTTTATATTTATTTACAGATTTTTTTTGTACTGTGTGATTTGAATTTTTTGTTCCTTGCTATGATCAATGTTTTATGTAGTAGAGCACTTATGATCACAAATTAAGGTTTTTGGTTTGATTGCACTACATTAATTTTTTTAATGCAGTTCTGATTTTTTGACTGGACTAAATAAGCTGTGTCTTAATGTATGTGATAAGTACTTTTAAATTTTTATTTCATGTGGTCCATTTATTTTTTGCATTGTATGTCAAAGCGCTAATTCTCTTGTTGTGCATGTGTAAGATTTAATGGCTCCATTGTATTATTTGACCATGTCATTTTGGAAACACATTCCCAGCTGTAACGTTGTGTATGGTAGTTTTCACTGGATGCTAGACTTTTCAAAACCACTATTCTTCTAATAAATTTTGTTGTGAAAAACTTTAAGGGGTTCCAATTCTGTTGTTTCTAGTGTGCTTTCTAAATGCCCGCACTAATCGCCCGAGGTTATGAAATGCAAACTGTCGCAAATGGAGAGGAGCAGGGGAGGAAGTGAAAAGAGAAGGTGAAGCAAATTCTGGCTGGAGTTTTGGAGTCTCCGTACTCTGTTTGTTTCTTGGCCTAAATAGGATTGGCGATAAAGCTACTTTAGCAGCTGGGCAGGGAATACATCTGAAAGCTGAAACGCCGTTTCGTAGCAGCCCGGTCTCATGAACTCCTGTACTTTAATTTGCTCTTCCCTACTGGCCACCTTAATTTCTTTCGTGGTAAATAATTTATCTGATGAAGAGCGAACAGTCTCTCAGGCAAAAAAAAAAAAAAGGCTGTAGGGTTGTTCTCCGAACGCTCCGTAATGAGTCAGGGTACGAACGGTGGTAGTAAAAGCCTGTCTGGGAATGCTGGCCGCTGCCTTGTGCGGTCCGGCGTGTGCTGTCGGCTCAGGGGAGACTGGAACGGGGTGGGGGGCAGGTCCCCAGCTCCTGATAAACGTGTGGGAAGCTCCATGGACTGCCCTTCTGCATGGGGAGGGGGGGGCACAAGGCAAATCCAGCAGTGACGCTGGCCCCTTCTTTGAGACTTGTGTTTACTTTCTCGCGGCCGTACTTTGGGGTTGAACTACTTTTGTTGTTATGCATTATTGATACCGAAATGCTGAATGCTAAAAAGTAGGTTACAGTAAGTGGCGTGTAATGGAACCCACGTGAGTTTCGGCGTTTCTGCTAACCTCCATGTTCAGTCCTAGGGTGGTTTTGATAGTGATGCATAGGGATTTCCTAGCTTTAGGAAAATTTATAGTGCTGCACATTGTCTAGCCCAGGTGTCTTTTCTCCTGGGAAATTGCCTTTCTCAGTTTGTGCTCTTGAAAAGTAGGTAATTTAGGGTTTGCGTTTGCTAACGTGATATTTCAGTGCAATTTTTTTCCTTTTTTTTTAAGATCCTTAAATAACTGATAAATAGCAAACTAATTATTGTATTCCTTGTATACTAATACTGGTATTAAAAACAAAAAGCAAAATGGTAAGGTAGCTGGGTGGTTGGTTTAGCTTTACTAGGCAAATTTCTCTTAAAAAACTTGGTTTGACTAGAGACCACATCTTACACTTATTCAGGAGTAGGGAGTCTTTATGTGTAAATAGCTTGAAAGCCTTGTGCTGTAAACTAGCATTTATCATATTTTTTCTGTATGTCTGAATACATCTGTCAAATCTATGAAAATAGCCTTTGAAAGTGATGAACCATATTCCCATCTGCTATTCTTTAGGATGTATTACACTCTGCAAGCTTTTCCCAGAACATTTTTAATTGACACTTTTAGTCCTGCAATTATCAGAAGTACCAAGTTTTTCAGGTTTTCCTGGAGGACTTGCTGATGGTCTCGCACTGTTAAGCTGAAGTTGTTCAGGCTTAAAGGAACACGGTCTCGAATTCTTCTTTTAAAGCTGTTTTCTGGAGTACAAATACGTATCATGACCGTGCGCAAAATGTTGCACCCAGACCCAGAAAGAAGCATCCATGCTGTTGTTGAAGTAGAAAAGAAACCTTAATTAGCTCTGTTAGGCATCTTAAAAAATCTGCTGCTAATTTGCCTCAGCTCGTTTTGACTCAGGATGGGGTTTTGAGATGCTCCATTTGTTATTGGATGAGGCAGCTGCCTCTTCTGAAACTGCAGGACCATGTCTGGTACCAGATCCTTCGTGGGGTATGGTGCCCCCCGCGTACACCTGCGTCACTTCCTACAATCCAGATACTCCAGCAGATGTGAAATGAGAGGCTGTGCTGATTGCTCCGCTGTGAGAACGTGTGCTTCTGTGAAGGGAAGAGCAGGAAGCTTCAGGTGTTGAATCCCAACCTGCAAGTGTTTACACTTTATTTTATGTGTCTATAAATTTATAATTTATGTGTTAAGTGTTTACAATTACTTAAAAGGGAGGGTGCTAGGAGGAGGGGGTTAGTCTTTTTTCAGTAGTACCCAGTGATAGGACAAGGGGCAGTGGGTACAAACTTGAATATAGGAAGTTCCGTCTCAACATGAGGAGGAACTTCTTTCCTTTGAGGGCGGCAGAGCACTGGAACAGGCTGCCCAGGGAGGTGGTGGAGCCTCCGACTCTGGAGACATTCCAAACCCGCCTGGACACCATCCTGTGCAACCTGCTGTAGGTGGACCTGCTCTGGCAGGGGGGTTGGACCAGATGATCTCCAGAGGTCCCTTCCAACCCTTAACCTTCTGTGATTCTGTGATTAATACTAGCTGAAAAGGACCCGCCTGAAAATTAGGCAACCCCCTGACCTCAGCGGGTGAAACAGGGTTGTTTTGGGAATGGACTGAAGTGTTGAGAATGAAGCTGATTTAATTAAGGGAATTCCTGAGCNAAGGGGGGGGATTTACATCCTGATTGGGCAAGGTACTGATTTCAAATCACTAATTTCTTAGTGCGCTCTGGCAGATGCCCAGCCCTGGGTGCTTGCTGAGCTGTGGTTTCATCTGGAAGCGAGTAGCAGGTTCTTGGACCTGTTTAGAACATGAGTTGCGTACAGAGGAACAGAGGTACGGACCAAAAGCAGTGCCCAAACCAGAGCTTGAAGTGTTAGGGGCAAATCCAGGAATATGGAGTTTGATACCATGAAAATGGCAAAGAGATTAAAATGAAAGTTGATCTTTTTTAATATAGTTATTCTCAAGGTATTTAATAGATGTTACAATGCTGGAAGGATCCCAAATAACACCTTTTGTGGGAGTACTGTTTCCCCTGATGTAGTTCCTTTGATGCAGCCTCTGTGACTTAAAATCCAAGATGTTCTCAATTGTTAAGTAGGAAATTCAGAAGAAATCTGAATGACTTCACACTTGTGAATTATGAATTAAGTAAGTTCCTTCTTGCCCGCCTCCCCAAAAACCCCAGACAACACAACCTTTAAAAGCTCTCTTTTAGTATCACGAAGAGGGCGCGCAAAACAACTGCATCTTACTTTTACAGGTCACTCTTAAAGTATCAGAATTTACAGGTCACGTTTGGAAGAAAACTTCTGAAGTCTTGTCTTGCCGCCACCTCCTCCTCCTCCGCAGGTATCGCGTGGCTCTGCGGGAGGTTTACTGAGTACACACTTGACTAAAAGGCAGTTTTGTATGACATGGCTACAGCTTGAATCTCCAGGAATTGTTTAACAGCTCAGCTAAAATTAGGAGCACTTAAGGTATATCTCAGAGCATAGGAATACAAGCACCACCGCCTAAAAATGCGAAGGTCGCCTGTACAGAAATACAGCTGCATCTCCCCAGGGGACCAACCAGAGCCTGGGGCTGTGACCTACCGTGCACCCGCCGCCACCCCATCCAGGACAGGGCAGAGGCTTCGTCCGCAGGCTGTGCCGGAGCCCCGCTCCGCATCCAGCCACACGCGTCTCCCAGCCCCTGCAGCGGCTCCTGCCTTATCTCCCTGCCTGCGGTCACCTGGGCCAGCGTGGTCACAGCTTGCATGCCTACCTTTGCTGGGCTCCTGCCTCCGGCTGCAGATCAGACTGCGGCGTGCCGCCGGGAGGAGTGGTTTGCCTGTACAGGGTTATCAGCAAACTCTCTGTAAAAATTATAGTGCTAAATAGGCGGTTTCATTACACCTACTAAGGTGGGGTTTTTTTTGCTGACGTGCACCAGGATCCCGTCACCACATGTCCCACATCCCTCCTGCCCAGCTAACAAGGCGTAGGGCTTGCTTAACTCGTTTGCAAGTGACATTCCGAACTTTGAAAGGGGCTTTTATGGTTTCTTTTCTTAAAGCCGAGCCTTTGACTGTGCTTTTCTTCTCACTGAGCTTTAAAGGGAGGCTCTGACATGAATTGTCAAAAGTTACTCTGGCTCTGCGGGGGGAAAAGCTGACACCAGGGGAAGCTGAACAGCTTCCCCACGCGTGGGAAGGGGTTTTCATACCCACAAGTGGTAGGTGTGCTGGGACCCCGGCTGGGGTGCTTGCTTGAAGGCTCCAGTAGTTTCCACACCGTTCCCTGCTTAGGTGAAGGTGGTGGTGTATTTTTTTCGTCTTTTCAGGTGTGCTGGGGTCACACCTGGCATCTTCCTCAGATTCCTTTCAGGTCTTTAAAGCAAGTAGCTGTTTGAGGTGTTAGCAGTGGTTTAAAACAATCTATTCGACTTTGAAAGGAGACCGTAAAAAAAGATGCTGTAGGATTCTGGGTTTGCATAAGAAGCTTTCATAACAAAAGTACTCTGTTTGTACAGAAAGACAATTTTCCTTCTGATTCCTAGCCATCAAACAGCCCGAGATGTGAACACTAAACCAGCTGGCTCCGTACCTGAAGTGTGTTTGCTAAAAACAAAGTTCTCGGTGGACCGTGGTGGCAGCTCCCTAACCTCACTGCTCGCTAGAGGCTTGCGTAGCTGTAATTCAGTGAGCTTTGCTGCTCGTGCATTAAAAATAAGGAGGTTTTTGCCCCTGTTTCAGGACCTGTGTTGGCTTTTCTCTAATAGACACAAGTGTGTACAGTAAGGGTGGCTGCTCTTCTGTTCTAGTCTTCTTGCCTGTACCTGTCCTTATGTTGGTGCCTTTGCTTTTGTTTGAGCGTGGACAGGATTGCTGATTAACAAAACCAAAAATAGCAAAATAACAAAAATAACTCTGGACTTAAAAGAAATATGTCTTGTGGCTCCTTTAATGATCTTATTATTATAATAGGAGTAATAATTAGTAATAAAGCTTGAAATCAGTGTAGCCTAACACGAAGTGACAAATGTAGTGGCTTAGTGCTGGCAAAGAGCAGGTTGATGAGGTTTGGGTTTTGGCTGTTTTGGCTGTTCTTTTCAGTTCCTGAGGCAAAAACAAGGACTTTCCTCATGAGGTTAATAGGAATAGTGAGGCTGCAGCAGGACAACAGGGAATCTGGCACTCAGCCTTTTGTGGGTCGAAGATGTCCATGGCATTATGTGGTTTGGGCTCTTGGCGTCTCCATCCGAATGCACGAGTCGCTGCGAGGAGGGTTTTTCGGGGGTGGTTTTGCTGCGATTTCTGGAGATGGTATTTCTGTATTTCTCTGGTCATACAAAGCAAAATGGCAACATCCCGTTAGCGCTGTGGTCTCGTTACCACCGTGCGGTTAAGCGCGAGTTTGTTTCTCTGAGCTTTCAGGGTTTGCGTAGTGCACTTACTGTTAATATGATAAAAAAAACGTCTGTGGTAGCAGAGATCCGTGAGTGCTTGATGGGCAGCATGTGCTAATGGGTCATCATTGCTTTAGTTTCCTCTGCTAAGGTTAGGGACTCGTTTTCCTGCTGGTGGGAGCAGTGGGGCCAGGGAGGCGCAGAAGGCAGGGGGAGGCAGCCTGTGAAGGCATCTCAGGGGGGATCTGCCTGGCTCTGGTCCTCGCTCCTTCCTCACTGCGAGCGAGGAGTGATGAGTCACTTTGGCTTTTTCTAAGCGATCTGTTCCTTTGCAGGCATAAGCTGTTGTTGATAATTTTTTTTTCCTTTTATTTTTCTCTCTATGGCAAACCAGCAATTGATGGGATTTTGTCCCAGGTATAAAGAAACAAACAATACCTATCATTGTGCTGCGGGAAGGAAAATTGCACAGAGATAAAGTACGTTTTAACTGCGGCATCCAATTATAAAGGGTAACCTGCCAAAATCAAGGAAGCTTTAAACATGGTAAATAACCCTAAAGAAAACTGGGGGTATCAGTGGTGGTGGTGGGTTACATGCTAAGCAAGGTGTAGTTCCCTGCCTCAGTTTGCCACGTAGCTGGACAAATATCACATGCATGGGGGAGATGGGACCTTTTTTAGTGGACATTTGCTGTGGTCAGACAAGGTTTATTTGTTAGTCTGTGTGCGCCGGTGTAAATAAAGGAGAAAAATGATTGTGGGCTGGCATAGCAAGGTGAATTTTTGAGAGGAAAATAGACTCTTAAGTGGGGGAGGAAGGACAATAGTGTGCAATGACAAGGGTTAAAAAAAAAGAGAGATGATGTGAGGGATGTGCAGAAATGGAAGGACGAGAGGTTTGAGCTGAAGAGGAGGGGTGTGCATTAGCGCAGAGGAAACCTCTCCCCACTGGCACGCACAGAGATGTTTCCTGCCTTATGTTTTGGTTTCTTAATAGTTATCTGACTATAAAATTAACCTACATCGTTTAATGGTAGTTGAATGGCAGTTAAATTAACCCACTTTCAAAATAGAGCTTACCTAGCCCGTCAGCTCTGAGACAGCCTCGTCCCCAGGCATCCGGGGCTGCGATCCACTTCTCTGCCTTAACCTATTTCCCAAGCAGCCAGCCAAAGCGGAACAGGGTGTGCCGCTCAGCCTGGCAGTTGGCAGAGAATACGGACACGTATCAAACCACTAATTCATATTTCACTAGGTGTTTTCCTGCGAGGAGGTATAGCATCGGCACGTGGGGAGCACTGCCGTTAGGAGTTGGGATGCTGTTTCTATTAACGGCGTGGCCTTGATTATCTGAGGCCCAATTATCTGAATCTCCAGGTTATCTGAAATGGGGTCATATCCCCCAATGTCGGTTAATTACACCCAAGATACCCTCTGCTCTCCAAACGTCTTCCGCTGGCCCCTCCCAAGCTTTGGCGCCCAGGTTGTGCTGAGTGTGTTTAGCTCTAGTGAGCGCTCTGCCTAGTTGCTGTGTTTGGCTTTTCATATCCACGTCGGGCAAAATAAAAAATAGGAAAACATCCTGGATGTTTGCAGACTTTAAAATCCTTGAAGACTTCTAGCCCTAGTAGTGGAGAGTGGCGGTGTGTGTAGCGATGTGCCCGCTGGAGCTGGGACCAGCAATGTCTGCAGAGAGGGCATCATCTCATTTGGGTTTTCTTCGGCCCCGCATGCGCAGCCCTCCGGTGTAGGTGCAGCACAGGAGGGGAAGGTGGGATTTATCACAGCGCAGTGTATCCTACTTGCAAACCTTAATTTATTGCTGATGAGCATGCCTTCGGTGGGGGGGGTTCACCTGTTGTTGAACCCCTGCGGTTGCAGTGGCTCCAGCTGACCCGAGGACTGGGCAGGGAGAGCTTCGTCCCCAGTTTGCTGCAGGACGGAGCAGGGGAGCTGACAGGGGTGGGCTGGGGAGCAGGGGAGCGGCCGTAGCCCTGCCTCTCCTTGGATCCGGAGTCCACGTGCCTTCCCAACGGAGAGCCAGGACTGCTAAAGGCACTCGGGGCATCCCTCCCTACTCCATAGGACTGGTCCCCGTGGTTCGTTCTCCCTTGCCTTAACTGGGTGCTGCTTTATTTAAAACATGTGCAAAGCTGTGAATAACCTTGTAAGAACTCTTTTTTTTTTCTTTTTTTTTTTTTGCCCCTCACGCCTTTGTTATCTGTCTTCTAGTGCTGTCTGTTTCTCTATCTATTCTGGTCTTCTGGTGCTATCTATTCTTCTGGAGCACCTAGCTCAGGGAAGATGCTGAGTACTGCCTCAGAGAGAAAAACTCATGGTAATTTTTTTTCTTTTCCTTAAAGGGAAGATCCCAGATGTCCTTGATAATTAGAAAAATTAGCAAGGACAATTCTGGAAAGGCTTTGAAAGCTAGTATGTAGAATGATGTTTCCACACGATAAATTTCCCTTGGTTTTAAAGCAATAGCTCAGCGGTAAGGTTTTTAATTAGTCATTAAATATTGTATTAGAAGTATCGCAAGTTATGATAAACTACTATAGAATACAGTTGGCTTAGTTACTTGGGGAAGGTGGGAGTGGAGGAAGCTATGACAGGAATATAAAAACCATAAACTTATTTGAGGTTGCTGTTGGCTTTTTTAGAGGTAAAAGCAACTTTTATTTGTTTGATTTGCGTTTGGCTGCAGGTGGGGAGAAGGTGATTTTTAAATGTTTAACTACTTTAAAAATAAATAAAGAAATAAGACACTACTCTGAAGGGTTAAAAGTCTGAATCTGTACTGGATGTGTGTTGTTTATCCAGTCGGTTGGCGTATTGTACAACCTGGATACCTTGACGAATACACGCAGCTTACAAAAACCCCAACCAAACAAAACCCCGTCTATAACTTGTTTCTTCGTGCTTTTCAGCTGAAATTCAAGCTCAATCCATCCCCACGCGCGTCAGCAAGGACAGCGTAAATTCAGGGGCTTTGAGAACTCCGCAGCAATATTTCCATAGTTATTTTGGCTGTGCTTTGCACAAATTCAGCTTTTAATTTAGAGGAGAAAAACATTTTTTCTCCTTCCTAGCTGTTGTGTGGAGCCTCATCTCTTCCTGTGCTGCTTTTCTATTTTTTTTTTTTTTCAGTGCGGCAAGAGAGAATTACTGTAGCACCCACAGAGGTGTGAAGGGACTCATTCATCTGTGTGGGGAGTGTTAGGTGCCAGGCATATTTCTGAGGATTGAAATACAGGCATTTAAACTGGTACATCCAGTGTCAGCCTGTAATTGGGGCTTTGAGAGGTGAGCTCCAGAAAATCTGGCTGCGGTGGCTTACGTGGCTGTTTTGCCCATCCCCTGCAAGGGACTGCCGCATCCCGGAGCCGTGCCAGCAGGAGGAAGCGTGTCCCCTCACCTCCACCTCTCAAAGCACGAGGTCGTTGCTGCAGCTTTGAGTGAAGATGGGTTTGAGCACGATACCGCCTGTGAAACGGAGCAGGGAAGATGCAGCATGGGTTGCCTTTTGGCGCCCTGGGCTAAAAATTTCAGGCAGAGAGCTGGCAGTAGCGGTGGTTCCGTGTCCGCTGCGGTGACAGTGGTGCGGGCTGCTGCAGCAAGACGGGGTGCCACCTCCTGCCTCGGTGCAGTGCCTTTCCCCAGCGGTGTTTGCTTTTGCACAGCCGCTCCAGCAAGCTGAACCGGGGTGGGCACAGAGCTCGTTTCCACCTTCCACTGGGCGAGACCCTGGTGCAGCTCCGCATGCAGCCCCCCCCGGCACGGGGGAAAGCCAGCCCAACTTTGGCAACCCACAGCCGCTTTCAAGCGCACCTTCAGCACACGGGATTCACAACATCCCCGGGGCTGGGGTCGGCTCACCTGGCTGCCAGGGGTGAGCGAGCTCCTTTTAAGAGGCTGCTCCTCCTTTGCAATCCCTCAAAACGGCATTTCCACTTGCCGTGAAAAATTAATGAAGAGGCGGAAACCAGCAGGGCTGGAGGTGCCACCTGAGGGCAGCAAGACACGCTGCCTCGGACCTTGGGGACAAAGTGGGCACGGTCAGTGCTTTGAGTTCAGCTGATGGAGAGCGTTGTTCACACGTTAGGCTTTCTTCTTAGTCGTCCACATTTCTCAAACCTCTGCTTTTAGCCAGGTTTCCAAGGCACCCTTTGGCTTGGGAAGGTACTCCGGTGGTACCTCTGGTTTTGGGTGGTGCGAGGCAGCGCCTCACCGACTGGCACAGAGTCAGCTGTGTGGCAGCAGGAGAGGGAGGGGAAAGGTCGTCCCCGTAAAAATACTAAATTGGATTTTATAAGTTTATAGCTATGTTTTGTTTCTTTTACAGAACTATAATCCTGGTGCTTAGAGTGGTCTGAAAGGAACAGAAACACTTAGCCTTGAACTTTTGTTCTGCTGCTGCTTCTTGTGCCTCTGAAGTACAAAACATACCTGTAAACTTATAATCAATCAAACCGATGTTCAAGGGCTAAAAAAAAGAAACCCAAAAAGGGCACAGGCTTCATGTTCAATAGTGAGAAACTTGGGGTGGGCAAACCAGAAGATTGCAGTTGGCAATCGGCAGGTTTTCGGAGACCGGCATCCCAGGTAGGTTGGTATGAACCAGTTGATTTCTTTCCCCCTCTCTTTCTTCTCCCCCTTGCTTCCCCTCAAAATACTCTCTTGAACCAGAGGCAGGCTGGGCTGCCTCTAAAGCTCTGTTTCTGGCATTCGCAAGCAGAACAAGTGCAGTGTCACCCTGGTGTACCCAGGAAAGGGGACAACCCCACCAGCGAGTCAGGGGCATGGCGGGACCTGGCTCTGCAAGGGGGAGCAAAGCTCCTCAGGCTGCAGAGGGTGAAATCCAGGTAGCTTGGTCTTTCCTCCCCATACCCTAAATCCTATACCAGTACGGTCTATAGGTGTCACGGACAGACAAACCCCTGCCTTCCCCCAGCCCCATCGTCCCCAACCACGTGGCCTTTGTTGGANGCCCCCCCCCCCCCGCCCCGAGCAAGAGCTGGGGGAGGGTTCGCTTCAAACTCCACTAAACAGTAAAGGCACAATGCAAACAAATGTATTGCAGCACGCAGCTATGCAAATAGCTTCAGAGCACAGCACGTTTTCCCCAGCGTTAATTGCTGCACCGCCAGGGTTGCGTAGCAACAGCTCCGTTTGTGTCTCTGACAGCTCCTGCCCCTTGATGCCTCTGACACCTTCTGCGGCAGGCGGGGAAGGAGGAGAGAACAGGGCTGCCCTGGGAAAGCTAGAGAAGGGCCGGGAGGTAGCGAGGGGCTCAGGTGATGACATTTGCTTGGGATGCCGGGGTGTCTTGTGCTGGCACGGGGCGACACGTGCAGCGGGGCTGGAAGCGGGGTGTGGAGGCACAGGAGCGGAGGAGCCCCCCAGCAGCCGCAGCCTCCTGTAGGCAGCTTTCAAGGCTGGCGGCTAGAAGGAGCAGACCTGCCACCTCCCAGGCTCTGCAGGAAAGCTCACTGGCGGGTGGGTTGTCCCTCCCTGTTGCAGTGAGTCTTTTTGGGTACCCCCTACGGGTTTGTAGCTTGGCTACAGGCATGGGGGAGTCCCCAGCAAGTCACTTCAGCCTGTGACAGAGCTTGTGGCTCCTGCAGCCCTTGGGAAAGGTGGCACATTCCTCATGCACCCCCAAAGCTAAGAGATACTCAGGCCAAGTCCCATGGGAAGGGGTGAGCGTGGGCACCGGGAGAAGGCAGCCCTGGGCTTCCTCTCTTGTCTGCTGAGCCCAGCAGCTTCTGCTGGGCTGACCTGTGCCTCCTGAAAGGCAGGCTCTTCAGAGATGGGGTGGCTGCCGCCCGAGAACAATTTTACCTCGTGTTTAAAAGCACTTTCCCAATCCCCATCCTCTGCCTTTGCAGTCGGTCTTCAGCTCCCGCTGCACTTTTGCCAGCGGGGCTGAGGAACCTGTTAGGACCCAGCACCTTTCCCCGGGAAGGCACTTCAGCTCTGCAATCAGCTCTGATAAGCCACATAAATAAATAGTTTCTCTGCAACAGTTTATCCAGTCTGTAAGCAACCCTGCCTGAAGCTGTGGGGCACTTGAAATAAACTCTTCTATTACATCTGAGCTTGAAACAAGCCCTTCTCCAAAACTGCTGTAAGTCGGAAGGATGCGGGCAATCCTGCATCCATTGGCTGCCAGGCGAAATAATGGCCACCGGCATCTTTTATTTCGTAGTAATAGCCAGAATAGACAGGAATAGTGGGAAATTCTGGGTCAGGTACCAAGGTGCGTGGATTATCAGGTCCCAGGGAGCAACAGAGCTGTGTCCGGGAGATCTGGGGATGGAGAGGCACAGGCTGCGGCTCGGCTCCCTGGGAGGACAGGGAGAGGAAGGACTGAGGTGGGATTCAGCCACCCTCGGAGCCTGGCTTCAGGTGGTGGGCAGAGATCTCTGCCTCGAGGTTATCCTGAAATCCAGAAGAAGGCAATGCTGCCTGCAGCACCCGAGCGGGGTGGGCTGGGAAAGGAGCAGATGAGCTGAAGGCGAGAAGTTGCAGCCCATCTTTGAGCTAAAGTGATAGGAAAGCAGAGGACCCTGAATGCGACACGCCTGCAGAAGCAGGTGAACTGTGTCACTGAGTGTGACATGGGTCTTCTAAGGACAAAGGGCCTCAAGGCTGAGTGGATTTATTTCCTTTATCAAGCAGGAAAAATATTTACCTGTTTTTTAAATTTACAGCTTAACAAGCTGTGTGTATCTCAGGATGCCTCCTTGGAGTACAGTGGGGCAAATAAGGTGCAAATGAGCACCGTGTCCTTAGTCACACTTGCGAGGAAGAAAGTAGGTGAAGGCAAGGCACAAATGCCACCCCGGCGCCTTTAGGACTCGGGATCCCAGGTCCCCTCCACCATGCGAGCAGGACGTGGGTCTTTTCCAGCCCCACGCACCTGTGGAAAGCAGACGTGTCCTGCGACCGGCTGTGTTGGTGGCACTGCTACTGCAAGGCGAGGCAGGACCGTGCCCGGCTGCTTTGGTCCCTTCTCCCAAACTAGGGGCTCCATCACAGACCCACAATCTCCTCCCTCGCCCAGTCCCTAACTCCCTTTTCCTCGCCACCCACCCGGGCAACCCCTTCGCCTTACGCCATGGGCTCTTCCTTGGCAGCCATTTGCGTGTAGCACCCGAAGGTGGCCGGGCAAGGAGGGAGCCGGCTGTTTTGCCACCGGGGAGCGTGGCGTCTGGCGGGGCTGGGGCAGGGCCACACCTCTGCCGCCGTCGGTATAAATTCAGGCTCGCTGGGGGAAGATGGCTGCCGCTCTTCGGAGCTGGGCTTGTGAGCAGGTAAGAGGAAAGCAACCGCCCTCTTTGCAAAGGTGGAGAAAAAAAGTTGTGCTGAGCTCTGTCCCTTTGCAAAGCCCCCTGCTCCAAGCCCTCCTTTTGCAGGGGGGGCGGGGGGGGGGGGGAGAAAGGTTTTTTTTTTATATCCCCTTTGTTATTCAGCAGGGCAAGGGGAGGAGCTGGGCTGTGTAAGAGATCCTGGCTGACATAACCCTTCCCATGCAGGGCTCTGGAGAGGGGCCAGGTTGTACCTGAGCATTTTTATTTAAACTAATCCCAGGCAGTGCCAATTGAAAGTCATCGCAGCGCCAGGTAGAACCAGTTGAGACGGTTGCTGGAGGGCGTTTTTCTCGCCCAGATGTAGTAAAGCAAGTCTTGAGGTACGTAGTTTATCGCTAACCCTGAGAGTATGTTCTGGAGGTGCCGGCGTGCATTCGGCGAGCTGAGCTTGCTCAGCCTTTCCGGGCACCTTTGGGAAAACCCTGCCCAAGAAGCCTTTAAGGAAAGTGAGTGGCCGTGACTGAGAGGCGAAGCCTCGTTGCGCTTAAAAATTTGGGCAAACTGGAAAGCAAAGGCTGGCTGGCAGATACTCGGGGCAGGCTTGGCTGCAGCCTACCATTTCTGGGTGAAGAGGAGGCCAGGTGCCAGCTGGCCAGCCCGGAGCCCCAAGTGGCCCCTGGGCACCTTTCCCTGCCTTTTGCTGAGTTTGGGAGCAGACCCCACAAGCTGGGGGAAGCGGGTTGCTGGAGGTGCCTCCCCGGTGCTTGTCAGTTCAAAGCAAGCAGCCAGCAAGCAGTAAGTAAGAGGGCTGCCCGGCGCCGGCTCTGGCACACCGGCTTCCATCGAGCCCATCTGGCATCGGTCCCTGGCTTTCCTTCCTCCTCCTCTCTGCTGACGGCTCCTCCAAGCCGGGGCTCTTCCTCCCTGTCTGCCTGTCGAGCCCTGCAGTGCGGGGAGGGAAAACCAGTTCCAGATAAAGCTGCTTTTCCCCCACCCTGGCCCCGAACCCTGTGATAAGCGTTGCCCCCCTTGACCCAGCGAGCGAGTGAGGTCGGTGTCCGATGCTGGGTGGAGGCGGGGGGAGAAGCAAGGCTGTAGAGGGAGGGGGAAACGACTTCAACTCCTCTGGTACAAGGCCAAACGGTGCAAAGTGCAAATGTTACTGCAAAGCGACCCGGCGTCTCTGGCAAAGATCCTGTGCCAAGGCAGCATGGGTGCCAAGGCGTGCAGCCCTCTCAGTGTGGCGGGGACTGGGTGGGAATCGCCTGCGCTGCCGTTGGGAACAGATACGGTCACGATAACAGTGCCTGGCGTGGCACTCCTGATGAGTTCATGCAAATAGTGGGTAATTATCCCTTAACCTCTCCACCAATAAGTCCTAGTTAATCACCTCTGCCAAGTAGGTAAATGATAATCGCCTTGGTTTGAGGGCTGGCTAGTGGCAGGGATCCTGTGCGGTGGAAGCACGCCTTACTGAGCGACCACTGCACATGGACAGTCAGCCCCTCAGCTGCAGAGCCACTTTATTAAATGGCAGTAAATCAAAGGTCAGTGCAAACGGGAAGGCACCCCACCACGCAAGGGCGCGTTGCTGCCTGCACATCCTGCAGGCTGGGAGCTCGTCAAAATTACTGCACTGATGGCAGAGGCGGCGCAGATCTGCTGTTTGCCCTAGATCCATCTTCCGCCACTGAGGTGTAAGCAGAATCTGAAGACTTAGAGTAGTTCAAGATTTTTGGCATCTGGCTGCCCAGCTGGGTCACTGCTCTGCTCCCAGCCAGCCTGGCTGTGCAGCTCGAGCCTCCAGAGGTGTGCAGTCATCCTGGTGGGTCCCCAAAGTGCTGTGACTTCTACACCGTGCAGATACTAAGTCTAATTCTCACTGGGAAATGTAGGTTTGCTTTGAACATGTCGGGTGGTGCCTATACCCCAGGCTGTCCTAGGCAGAAGTGTAATTATGGGTGCTCTGGCAGTGGGAGACAAACAGAAGTGCCAGTCCATGTCCTGCCAGCTGTATGCATACGTAAGTGTGCACGCTGGGGACTGGAGAGATACCTGCCAGCCCCATGACAACAGGATGCTTGATCCCACCTGGAGGTCAGGGAAGCAATATGCTGAGTGGGAGGAGAAGGGTTATTCCAGTTTTGCAGCATAAACCTTTATTCCCTGGGATATGTTACTGATTGCTTCTCTCTTTGTCTCTCTAGAGAGGATGCAGCAGAGACAATAGCAATAGACTCTAACAATCAGCCGAAGTCTCCACTGGAAAAGTTTATGGTCAGGCTGTGTACACACCACCAGAAGCAATTCATTCGTGTGCTAAACGACATATACACTGAAGTACAACCAGACTCTGAAGGCCAGCAGTTGTCTGAATCCGAGAGCATGGAGGCCCCTACTTGTGGCTCTGGTTGTAGCCAGCGAAGCACTGAAAATCAGGATAAGGGTGCTACTTGTACTGAATCAAAGCCCCCTTCTTCCTTGGACCCAGGACAGTTGGGGTCTGATGGCCCCCTGCATGTTACAGGACAAGCCCCGAAGCAGCCGGCGGAGCCGAAGTCTCTGGACAGAGCAGACAGCTCCAGTCCTGCTTTGAGAAGGGACTTCTCCGAGCTCCCCATCACCAGGCTTCGTTCTGCTAGTCCAAAGGATAGCTCCACCCAAGGATACCTCAGCATGTTGAACTCTTCCTCTTTGAATTTCCATCACGCCGCAAAGAGTCTGGAAGGACAGCAAGCTGCTGGACATGAGCAAGAAGCTGGTGTCAGAAAGTGTGAGGACAATAAAGAGCAGCTAGCAGGTAAGACTCTCGTGGAAGGTTATATCTCGGTCAAGGTGGCAAATGTGAACGGCAACGAGGACAGCTTAGACGGCTGTCTAGGGTCCCAAAAGAGCTCTTTCAGAGCTCTGCCAGAAGAGTCCTGGGATCCCAGCTTTGCGGTGACCCCCCCTCGCAGAGCCGACAAAGAGAACACTTTGCAATGCAGCTCGAAAGCATCTTTGCACCAGGACTTAGATGCAAAAGAACAAGATGCGAGACCAAAGCAAGAAAACCACCTGCACACCATGGCCAAGGGCAAGGCAGGCTGTCACCTGCACCCGGCCGACAAGGGCCCGCTCGACAAGTCCAAAGAGGGCTGGCTGCCCACCGGCGCCGCGCCAGCCGCCCACCGGACCCCCGGTGGGCACCCCCGCGCCAAGGCAGCCTCCCTCAGATCCACTCGGAAGAGCAAGAAGGCGTCGGGGCTGAGGATCAATGACTACGACAACCAGTGCGATGTGGTCTACATCAGCCAGCCCATCACCGAGTGCCATTTCGAGAGCCAGCGGTCGGTGTCCTCCCGCAAGACGGCGAGGAAGAGCACCCGGGGCTACTACTTCAACGGGGAGTGCTGCGAGCTCCCGACCGTCCGCACGCTGGTTAGGAGCTCCCGGGCGGAGGAGAGGGGGAGCAGCCCGGCACTGCGAACAGAGGCCCTCGTAAACGCTAAGCCGCCCCTGGTGCTCTCGGTGGGGGGGTCTGCAGGGGCAGGACGGGAAGGCGAGAAGAGGGTTTCCTTGAGGCTCCTGGCTAAAGGGGCACCAACCAGCCGAGAAACAAAAGAGAGAGCTGAGCCGGGCTCCGTGCAGCCCCGGGATACCCGGGCGCTGCGGTCAAGGGAAGCCACTGTGGCCATGCCCTTCTTCTCCCTCTCTGCTCCACCCAGCCCCCAGAAAGAGGACAGTTTGGCTGGATCGCCACTCCCCGGCTCCCCTCCCACTGAAGGAGGGGGGACAAGAGTGGGAGGCACTGTCCCCTGGGAGGCTGACAGCAGCCTGGGCTCCTCCGGGGAGGGCAGCGGCGGCGGGCAAGCTGCTGATTTTGCTGCCCTTCCCATCTCAGAAGCACCCAGAGGGGAGGAAGGTTGCCCAGGCCCTGACACACAAACTGATCTGGACCTCTCCGCCAGCCCGGAGCCAAAGTCCCCCTTGCAGCCCTCCGCCACTGCGGACGCAGCACCCCTGGCCCACGACGGTGCCAGGGATCCTGCCCAGCTTCCAGGTGCGGGAGACACGGAGCCCTGTGGGCTGCATCCTGCAGAGCCCTCCCCACACTCTCCAGGTGGGCTGGCTCCTGATGAGCCCCCTGCCACCATGGACAGGGAGAGCCCCCCGGAGCCCCCTGCCACCTCGCAGTGCGTGGACGTGAACAAAAACATTGATGCTGAACCAGCAGCTGAATTATCGGGCATGGCAGGTGACAGCTCCCTTGAGCAAGAGGAGGCTGTGCCAGCCAGCGCAGCCCTCCCCAAAATCTCAGAAGGGGAGTCAGTCCAGAATAACAGCCCAGCAGGTGAAAAAGAGCCCATTGAAGGAGAAACACCACCTGAACCCGACGGCTCGGACACTGCAGGGAAAGACTCTGTCTCTTCCAAAGACAGTCTAGACAAGAAGCGAAAGAAAGGCAGGAGAGTGCTTGTGGCATCGGACCGGCGTCTCCGAAGCCAGCACTCCCAGTCACCTGCCGAGGGCAGTGCTGAGGACGCTGGTGCTTCCAGCTCTGTGCAGCTTCCTTGCCTTCAGATTAAACTCTCCAAGAGCCCTGGTGCTAAGCGGTTCAAGAGAGAAGTGCACCTGGATGGGGCAGCATCCATGCACTTCCCAAATGACTGCTTCCCCAACGCCCTGCTCAAAACCAGCGAGGGGCCGGGCACTGGCCAGGCCCCAGAGAGCACTGCTGAGCCGTGGCTGGGTGAGGAGAATGGTGTCACTACCAGACAAACCTATAAAAACATCTTAGCGAAAGAGGCTGCGGCAGAGGGAGAAAATTCCTCTAAAGACGACCCCTCTGCTAACAGCAGCCAAAGTCAACCGGGTGAGACGCTGGAAATCAGTGTCCAGGCTGATTCTGAGAACAGAAGCGTTCTCTCCCCTCTGGAGAGCGGTGTGCCTGCAAATGACACCGAGGAAGTGGATTTGAAACCAGGCGATGCCAGCGCAAAGGACGAGGAGAGCTCTGACAGCTCCATGGACATGGGCAAGCTGGAGAGCTATGAGCTGGTGGCCAATTTGCCTCCGTGTCCCAGCAGCAGAGGTGGCAGCAAGCATCTTCCAGCAAAGGCTGCGAAGCATAAAAAGGTCGCCCTGCAGTTTTATAACTTAAGACACACGCCTGCACCTGTGGAAACCGCAAAAAAGAGCACACCGGGGAAGGAGTCTGTGCAAGCAATCCCCAAACTGAGGGATGAATGGAGTTCAGGGAATGATGACTTCCCAGCATTGGAGGACATAGACAGCAAACCAAAGTTCATGGAGTGGTGTGCTGAAGAGGAGAACCAGGAGCTCATTGCCGAGTTTAACGCCCAGTACATGAAAGTTCAGAAGGGCTGGATTCAGCTGGAGAAGGAGGTGCAGCCAACCCCCAAGGTAAAGAACAAAGCCGACAAACTGAAAGAGATTTGGAAAAGCAAGAAAAGGACACGGAAAAGTAGAGGCTCATTGGAAGTGCAGAAGCTTTCTCCTGTCCAGATGCTGTTTATGAAGGCCTTTAAGCTGTCCGACATCTGCCAGTGGTTTCTGGAGACGACTGAAACCAGGTCTCTAGTGATCGTGAAGAAACTCAACACCCGTCTCCCGGGGGAGATCCCCCCCATCAAAGTCCCCATGCAGAAATATTCCTCGTCCAGTCTCTATCCCAGCTCACTGCAAGCGGAACGCTTGAAAAAACACCTCAAGAAGTTCGCCGCCACTACCCCGGCTCGGAATAACCTAAAGAACCAAAAGCTTTGGGCCAAAATTCGGGAGAATGCTGATAAAGCAGAGGCTGAAGAAGCCATCGTGCCCAGCCAGACATCTCCCACCGATGCCAGTGCCGAGGACCTGACTGAAGACAAAACCATCCAGCCTGCCCTCAGCTTGCCCACGCAGGCCAGCACCAGGATCCTGCGCAAGTACTCCAACCTGCGGGGCAAGCTGCGAGCCCAGCACCGCGTGGTGAAGGCAGAGAAGAAGAGCGATGGCCTGGGGGACCACCCGTCCATGGAGAGCAAGCAGAGCCGGAAGAGCGTGTGCATCAACCCGCTGATGTCTCCAAAGTTGGCCTTGCAGATCAAAGCAGATGCCTTTCCCGCAAAGTCTCCATCAGTGGATGGGACGGGGAAGGGGCGGAAGGGGAAGGGCAGGTCCCAGGAGGACGCCTCACCCAAAGCTGATCTCCAGCTCAGCAGGAAGAAGAGGATGCTGAAGGAGAGCGGGAGCACGCAGGAGCGGTCCAGCTCCTGCACCAAGGACAAACTGCCTGCCAAGAAGGCCAGTAAAATAAAGCATTCGGAGGTCGGCATGAAAGCTCCTGCCACCCGAAAGCAGGCTGCCATGGAGAGAAGCAATAAGCTGGCTAGAAAAATGTCTTTGAAAGAGAAGAGAGCCCCAAAAAGGCAGCTGGAGAAGGTGCGGCTCCCCATGCGGAAGGGCAAGGAGAACACGAGCAGACGGGCCGTGCTGCTCCCTGGCCACGAGGAGCTGGCCAAGTCCCCAAAGCAGAAGCCCCTGGGGGAGTCCTCCACGCGGTCGCAGAAGATGGCCAACAAGAAGCCCAGCGGTGGGAAGACACTGACGAGGTCCATGAAGAAGATGCAGGAGAGCAGCGGGTCGCAGGGCAAGAGGAAGCTGAGGGCAAAAGTGGACTGTTCGCACAGCAAACGCTCGCGACTGGACCCGAAATAGCGAAGAACCGGTAGCCATGTACAAAACTGATGTATAGTAGTAACCCTTTACCATGCATTAACTAAAGCTGCTTTTATAAGCTGTAGCAAGCCTTTAAAAATCCGCAGTTAAAGGATAATGCCCGTGATTTTAGGCATCAGCAGATGTGTCTCGGACAGAGAAGAGTTCGGCCTGTCTGGCTCTGCTGTTCAGAAGGAAGTTTCTGCAGTTTGAATGTTCCTTGGGTTTTTTTTAAAACTTGGAACCAGGCAGTTTTAGTTAAAAGTACAGTGCCTTATTTATCACTTTAAAAATAAAAATAAGAAGCTCGTCTGTGTGATTTGGAGGCTTGCGTTTTATACTTGAGGCACAAGCACTTGTACTGTAGCAGAAAGAAAACCACCTTCGTGCACATGAAGTAGCTTTCGGCAGCCTTTGGGTGCACGCAAACATTTCCCTTTCCTTCAGAGTCCTCCTTCTGTCTGTCTTCTTAGTGGCATTTAAAGCAAAACCAAAACCATTTCCCATCAGTGAGGGAGAGAAAGGCAAATCTGTCCTTTGTCGGATTGTTAGTAGCAGCTGCTGGTGTCCCATACTGTTACCTGCATAAAAGTATTAATTAGCTACTGGTGTGTGTACTGCTGATGGCTGCCTCACTCCCCCATTGCACAGCCCGTGGGGTGGGGAGGTTCCGCTCAGGCAGGAGATGCTGTGGGTACTGGGCTGCTGCGTCCGCTGCTGTCAGGCGGGCGTGCTGGGCTGTATCCGTCTGTTTCTTGCTGGCTTCAGGGATGAATCGGTCCTGCCGTGCCCTGCTTTTGGACAGACCTCCTTCTCCCATTGTGCTGCCCTTGTGGTGATTTCTGTGGTCTCTGTGGCAAAGCAGTTTCTGCAGCGCTTCGCTGAAGGTTGGATCTCTCCCTTTTTATGGGCTCGAGCTCCAACCGAGCTCCTTCTGATGTTGGTGCTCCGCCAAAGGGGAGCCCTGGCCTTTGCCCTGTGCTTTTGTGCACGTCTTGCCTAGCACCCTCCTAAGCCAGGATTTGCAGTTGGGATAGGGTTGGGTATAAGGGACTGACTGAAGTATATTTTTTTACTGTAATTAGCATTTCACCCTTTTACTAGCGAGGTGTGGTTGGTTTGTCCTTGCTCGTGTCTGATGCTGCGGAGTCTGAAAGTGGCCAAGCCTCTGCCCTGTCCTGCATGACACCTTTGCAAGGGCTCCTCTGCAAGCATGCAGCGCATTTAAAAGCCAGCTGGGGGTCTGCAGCGGCAGAAGAGGGTCACGGTGCCTCGCACTGCTGAGAAAAGCCTGTTGGAAGTGCAGGGATTGCGTGGCTGCGCTGGCTCTGCCGGGCAGGGGTGCTCAGCGGCTGAGCGGGGACTGCTGCGGTCCGCGCTCGGGGAGAGGACCCTGCCCGGCCATCGCATCTCCACGGCTTTGCTTTCGTGTTGCTGCACACAGTCTGTTTGCTGGAATCCAGCCAGATGCAAGCCTCCTCCCGTGCAGCAATGCCTGAGAGGGCACCGTGCGGGCTCTGGGCTCACCCGATGATTTAACAGCCCTTTGCCGTCCTTGCTCAGCTCCTTGTCCCTGCTTAAGGCTCTGGGGCAGGCCACGCGTTCAAGAGATGCCTTCCCTTCCCTGTAGGCAGAGGCTGGAGAGGGCTCGGCTGCAACCGGAATTGTTTTTCGTGGTTGGCATCGAACCCCAGATCCCAAAGCCCGTGGATTGGAGGTGGAAAGCAGATAATCATCTTTAAATCTTTCATTTTACCCGTTCAGAGGATGAAACAAGGCGTTTGAGATTCACATGCCCTTCACAGAGCACCTCTGGCTCTCTTGCAGGTGTTCCCTTCCCCCAGCACTGATGCACACGAGGCTGCGGCACATTTTTCTCTTACTATGAAATGGCTGATTTAAAAAAAAAAATAATCCTTTACCTTTCCTTTGACTCATGCTAGAATAAGTTAACTCTCTGAACAGCTAGGAAGTGATTAAATCTAGCCTGTCAGTCCCTGTACAGATTAATATGAAGTTATCTATTACTTTAATTTTTACTGCATGCATTAAATATGTCAAACATTCCATCAGAAAAGATTTAAAAGCGTTTCAGGAGAGGTGTGAGGCAGGAGGGCACTGGTGGCAGTTAAATGACTGATCTGTCCCTTTCTTACAGGTTGTCTTTCCCTCTTGCATCTCCATCCGTACTTACGGTCCTCCTCTAACCTCCAGCTGGGGCAGCCTCTCTGCAGGCAGGGGGGCCCGGGATTTCCCCTCCTTCCCCTGGCCGGTCGTGCGTGTGAGCACCCCTCTTACCTCTGCTCCTCCCGTCGCTCCCCTGCAGCAAATCCCGCTTTCCCCATCCTTCACCATCGCTCCTGACGCACCTGCGCCGGGCTGTGTGTGCAAAGCCGTGCCGGGCACCACGCACCGAGCGCTCCTTGGGGCTTTGCTTCTCTCTTACTCTCTAATTTTTTAGCTGCTGGTAAACGCAGGCTGCTCTGCTCTCCCATCTTCTGTGCTCCTAGGAGTGGGAACCTCATTAGGATAAAAACCTTGACAAAACAAGTGGAGAGAGGCTTTCTGGAGAGGGTGCTGCTGCTATGGCCTCCCAGCTGCCTTGCTGCACCCTGGGGTTCCACCAGCACCCTTTGGCTCGAGCATGGCAAGGGCAGGAGATGCAAAGCATCACACCAGTGTGGGACTGGTGCGGAAGCGAAGCAGTGTCCAGGCTGTCCCAGTTGGGTGTGTGCTGCTTGGCTTAGGCGGTGGTGGGACCAGTGCGTTAAGCTTTCCGGCAGTGTCCTTGCCAGGTGTCAACTTTGGAGAGGAATGGCCAGGAACTGTCAGAAATGGGAGGGAGAAGTCAGAAATGCTAAAAGGAAAATCATATTCCTCCCACCCCTTTGAACTCCCAGTCTCGTTCTGTAGTCTTGCGTCGTATTGCTGTGTTTCGGCTTGGTTGGATGGAGATTTCCCTGTGAATTCCCAAAAGCAGGGAGTCACAGGGCTCCGGGAGGGAGTGAGGTGGCCTTGGCCATGCTGGACAGTGTGCAGGCATCGTGGCCCGAGGCCCAAAGTGTCTGCAGCTTGTCCCAGGCTCCCATCGCCTTCCGCCAGGAGCTCTGTCCCTTCCTGGGGGATGCCAGGGGCGTGCAGTGAGCCCTGGCTTTCGCGTGTTAGATCTGGCATGTCCTGTGCAAAAAGTAACACTCAGAAAAATCTGTGCAAAGATCCTACTGACTTTTCACCGGAGCTGGGCTGTGCCTCGTAGCCGTAAATCTGAATTTTTTGCTCTCTTCAATGAGGAAAGGTAGAGGGTGTGTTTTGTGTCAGAATGGGGCTGAAACGAGGGTTCTGGGCTGGGGTGTGGATTGTTATTCTTGTCTCCAGAAAACAAATGAGGAGAAAGCAAATAATTCAGAGGGGTTTTTTTTTCAAAGAAAACCGTTTCTAAATAGAATTGCCCCAGACTGCTGGCTGGGACCAGCCCAGGCCAGGCGCGTGCTGCGTGTCCCTCGTGGGCGCCTGGCTCAGGCAGCAGCCGGCAGAGCAGCACCTTGGGCACCTGCAGGGACAGGGAGCAGGGGGTTTGCAGGAGGTGCCGAGCCAGGATGTCCCAGGAGGGTGAGACGGTCTGGGGTCTTGTCAGCAGGGACCCCCCTGTGTCCCTGCCCACTGTCCTCGGGTCCGGTCCCTGGCGCGGCAGCCTCTGTCCCTGGCTGGGCACATAAACCCTGCTCAGAGCAGCTCTGCTCTCCGACCCCTCCTTTCCTCCCAACGATTACCCCTTCTTTAAAAACTACAGTTTCAAGGAAAACCGGAGTGATCCTTCCCCACATCGTGCTGTTTGTGAGGAGCTGGCAGGGGCGTTTCCTCCTGCAGCTTCTGGGCTGGGTGGTGGGTTTAACTCACGCAGGCGGTTTTTACGGGGAGCAGGCTTGTTTGCCAAAGGATGGGTAGGGCGAAGCCATCGCCTGCGGCCGAGTTATTGCAGCAAGCACTTGGCGCATGACCTCTCCAGCCCACCTCGAGGTGGGAATATTGGTGCTTTAGTACAAGTTTTCCGAATTTCAGATTAGTGCAATCCTGTGGGTTACCCCAGGGGAGGGTGCCAAGGCGGTCGTCATCTCTAGAAAAGCATTAAGGCTTTCTGCTCCAGGGAAACCCCCAGCTCCTTGCCAAGCTCCTTTCCTTGCTGTCACTGCTCCGGGAGATGCCATCTTTGGCTCCTCCACCTCTCCCCATGTGCATTCTCCACTTGACACCAGTGGGAGCTGCCAGGTCTTGCAGACTACAAGACCTGCTTTTAATGCGCTTCATGCTTGCTTTTCTGAGTGCTTTATTTTGGGGCAGGAAAGAGGAATGCTGCAATTTGCTAGAAAATTAAATTTCAGATTAATTTGCTAGCAAATTAAAGGGTCTGCATGTGAGGTGACTGCCTGTCAGAGTGGCATTGCCTGGGTAGCTCCATTTTCTTTATCAGTGCTCAGGGTATTGAATTTTTTCTCCTTTTCTTTTTTCCCCTGATCAGTCCTCGTGTTGCATTACTGTCTTCCTGGTTTACTTCCCAATTTCCTCTCTCCACACAGCCACGTTTCAGCTAGAATGGTGCAGAAGAGGCACAAAAATAAGGAGAAGTAATACCATATATATATATATGTAACCTGTTGATCTTTGTTAATGACTGGCACTACTGGTTTCTCTTCGTTCTGCAGCGAGGCAGCAGCGAGGTGTGCAGCGGAGGCACAGCCCCTGCTTTGGAGCAGCCTGTTTCCGATAAATATGGCTTCTACGCAATGCAAGGGATGCACAGGGAGCTGCAGACGATCTTAATGAATGGAAGGAAATGAGCGACACGATTTATTCCACGTGGGCACTGGGTGCCTTTTCCTTTGCGACGGTGCGGAGCTGCCCACTGGCACTACCACAGTGCCATCCTCAGCTCCGCAGCCTCATTGCGCTCCTCCTCCTCTGGGCCACCCACCCCTCAGCTCCCTGCTCTGCGTCCTCAGCTCCGGCTTTCAGCACAAGTGCTGTATCCCTCAAAACAGACCTCTTTCGGTTACTTTGGCTTTCCTCGCTGGCCACTTTCTCATCCTGTTCTTGAAATTAGTCTCCATCCCAGCTCCCCGGTCCGTGTACCAGGAGCAGCATCTCAGCTCTGCGCCTCCACAGACGTCCCTTTGCTGCCAGCTCTCTCATTTGCATGGTTACCTTTTCCTCTCTCGCTTTGTCATTGGCAGCTCTGGGTCTTCACACTTCACATGGTCGGGAACCATCCATCTTACCTAACCTCCCGGAGGGACTGGGTTTGCCGAGCTCAGGGTCAAAATTTGTCTGCTGGGGGTTGAGGGCTGCAGCAAGGACAGTTTGAGCACAGGATGGCTCTTTCTGTCTGTAGCTGTTAGGTTCTTGTCTAGCAATTCTAGCCCTGGAATGGATTTCTCTGCTGACAGGGTGTGTGCAGTATATCCAAGGTGTGCATGTATTTAAATTCGTCACTAATTCATCACTAACGAGGTCCTTCTTGCTCATGTTTGCTGTGTGCAGTGGTGTTTCGGTGTCCGACTGCCAACACATCAGTGTGACGCATTTGCAGTAAACCCTCTCCAAAGAGCTGGCTAGCCAGGATTGATGCTTTCAGCAAACTTTCCGCCGCGTTGCTGGTCGTTGCCCATGAGCCGGGAGGGCAGGATGAACTCGTCCCCGCTGCTCTCCATGTCCCCGTCCCTTCCATGCCGGGGGCAGCCGTGTGGCACTGGACCGAGCGGGCCGGTGGGCTGCCCGAGCTGCTTTTTGCTGGTACGTGGATGGGGAAAGCTGCAGCTCAGCTCGTGTCCCAGCCACTCGCGCAGCACCTCTGGAAATGTCGGTGTTTCCAAAAAATCTCTGCCAGCCCCTACTAACCTTCCGGGAAGTAGAGATGCAATCTGAGGACACGGATGTACTGCTGCCTTGTTTTTAAGACTTGATGATGGACATTTTCTCTCTCCAGCTTGTAATCTTTCAGCCTGATGACTGCATTCCCAGTTGAAGGTGGCTGGGAAAGCCACAGTTCCCAGCCTCCTGTGGGCATGGGCAGTAGCCTGGGACAGCAGGGAGGTGCAGGCTGCCGTCTGGCTCGGGCTCTTGCCTTTCCACCCCTGGCGGTTGTGCTGGGGGAAGAGAGCTGAGCCCCAGCCAAGGTGTCCTCGGGTCAGTATCCTCAGGCTGGACGCCTGGACAGCCCAGGAGCGAGGTGAGGGAAAGCTCCCCCCTGCCAGGGAACGCCACTGCAGCTTTTCTTGTAGCGGTAGGTTTTTTGAGCAAACCACGAGGCTACGACATCTCCGCATCGCGCGCGTGTCCCCCCCCTCCCCACGTGTCGTAGCATCCGTTGGGCCCATCCTTTAGCTTGGTGGTTGTGAAATGAATCCATCTGTTCTAAGATGTTCTCAGGAGTTCTTGTTTGTATTAAGCTCACCCCTAGGCTTAGCAGAAATCACGGTCCCCGTCCTTCCTCCTCCCCTCCCCATGGACAAGCCCTCTCTTTCACGAGCACTTCCACCCCCTCCCCGAAGGGCGGCAGTGGGGGCAGCTGGTGGTTTTGATTCAGGGCACGTTGGCAGCTTGGGGGCAGCCGGAGGAGCTGGGATGCAGCCGGCCGGCGTTCGCGGCGTGGGTCCGGAGGCCAGGCAGTCCCTCGGGCTGCATTGCTAGCCAATGTTTTCTAAGTCTGCTTGTAAGAGTACCTAATTTTAAAATGAAATGTGAATATATATTATGTGTAGGTGCCATGTAAGATAGTGTTGTGCTAGGCGGCAGGATGCTAACCTACTTTTTAAGCTTTTTTGGGGCAGGAAAAAGCGTTTTTCTCTCACTTCATGCTCACAGATCTAATATTGTAAATAGTTTTTGGTTTTTTTTTTAAATATTTATTTCATGGGCTTTCCACAGGTTCTTGTTCTGACTGGTGTGTCGGTTGGTGGGGCTGTATCGCCCAGTGTGCCGCAACCAAAGGGCTGGTTATTGCGTGGGG
>VZSF01007925.1:79150-143796 GCA_013398295.1 Chionis minor | reverse complement strand
GGGGTGTCTTTTGGCCTGGGGATGCCCTGAGGAGGCATCCCCAGGGAGGTGGGGACTGCCGTCACCCCCAGGGAACCCCCCCATAATGGCTGGGGTAGGGTAGGTAGTTACCGATAGCAAACTCCTGCTGGTGAATTACTGCAGAGAGCAGCTGCCTTTGGGGCTCCTGCGCTTCCTGCGGGTATGGGTGACCCAAGGGAGCGCACTGCTGTCGCCCTTCAAATCCCAGTGCTGGCTCCAGAAGGTCGTTTGCTTATTTGCTTGCTATTCTGCAATTTTTATTCTCCTTCTAGGGAGTTCGAGGCCATTTGGTATTTTCCTTCCTATGTGTGTTTGGATTTTTCTTCTTTTTTTTTTTTTTTTAACCTCTTTTTTTTTTTGCCTGGAAGTGTTTGCTGGCTGTGCCCCCCCCATCCCAGCTGTCGGTGTGGGGCAGCGTCAGCAGCATCGTTGCTACTTCTGTGGTGATGGGTCCCGACTTTGGAGGGTGGAGCAGGGAGTGCTGCCGGGTCCCGGCCCTGCAGGACCCCTCACCAGCCCCACGCTTCCTTTGACCTTGGAACAGGTGTGTAAAAAAAAAAAAAAAAGAAAGAAAAGGAGAAAAAAGGCAACAACAAACTCAGTATTTTTTTTTCTTAAGATGCTCAGCATTTAAATATTATCTCCACCCTGACGGCAAATGTTTTTCCTTCGTTTGTGTCCACTTCCCTGGGAGAGTTTTGTTTCTCTGTTTGTTTCTATATGAATTTTAGACACTGAGTTGAAAAGTCCGCCTGTCCGGTACTGTATGTTTGAGCCTAAGCAATGTGAACTGTACAGACCAGCGGTGGGAAATGGGAGACGGTGACTGCGCCTGGGAGAGCCATGGCTTGGGACGGCATTCCCGGTTGCTCTGGGGAGTGGGAAGTACTGCGTCGCGAGTTGGGAAAATGAACTGTCTGCTGTGAATTCTTGGTTGGAAATGTGGAGAGGGGTTTCCATTAGATAATGTTTACATACCTCACCTGATGAACCTTTGAAAGTGTATATAAAAAAAAAAAAAAGAAAATAAAATTATATTAAGTTGCTTTAAATCAATATGTATAGCTGTAAGAGCTGGGTCATTTGAACTTTGACTATGTATCGACTCTCTAAATGTTGACATTTTGTGAACTCTGTGCTCCTGTCTTTTATTTCATCCTAGCCTATGGAAGAAGTTGTGTTCTTGTTCCAGGTAAAAGGTCCCTGACTCAGATCTGAACTCCTCAAGGATTCCCACCACCTTGTTTTCTTTTCTTCCTCCACTGTCGATATTCACCCTATGAGCTTTCTAAAGGTCCGTATTTTATTGCAGCTTATTAAACGTTTCTTTGATATCAGCGTTTGTGTGGTGTGATAACTGGGGAAGGGCAAAGGTGAGTGAGTGCACAAGAAGGGGAGGGGGGGGGCAGCAGTTTGGCACCCTCCAGATGAGACACCCACCGGCCTCTGGAGTGGGGAATATAAATGCTCGGGTGAGATTTGAGCGTTCCCATGCCGGCGCCTGAGCTGGTGGTACGGCTTTCTCCTGTAGATTTGTATCTGTGGCACAAAGAGCGGAATCCCTTGGTGCTCCCAGGGACTGCTGCCCAGGCCCCCTCTCCCCTTCCCCAAAGAGCTACAGGTGCCCAATTCCCCCCACAGCCACTCCATCCCTGCAGCAGGCACCAAGCCCTTCGGTTTCTCACGCTGCCCCGTGCCTGGCCCAGGCAGCGATGGCTCCTTTTCCAAGGTGCTGTAGGGGTAACGCTGGCTCTCGCCAGCAACGAGCCCTCAGCCCGGGGCCGCATGTCCCAGCACCACGTGGGTGATGCTCTGGCCAGAAGAGGTGACCCGAGCTGCTCTAGGAGTAGCAAATAGTCACCCGTGGCAGGACCAACCCTCCCCAGCCTGGTGGCACCTCCTCATACGCCCGGCAGCTCCTGAGCACCAGCTGCCCGGCTTCTCCCCGCCAGGAAAGACGAGGCCAAGCCTCTGAATGAATAAATGTCATGTTCACGTGGAAGACAACATAGACAATACCAAACATCTCCTAAAACAATACAGCCTCTGCCAGCGGAAGGATGCTCGGTGCCTCCCTCGCCAGCCTAGTACAAACCAGCGTCTTCAACAGTGACACACACAAACCCCACAGGCCAAACAAAGCCACCGTCATTTTCCTGCCCAGTAGCATCTGTAAACAAAAAGAAAACATCATTTGTTGACCCCGAACATATAAAAATACTATAACAAAATGAAATACAAATATATATTAGAATCTGTAAGTATTCTGTATAAAGAGATACTTTAGCGGTTAGCTTACAGCAAGAACAGAAACACAACACAACCGAGCCCCGACCAGGCCACGGGCAAAATGAGACGGGTCCCAGCTCCTCTGTGCAGCAGAGGGGGCTGCCGTGGAGAGGGTGTTTGTGGCAGAAACGTATCCCCATGGTGGTGGGAGCGTCCTGGATGCCGGTGGTGAGCAGGGATGGTGACGGCACCCACGGAGCCGGCTGCACCCGGTGGAGATGCCTGGAGCCTGGCCACAGCTGGTGACCTGAAGCCGATGTGCTGGAGCGTTGCCACGGGCAGACGCAGGGATGCAGTCCTGGGATGAGTTTGTCCGCCCAGGTGATATGGTGACGCACCATCCAGCTGCCTGCAGTGTCCCAGGTCGGGCCCCCACCATCCTTGGCCCCCACGGGTGTAGCAGCGATGCTGCTGCAGAGGTTAGGTGCGTGCGGTACCCCGCCATGGGCTCCCCACGCCGCCCCTGCTCCCACGCCAGCCCAGCCTGTCCCCCGGCACTGCAGGCTTTGGGGAGGTGATGTCCAGGCACCGGCACCCGAGTGCAGGAGCTGGTGGGACCTGCCGCGGCAGCGGTGTCAGCTCCAGGCTCGCAGGCTTGGGCATCTTGAGTTTCTTCAGCCAGCCCCGGCGCCCACAAGGCTGAAGCCCCGACGACGGGCATGGCAAACCTGCGCCCTGGCCGTCCATTGCTGGGCCAGTGGGACACGGGGCACCTCTGCCCAGCTGCAGAGCGCCCCTGGGGCTGAGCCTGGAGGAAAGGGGTTCCAGTGCTGCCCCACACGGCTCCCACCTCTGAGCAGAGCTGCCTGGCTGGGCCAGGGGGCGTTTGGGGGCGTCCCCTCTTCTTTACCGGCACAGCGCTGGTCCCCGTGGCATGGGGCAGGGCTGGCACTGGGACCCCCACAGACATCTGTGCCCCACTGTCCGTGACCTACTCAGCGTGCCTGGGACCGCCCTGGTCCTGCTCCACCCAGCATGGCCCTGATGCCACCATGCTGGGCTGGAGCCGTGCCCCACGCACCCCGGAGCCCAGCCAGCAAGCACAGCCTGGGGCTGCCACCAGCGGGTCAGGCTGTGGCCGCAGAGCTGGTGACATTATTTGGGGCGCTGTGGGGTCCAGCACCCGGACCATGGCACCGGAGAGCTGCTGGCTGCAGCTGCCACCGGGGTGATGGCAGGTCCTCAGCGGGGAGGTCAGGGCTGCTGGAGAGGACAGGGAGCTGGGCTCTGGGCTCGCCAGGACCGTGGGATGTCAGCTACACCACACAGCCTCCGCCAGCCCCGGCTTGCCATGGCCCACAAGGCTCTGCCACATCAGGCCCCTGTGCTCCAGCCCCAGGTGACGGAAAAGCCCTTGGCTCACCCAGCTGGACATGAGGGACAGGGCTGCCAGGGAGGGGACACGGGGAGGGGGACGCAGGTGCTGCCCTCCGGGGCTGCACCAGGGGGAAGGCAGCGCACCGCAGGGAGGAGCTGAGCAGAGCACCTGCCCCGTATCCACACATCTGTGTAGCTGCAGTTTTTAAAAAATTCTCTATCTACACATTTGCTTTGTTTGTGGGGGTTTTTTTTTCTTTTCTTTTCTTTCCTTTTTCTTTTTTTTTTTTTTCCCAGCCCTCTAGATGCAACAGCTCTACCCTCCGCCAGGCTCCTCCGACGCAGCTGCAGTTCGGGCACACCCAGTCAGTGGTGCAGCGGCCGCAGGGCAAAGCGAGGTCCTTGGCTCCGGAGGGGGGCTCCCCGCCGGCCCTCCGGCTCTCCGGGGCCGGTGGCCGCTCACAGGCACTGGCTGCAGCCACACTTGCTGGGCTTCTCCACCTCCTCCACGAAAGTTGCGCCGTTGCTGCACTCGAAGGCATATTTCCTGCGCCGGAGCCGCAGCCCGGTGCAGCAGCCAGCGCCAGGGCCGCCGCAGGATCCCCGGCACTCCACCCAGGCCACCGGCCGCGTCGTCTGGCAGATGGCGTAGCCTCGCTGCACCTGGTGGTAGTCCCGCACCGGCTCCCCGCGGCACTCCGGCTCTGCGAGACAGCGATGCTCAGCCCGGCATCCTGGCGTGGGGCTGCCCGCCCAGGCACCCACCTCCCCGGTGCCTACCTTGGTCACAGAGGGCTCCGGCATAGCCGCTGTGGCACTCGCAGGTGGGCTGGCCGCCCGGGGTGACGCGGCAGTGTCCGTGGACGCAGGGCCGGCGGCGGCAGGGGTCGGGTGGCTCGGTGGGCTGGTTGCAGAGGGCACCCTGGTAGCCCTGGTGGCACTGGCAGCTGTAGGAGAGGGCGTCGAGGGGCAGGCACAGCCCGTGCACACACCTGCGGGCACCCGGCACCATCAGGCCCCCGCCGGCTGGCACAGGGTGGCAGCAGCATGCAGGGCCACCGGCACCGGCATGGGACCAGCATGGCGCTGCCACGGCACGGTGCCGGTATAGCACAGCCATCGTGGCACGGCACGGCCACAGCACTGGCGTGGCCGTGGCCCTGGCACGGCACTACTGGCACTGTACAGCCCTGGCACGACTCGGTGGTAGTGGCACAGCATGGCACTGCCACAGCACAGCACCATCGGCACAGCACCGCCATGGCACGGCGCCATGAGAGGGGACAGCCAATGGGGAGGGCATTGATGAGAGGGGCAGCCACTGAGGGGTAGCCAATGACAAGGCAGCCAATGAGGAAGGGACAGTTCATGAGCCAATAGGGTAGAGCAGTTGTGGTTGGACAGCCAATGAGGTGGGGTGGCCAATGAGGAAAGGGCAGTCAATGAGCCAATGGAGTAGGGCAGTTGTGTTGGCCAGCCAATGAGGAAAGGGCAACTAATGAGCTAATTGAGTAGGGCAGTTGTGTTGGCCAGCCAATGAGGAAAGGGCAGTCAATGAGCCAACGGAGTAGGGCAGTTGTGTTGGCCAGCCAATGAGGAAAGGGCAACCAATGAGCCAACGGAGTAGGGCAGTTGTGATGGGACAGCCAATAAGGTGGGATGGCCCAAGACCCAGTGGGGCAGGTGGCTCACTGTGGGGCAGCCAAAGGGGGTAAGGCCTTTTCTGCAGGGCAGCTAACGGGGCGGGGACACTCACTTGTGCCCCTGGCAGGGGCCGCCGCGGGGCTGGTCGCAGTGGGGCCCGTCCCAGCCGGGCTCGCAGTGGCAGACGGGGCCCTGGGCGCCGGCGGGCTGGCAGATGCCATGCAGGCAGTAGAGCTTGCGGCAGGGCTCGCAGCCCGGCACCACCCCCGGCGTCATCCGCGTCTTGGTGAAGTCCTGCAGCTCGTTGTTGATGTAGAGGTTGCGGATGCACCCATGGAAGCTGGTGCCATTGAGGAGCTGCCAAAGGCGGAAGGCGGCTGAGTTGACATCCACCGGCATCCCTGGAGAGAGCAGGACCATCAGTGTGCCTGGTTGCCTCCTGTGCCCCCCATTAGCCCCCCCAGCCCCCATCCTACCTCCCACGTAGAGGGGGGCCTCACTGTTCAGTGTATAGTGTTTGCCTGAGTTGTCCATGGTCATGGGGCTGCCACCATCGATGGAGAGGTTCACCATCTGGTCAAAGGTCACCAGCTCCACGGTGTGGAACTGCCCGTCGTTGATGGTCTCAGCACTGGCAGGGAGGGCTGGGTCACTAGAGACCCCCCCATGCCCATGCAATGGGGGGTGGCTGTCCCCAGCACGCAGGGAAGGGGTGGCAGGTACCTGTAGATGGCCGAGCTGGGGTGGGTGCCGGGGTCGTAGCTCACCCTGACGTGACCCTGGTACAGCTCCACGGCCATGTGGTCACTGTCGCCGTTGTACAGCAGGATGCCGTTGCCTTCAGCCGTGGAGACCTGGCAGGGGGAGAGGTGGGAGCCCACACCCCTGGGGCAGCACCCCCAATGCCACCCTCCCCGCTGCCCCTGTGCCACCCCCCTCGCCCCAGCCCTCACCTGCAGGGTGATGTTGGCCCGGGGCCAGTCCTGCAGGTCGGTGAACTGCAGGTACGTGTCGCGGTCCACAAAGTTGACACTCAGCAGCTTCTCACACTTGGGGCCACCAAAGCCGGGCAGGCACTGGCAGAGGGCGCGGGCACCCCGCTCCACACACGGGGCCCCGTTCTGGCACTCGGCTCGCTCGCAGAGGCCGGGCTGGCCAGCGGTGTGGGGTGGCATCTCGCAGAGCTGGCCACTGCGGGGCCGAGGGTGCTGCTGGGAACGGGGCTGGGAAAGCGCCCTACCCACTGCCCACCCCACCATGGGCCCCTGACAGCACCCCACTGGCTTTGGGGTCCCCAGCGAGGCTCTCCAGCCAACAGCACCAGAGGGATGCCTGGACGCTGAGCCCTGCCCTGGAGTCACTTCCCCAGGCACGCTGGCTCCCCTCCAGGTCTCCCCTCCATCCCTGGAGACCCACACCCCCAGCCCCACTCCTTCCTCTTGTACTGGGTTGGATGGATGCACAGATGGATGGATGGGCGGCTGTGGTAGCCAGGACTGGTCCCTCCTGTGTGGTGACATTTAACCATCTCCATATCCCTGGTGCCCCCCCCATCTCCCCAGTGGTACCTGTAGCCCTCGGTGCAGAGGCAGGAGTAGCCATTCACCTCGTCCAGGCAGCGGGCGTTGTTCTGGCACCGGTGGTCCTGGCAGTCGTCGAAGTCCTCGCTGCAGTTGCTGCCCACGTAGCCAGGCACGCACTCGCACCTGGGGCAGGCGGGGGGGTTCACAGCTGCCCCTTCCTTTCCCGCTTGCTCCTCCTGGTGTCCCCCTCCCTGTGCCCCCTGGCCAGCCCCCCAAAAGCAAATCTCCCCCGCCAGGCAGCCGGGAGAAAGCAGTTTGGGGAGGGGAGGGGGCTCACCTGGGCCCCTGGCTGGTGGAGACGCAGGTGGAGCCGTGCTGGCATGGGCTGAGCTCGGCCGAGCAGAAATCCGGTGGCTGCTCACAGAAATCCCCTGCAGGGCACAAGAGGGGGTGCCAGGGGGTGCCCAGCAGCTCCGGCACCGCAGGGGCAGCCCCGGACCCCAAGGGCTCAGCTCATGGCGGGGAGCATCAAGCCCGCAGCTCTGCCACGGGCGCAGGACTCTGCCAGGTCACGAAGATGTCCGGCACGGGGGCTCAGCTGGGTGTACCCAAACTCGAGGCCCAGAGGAGCCCAGAGGCCAGGGTGATGGGCACAGGAAGCTATTAGCCCTCATCCATGGGAAGGGAGAAGCACTGGGCATATCCCTCTGGCAGGCTGGCGAGGTTTGGGGCCGGCCAGCCCTCATTCTGGGTACCTGTGTAGCGGGCAGGGCACAGGCAGGTGTAGTTGGTGGCGCCGGGCACGCAGGAGCCCCCGTTCTCGCAGCTGTGCTCCTTGCAGGGGTCGCTGGTGGTGCGGCAGCTGGGGCCCTCAAAGCCCACCGGGCACAGGCACCTGCCGCAGGGCAAGGGGGCAGCGTCAGGGGTGGGAAATGGAGAATTCGGGGAGGTTCCCCCAAAAACGCCAGCGCAAGATCGTGGTCGTGGAGCGCCCACGCCGAGAGGTGCCGGAAAGCGGGGTAGGGTGCCCCACTGCCGAACGCTGGGCGCTGGCGGGGGGGGGAATGGCAGGGTGCAGCCCCCCGCGGATGCGGCGAGGATGCTGAGTTGCCATGACAACGGGCTGAGAGGCCACTCGGCAGAGGGGGCCGGGCGGCTGCGCAGCCCACCTCCTCGTCCCCGGCCCGCCGTCTATTTTCAGCCGCTAATTGCACCGTGGTTCCTGGAACGGCCTCAAGCGTTCGGGGTAGCGAAGGTCGCGCGGGGGCACGGCGGCCCTGCAGGGAGCTGCAGCGACCCCAGGGCCGCATCCTGCCCCATGCCACAGTCAGCCCCACTGCAGCAGGCAGATCCCAGCCCCACATCCCGCTGCCCTCTGCCTCCCCATACCTCCCGTGGTGGCAGGACCCCCTCTCCCCCCACGCCCTCAGCCCAGGAGCCTGCATGGCCGGGGGGCTCGGCGAAGCGGAGGTGCCGTGCTGGCAGGAGGCGCAGGCAGGGCTGCAGGGAGCGGGCAGCAGCTGCCGGGTGAACGCACTCTCCCAGCTACACGCCCCAGGGAGCTCACAGGAGGGGAAAGAAGCACCATGCTTTATCCTGGTGGGATGCCAGGGCTCCACGCCGCTGCCCAAACGCGCAATCTTTTGTGCGTTCCCGTCCAGCGCTCACCTGAACCCGGCTCCTTCCCCCTCCTGGGGCTGGCAGGTTCCCCCGTTGGCGCAGGGGTTGGAGGAGCAGCCACTGAGTGCCACTTCGCAGTCCCGGCCCTGGGGAAAGAAAGAGGGAGAGGTGGGAGCGAGGAGGGTGCCACAGCACTGTGCCCTGCTCCCCCTGTCCCCGGCAGGGCACCGCGGTGTGCAGGGAGGGGGGACGGTCCGGCAGGCAGGAACCCCAGGGGCACGGCAGGGCTCCCATGCTGCCCTCTTCCCCTCTGCAGGGATGGCTCCCCCCGCGCTGGGGACCCCCAGGACCAGGGTACCTTGTAGCCACTGGGGCAGGCACAGCGGTAGGCGCCGAGGGGGTCATTGTGGCAAGTGCCCTGGTTCTGGCAGGGGCTGGAGAGGCAGGGGTTGCACTTGGCCTGGACGCTCAGGGCGGGTGGGCCTGCAGGACAGGAGGTGCAGAGATGACCGTCAGGGTGGGGAGTGATGGGGAAGCATCCATTGGTGGGCACTGACATGAGGGGCACAGTCCCAGCCATGGCTGGGAGGAGAGCCTGCCCTGCCGAGGGGCTGTGCACCAGGCTATGGGACAGCCACGTCTTTGCTCGGTCACCAGGAATGTGCCACCAGCCAGGTAAGGGGACAGAAGCTGCCCAGTTCCCCTCCTCCACAAGGCAGCTCAACAGATGGAAGGTAAAGTCCCCCAGACTCATGGAGCGTCGCTCTGACGGGCACGGGGCAGGAGGCAGACCAGCTCCTCATCATGCCTGCTGCCCTGACTTAGGAGGGCAGGGACAGACAGACGGACAGCGCGGCCACCTCTCACCTTGGCACTCGAACTTCTTGGCAGGGGTGGTGAGCAGCAGCTTGCCTTCCATGTCAGGGGGGCCAGCGCAGCGGGCGATGCCTGGCTCCTTGTACCCTGTCTTGACCCAGCTGGACAGCCAGCGCAGGTTGCAGCTGCAGTACAGGGGGTTGGCCCCGATGGCTCTGCAGGGGGAGGAAGGACAAAACTGCACCTGCTGCCCCACGGAGGGAACCGGGCTTGGAGACCTTGGGACTGGACACAACTCTGTCACTTGGCTGGGCTGCCACGTCATGGGGGGAACCCGGTGCTCCTCCATTTCTGGACCCACACCACTGCCCGGTTAGACCACCCTGCTGCCAGCCCCACAGCCCCTGTGGCTCCTTGCCGGGGCTCTCCTCTGCTGTCCACACAGAAATCCTTGGGAGTTCCTCTCCAGCACTCGGGCAAAGCTGCCCGGGCCCAGCACAAACCAGACAAAGCACCTTGAGACTGTGTAGAAACAAGAGGACCATTGCACGGGAGCTGCAGGGCCAGCCTGGGCGCTGCCATGCAAGCCTGCAGGGCAGGGAGACAGGAGCAGGTCACAGCCGGAGCTCATGGGGACAGCATTGGGGGAGAGCAAGGAATCGCTCCGAGAGGAGGAGGAGGAGGAGGGAGGGTTGCCCTGCTCCAGAGCAGGGCAGGGCAGGGAGCAGCAGATGATGCGGGAGGCTGAGGGGCCGGATGCCTCTGCATCCTCCTTCACAGCAGAGGTCAGCGGTGATGGAAGGCCAGGGCAAGCCACACCTGTGACGAAGGAAGGGGACGAAGGCAGCCCCGAAGGCAGGCAGCAGGGACAGCAGGTCCCCTGGGGCTGACAAACCTGGTCTTACAGCACCGACAGCGCCGGCTGGTGACACAGCTCAGCCCTGCGGGAACCGGCAGCGCCGGCTGGCAGCGGCAAAGGCAGCACAGCGCTGCGGCAGGGAAACCGGTGAAGAGCCAGGGAAGACCAGACCGAGCGGCGCTGCTCCCAGAAAAGACAGGGATGCCAGGAGTGGAAATCAAGATGCTCCCCGCAGGCTGGAGGAACAGCCTGAGACCCCCAGGATGCCACGAGCAGGACCGGCCACCGGGTGGGGACGGCTTAGCAGGGACAGGGAGGGGACTGAAAAGTCACCGTGAGCAAAGCTAGACCCCACCCCTGGTGGTGGGTACGGGGCTGTGCTCCTGGGGTACAGGTTCTCTCAAAAAGGGGCTGAAACATCGGCACTCTCAAGAGGATGCTTGATGACAGAACTGGGGGCGGGGGGGGGGTTCAGGGAATTGCTCTGGCAAGAGGCTACTGACACACTGGTATGGGTCACAGCAGACCCCATCGACCCACAGCCACGCCAGCACCTTGCATGGCTTCATCTGCATCTTAGGGGACCCAGCGGGGTTGGGGTACCCCACATCACCTCCAGCAAGGACCATAGGGCCAACCCAGCAGCACTGGGAGGCTCAGCTGCATGCTTAGACCTGGGGGCTGAGCGAGGGGAGGGCAGGCACAGCATGGCAATGCCCCACAAAGGCTGCTCCAGGTCCTGGCCCAGAGAAGAGGAGGGGAGACAGTTCAGCCCCCAGAGAAGCTGGGCTCAAGCCTGTGGTTTTTAAAGGTCTCCTGAGCCTGCGTCCAGCTCTCCGCCTTGCGGAGTGGGAGATACTCACAGGTGGGACAGGGAGGTGACGTCTGCGAAGATGCCCTCAGGGAGGCTGGAGATGTCATTGCCGTGAAGAGACCTGCAGAGAACAGAGGGTCCTGCAATCCTCGTGGCTTCAGAGTGGGCAGCAAGGACCAGGGCCAGCTTGGCTAGCCCCACCCCGCGGGTCCAGGTGTGGGTGGCAGAGCTGGATCCCACCACAATGCCACTGTTGCAAAAGCATCATCTGCTCCGAGAGGCTGATGCGTCTCCACTTGCTCCTCCTGCCGCCTGCACCCTGCCCACCTGCCTGCACCCAGCTCCAGGCGCGCACCAGGGACACGGGAACACAGGCGGCAGCAGGGAAGGGGCCAAGCTGGGCTGTGAGCAGGGCTACGGGCAGGTACTTACAGCAGCCGGAGGGAGTGGAGGCCCTCGAAGGCGAGCGGAGGGATGCACTGCAGGGAGTTGTAGCTGAGGATCCTGCGGAAGGGAAGAAGGAAGCAAGACAGCGCTGGGGGCACTGCTGTGGGCATTGTTGCATGCTCCCCTCCAGCCACCCCCTGACACCCCACACATCAGCTCCAGCTCAAACCACAGCTTCACCCAGGCGGAAGGGGGAGACCCTGGTGTCCCCAGCACACCCCCTCTTCAGGATCCCCTAGGAAACCCCTCAGGGACCCCACTTACAGGGTGGTGAGCTGGCTCATGTTGGTGAAGGAGGAGTTGCTCAGGGAGCTGATCTTGTTGTTGCTCAGATCGCTGGAAAACAGAAACCCCAGGGGTTGGAGCCAGCTGGGCCCCATCTCCCCTCGCAGCTCCCCCACCTGCTCAGCCGCAATGGGGTGCAAACAGCAGCACGGCACAGCCTCCAAGGGAGCAGCAGGGCTGTCACACAGGGCGATGGCAGCAATGCCGCTGTCACCCCTCTGCCCCTTGCCCAGCCCCAGCAGAGGCTGTGAGCATCCGGGCGCTGAACATCACTGCCAGCCAGCTGTGTCCCGGTGGTCCCTGCCACTGCCAGGCCCCTCAGGATCATGCACCACTGGCACAGCCCCTATCCTTGCCCACAGGTCCCAGCAGACGTACCGGCTGCTTGGGCTCCCGCTCCTGGCTACTTACACAAGCTGCAGGTACTTGAAGGTGGAGAGCTGCCCTGGGACCTGAGTGAATTGGTTTCCATCCAGGTACCTGCACAGAAGAACAAAAGCACCTTGGAGTGGTGAAGAAGCAGGAGGTCCCTCTCTCTGCCCTCCCATTTCTCCTGTGCTGACACCCCTATGGACTCTGGGCTGCAAGAAGCATCTCCAGCATCACCTCCTCCCCAGCACCCAGGTCCCACGGGACTCGTGGGGGACCCCTGGGCTAGCGGGGGAGCTGGCGTGCGAGCGAGCACATTAGCACACCCGGGGGCTCTGCGTGCGGGTCCCTGGGGGCAGTCTCCCAGCCGCCTGCGTGTGCGAGCGCAGCCAGCCATGTGCTGCATTTACACATCCGATGTGAGCGTGGGCGGCCGTAACCATTCCCTAGGCATGTGTGAGAGAGCGGAGGATGCAGGGGTGTGCGAGACAGCGCAGGGGTGTGAGGGGGTGGTATACATATGTATGTGCACAACCAGTGCCTACACCCCCCTACACAGGACTTGCTGCTGTCCCCCATCCCAGACGGGTGCAGAGCCGCTTTCGCAGCGATGGGCATTACGGTGTCCGCACATCCAGACCTGGCACGGCTGCTTGGGTGTCTCCCCAACACTAACGGTGATGGGGGGCTGACCCCAGGCAAACTACGTCCCATTGCCCGTGTGCTTGGTGCTGGGGCTGCCAAGAGCATCCCCACAGCCATGGTGGGAGGTGATGGCAAAGAGGAGCTGAGGAGCTGGCAGAGGCACGGTGGCCCCATCCCTGACACCAATGGCAGGCTGCTAGAGACCGCGGAGCTCTGCGCTGCATGGCTGCGTGGGGACAGCAGCCGCAGGGAGTGGCTGTCCCGTGCTGCCCCCTCCCAAGGGTCAAAGAGTAGGGACATGGCTGCTGTGACAACAGCCCTTGCACATCACCCGTGGTCGCCCTGAGCCGTCAGAGAGGCTCTTGCTGAGCCCTCACTCAGGGGCTGGGGCTGGACAAGGTCCCTTGGTTGGGTGGGGGTCCTGCTGCCACTGCCCAGCCAGGATGGGAGTGCATCTCTGCCCCAGCAACACCACAGCAGAGACCCTCCCCGCCCAGAGCCGCCAACTTGCTGGAAATCAGGCGGATGAGCCTGGGCACCCGCCTGCCACTCACAGCTCCGTGACGTTCTTGGGGATCCCCTTGGGCAGGGCCTTGAGGTGCTTGTTGCTGCAGCGGACGACGGTGTCAAGGCAGGTACACTCCTGCGGGCACTGCGGCCGGGGGACGCAGCTGGTCTCCTCCTGACCTGCACCGGGCACAGACCGCCACAAAGTCACCCAGCCCAAACCCTTGGGCACTGCGTGAGGCTGGACTCGGTGCCTTGCGCCCACCCAGGACTGCTCTCCTCGAGCATCCAGCGCCCACGCTGGCCATCTCCCCTCGCCCCCAAAGCAGGGTGGTGCAGGCAGCCTGCCCGCGGGGAATGGCCCCAGCCCAGCTGACAGCCAGCGGCGCAGGAACCACACTCCTCCGCCCGGAAACCCCCTGCCCCACCGGGATGGATGCAACCAGTCTGCTCAAGGCTGCTCTGATTTTCACCACTTTCAAGCAAAAATGCAGTCCCAGAGATGGCAGAGAGGAGGGTGCAGAGGAAGGGGTTCAGCCCTGCAAATCCTCCTGAAATAGCCTCCTTCCCCCTCTCCCAGACACAGGCTAGAGGGAGCGGTGCCTGCACCGAGCTGCCGGAGGAGCTAGCATTGCTCCCCTGTTCCCAGCCGCGGAGCTGGGCTCCTGCGGGAGAGGCGTCCCCGGAACAACCGTATGTTATCTCACACCACCAGGAAAGGCGCAGGATGCAACCCTTCAGGCTTTGACGTGGTGGAGGAGGGAAAGCAGAAGAAATGATGATTTGTTTGTAAATATTTTCCAGAGGGCTCAAAAAAGCTGTTCTAAATTAAAAAAAAAAAAAATTAAAAAAGGCTTTTCTCTCAACACATGCACTCTCCACCAGCTCCGTCTGCCCGGCTCTGGCGTGTGTGCGGGGCTGGGAGGGGAAGGAGCAGGATGAATCTCGGTGGGCTTTGCAGTGGGTGCAAATTCCTCTACTGGCTTTAGAGCAGCTTGTGGGTATTTGAGTGCAGCCCTAAGGGCTGGGTACCATAAGGGAAAAGTCGCGCATCGTTAGGGGAGGCTGTTAATGGGCTGAGGGATCCCTCGAGCTACCAGCTTGCCGCAAGGCACTGCCGGTCATCCCGGGAGCAGGGATGGGGAGCACAGTGCCAGCCTGGGAGGAGCAGCCTGGTCCTCCCTTTCCCCTCGGCGCCGCAGGGCCCGTGAGTTACCTTCCTCACACCTGAAGTCGGGGAAAGCCACGTCCTGGAGCGGGATCTGCCGGAGGAAGTCAGGGTTTTGGCACCGTGGGTTCCCCGTCACAATCTTCCTCTTGCGCAGCCAGTCCCCCAGCCAGGCCAGCTGGCAGTTGCAGTTGAAGGGGTTGGCAAGCAGGTTCCTGCACACGGGAGGGAGTGCGAGAGCATCACCCAAGCAGCCACCAGGCAAGGGGACCCCCTGCAGTCCCCCGCCACGATGGGGACAGCCTGGGAGCATCCCTCCCGGGGCCCGAGACGTACAGCGTGGAGAGGGACTGCAGCGTGTCGAAGGCACCGGGCGTGATGGTGCTGATCTGGTTGTCGTACAGGGAGAGCAGGCGGACGTTGCGCAGCCCTGTGAAGCTGTCGTTGTGGATGCAGCTGATGCGGTTGTTCCTCAGCATCCTGCGGAGGGAAGGGGACAAGGGCATCTAACACCCCAGGTGGGTGCCAAGGGGGAAACCCACCTTGGTGGTGCCCGGGCTGTGCCCAACTCGCTGCTGGGCAGCAGGATGAGCCTGAGCCAGTCCCTGAGCAGCAAAAACCTGCCCCCTCCCAGCTCTGGATATGGCCAGCAGATGGGTAAGGCACTCCCAAGCTGGCTCTGCAGTGATGCAGACCAGCCTGGCAGCGCAGGCAGGGCAGGGGAGCAAGGAGCAGGGACGTCCCTGTCCCTGTGCCCATGGCAGAGTAGGGACTCACAGGGTCCTCAGCCCATCCAGGCCCCTGAACATGCCGCTCCGCACCGACTCCAGCTGGTTGACAGTGAGGTGCAGCTCGCTGACAGAGGATGCCCCTTCAAATGCCCCGTCCTCAATCTCTGACACCTTGTTGTTGCTGAGGTTGCTGCAGAGAGTGGAAAGCAGGCTGGGACAGGGAGCTGTGCCCTGACCTCATCCTGAACCCTGCCTCCCCCAGGTCCCACCAAGCACCCCGTGATGCCCAGTCCCTGGCAGGACCCTCAGGCTGGGACGTGTTCCGCATTTCACGCCCTAGGCTGCCCTGGCATCAGGACCTCATGTGCCTTTCCCAGCCCTTGGGCACTCCCAACAGGGCTGTACCTGCCCGATACTCACATTTTCTTCAGATGTGGGAGCTTCTTGAAGATGCCGGTAGCCTCCAGGACAGAGATTTCATTGTTGTTGAGGCGCCTGGGGTGGGCGGCAGGGCAAAGAGCTCAGGAGATGGCTGCGAAGGGCCTGGCACAGACCAAAACCTGAGCCAAACCCCAGCACCAGCAATGCTCTGGCTGCAGGAGGGAAAGCCGAGTGGGAGGGAGGAGACCCTTACAGCTCAGCCGTGGACTGTGGGATGCGCTCCGGGATCTTGGTGAGCTTCAGGTTGGAGCACTCAACCACACTGGATTCGCAGCGGCACTTCGGGGGGCAGATCACGTCGCTGTTGCACTCGCTGTTCAGCTGGTAATCCTCTGTCCCTGCACGCCGGCGAGGGCAGCGTGGGCTCCCGCGGGCAGAGGCACAGGGGCTGCACCTGCCCTCCCCTTCTCCCCAGCCAGTCTCTGCCTCTTCCCCAGCTCCCCTCATCCCAGCCACTGTGCACATATTACTCCCCTCCGCGCCCAAAGCAGCTTATCCACAGGGATATTTGTTCTGGGTATGTGGGGTGCTGCGCTGCCCACCACCCTCTGCCCTCCTGCAACCCAAGCCAGACCCTGGGGACACCTCTGTGCCCATCCAGATGAAGGCACGATGGGAGATGCTTCAAGGCATCCTGGTACCCAGCGCTTTTGTTAGCGCAGCACCTGGGAAATCAGCAACCAGAAATGATGGGAAACGCAGCGTGGTCCTGCCGGGCCAGGCTGCAGGGCTCTGGCACAACCGTCCCTGCAGGCAGCCTGGCCAGAAGGGCACCATGCACGCACCCACGCGTGGGGCTCCTCCGCTTACCTGGGATGAAGTACTGCTCTTTGGCTGCGGAGAAAAAAAAGCACATCAGCACCCTGAGCGCAGGGACACCAGGCTGGGGCAGGGCTGAGGACAGTCACACCCGTGACAGGGACAGGGACGGCTCTCACCCGAGCAGCGAAACTTCTTGCTCTTGATCTGGCCGATGCGCTTGTTGGCCAGGCGCCGGGGGCTGGCGCAGCGGGCACCGCTGGTCTCGATGGGGTTGGCGCGGAGGAAGTCTGCCAGCCACTTCAGGTTGCAGTCACAGACGAAGGGGTTCTGGGCCAGGTGCCTGTGCCAGGGACAGCGGGTGACCCACCGCTGGGGACAGTGGGTGACCGCCAGCTGCAGCCCCAGCTAGCTGCTGAGGTGCTCACCCCAAGGCACCGCCTGCCCGGGCATTGGAGCCAGCGTGGGCACTCACAGGGTCTGGATGGCCCGCAGGGAGGTGAAGGTGCCCTTGGCCAGGCTCTGGATCTTGTTGTCATAGAGCGAGAGCAGCGAGAGGTTCTGCAAGTCCTGGAAGGCATCTGCCCGCACGCAGTTGATCTTGTTGGCGTTGAGGAGCCTGGCAGGGAGAGGAGAAGGTGAGGCTGGGGACCCCCTCCATTGCACCATGGGCCCTGGGAACCTCAGCCCTGCTTCCCGGTGTCCCTGCAGAGCATCCCACCCAGCCACCGGTTCCTTACAGCAGCTGCAGGGCAAAAAGTCCCCCGAAGACACCCCTGGGGAGGTCCGTGATCTTGTTGCCGTACAGCACCCTGGGAGAGAAAGGCTGGTGTGAGAGAGATGGGGGGGAGCAGTGTGGGGCACGGTTCAGGGGGCGCAGCATCCACCCCACACCACCCCGTTCACTCCAGTGCAGGCACTTACAGTGAGTTCAGTGAGCGCAGCCCCTGGAAGGCATCAGGGGCGATCTCCGAGATCTGGTTGTTGCTCAGGTCTCTGAAACCCAAAAGGAGGAGGTGGCCTGGTCCCCTCTTCTCTCACCCCATGCCCCCATCCTTCCTCTGGGTCCAGAGAACCACCCCCAGCACCTGATATACAGAGCTGGGGGTATAAGAGATCCCATCCCAGAGCTGCCACATGGGGCACTCATGTCACAGCAAGTGTCCCATGCCCATCGGATTGGGGGGCTGCAGGCTCACGCAGTGGCCAGCGGGGTGCAGGGTGCCAGGGTTCAGGGTGAGCTGTCAGGGGCTGCACACTTACATCCTCCGCAGCTTCTTGTAAGGGGAGAAGGCGCCCGGGGGGATGGACTTGATGCCATTTAGCTCCAGGCGTCTGCAAAGAGAATGGGGAGAAATGAGGGCTGTAGGGCTGGCCGAGCCCCAGCACTCCACTGACAGGGCTGAGGGGCTGCAAGACACCCCCAGGCTTGCAGCAAGTTACCCCCTGGAGTGGCAGAATTCACCCCAGGAACAACTTGCAGCCTGTGGTCAGGGCTTTCTCCATCAGGGAGGGGTGCCATGGGTGAGGGGACCATGCTGGCTGGGGTCGGGGAGCACCTTCTCCCCCCAGCACCCTGGGGCTGGGGGTGGCTGCTGCCTCCCACGTGCTTCACGCACCATCCCAGTGGGGGCTTTGCATCGTAATTGGATTCCCCTAAGGAGATTATTTCTCTATTTACATTTTTAATGCAGCTAAATCCAGGGCTAAATCTGGGCAGCACGGGAGAAGGGCAAGGAAGGCCTGCTGCCCCATGGGGTGGCTGAACCGTGGGGCTTGTCCCCATGTCCTCACCGCCTCAAGCCACCCGGCGGTGGTGGTGTGGGGCCATACTCACATCTCTGTCATGGTCTCGGGCAGGTTGGCGGGGATGGCCGTCAGCCCCTTGCCCCGACAGTCCACGATGCCATTGCTGCAAGTGCACATGGCCGGGCAGGAGCCAGAGGACAAACTGCAGAGCTGGGCACGTGCTGAGTCCGTTTGTCCTGCTGGGGAAGCACGCACCATAGAAACTGCAAAAAGCTGGGCTGGGTGAGTGCGTGGCAGCACCCCAAGGAAGGGGCCCTGGTGACAGCTCAGCGCGCTGGCTCGTGGCACCCTTGAGCAGGTGCACAATGTTCTGGTGTGCCCCAACCCCATGCAAAAGGCATGCAGCTCCAAGGGCACAGACTGATGCACCCCTTGTCACACTCGTGGTGGTGTCCCCACGTTTTGCCCGCACCAGGGATGATGCTGACCTGAGCCGAGCCCATGGCAGGCATCCAGGCTCTGAGCTGGGGCACATGGCAGGGAGGTGGGCTGCATCAGCAGGACAGGCTTTGTCACCTGCCACCCGTGTCCCTGCCCTGCCACCCGCCACCTCCCCAGTCCCCCTCACCAGAGCAGCTGAACTCATTCTTCTGGATCTCGGCCACGTTGAGGCCACGGAGCTGGGCTGGAGCAGAGCACTGGGTGAAGAGCCCGATGGTGGGGCGCTGGCGCAGCCACTGCGACAGCCAGGCCAGGTGGCAGTCGCAGAAGAGGTGGTTGGAGTGCAGGCGGCTGCGGGCAGATGGGGCAGTCAGCAGCCACAGGACGGTTCCTGCCCACCCCACCACCCTCCCACTGTCCCCGCCTGGCTCATCCCAAAGGCTGGGGGCATACAGAGGGGGACACGGAAGAGCCTGAGGGCATCTGTTGCCATTTGCCAAAGCCACTTTGCTTGGCAGTGCTTGGGAACACACTGCAGGGGTGTCCCCTCCGTCCCCTGCCCACAGTGCTGTCCCAGCACAGCTGTGGGGACAGCCTGCTTTAGCCTGGGGGGTCTCTCCTCTCCCCCGCTCTCCCCTCCCCACGGCCCCGGCACTCACAATGTCCGCAGCTTGGGCATGTGATTGAAGCTGGACACAGGGATGGAAGTGATATTGTTGTTATTCAGGGTCCTGCGGGAAGGCAGAGGGAGGCAGGTCAGGGTGGCCAGGCCATAAATGGAAGCACGAGATGGTCCAGGTGGCACCAAACCCCTGGGAGCAATAGCATCCACCCACACCCCAGCACGGGGTGGATGGACAGAGAGGTGTGGGGTGGGGACAGCCCAACCCCCCGGGCTTGCTGCCTTTTCCGGGTTTCTCCCCTTCGCAGCTGGCTGCAGCCAGCTGGACCCCTGGGGCAGGATCAGGCCCTGCAGCACAGCCCTGCAGCAGTGGTACCAGACCCCTGCTCAGGCTTCCTTGGAGCCAGGGAGAGGTGGCATGCTGGCACTGTCCCTGCAGCGCCTTGGGGAGTGGGGAGCACCCAGGGACACCCTCACCCCCCATGGGACTTGTGGACTGGAGGCTCCAGCCAGCCCCTGACCACTTACAGGACCTCCAGTCCCCGCAGCGCACGGAAAGCCCCATCCTCGATGCAGCTGATCTGGTTTTTGTCCAGTTGCCTGTGGGAGAAAGATGGCGGGAGCATTGCTGGGACAGCCCAGGCAGAGAGCGACCAGTGGCTCCTGCCACTGGACCTGACCCCAAACTCCCTCGTGCACCCGTGCTTGTCCTCGTTGGGACTCACAGATTCTTGAGGTCGGTGGCCCCGCGGAAAGCTTTCCTGGGGATGGCCTGGATGAAGTTCTCACTCAGGTCCCTGCAGAAGAAAAAAGCAGGAAGGAAAATGAGCAGTGCCTGCAAAGCATGATGCCCCATAGGACCAGGGCATTCACAGGCAATGGCGTGCCCTGGCACGCAGTGATCCCCAAGGCGCTCTGGGAAACTGTAATTTGGCTGCAGGTCCTTGGTTGCCCACTGCCCTGCTGTCTGTCCCGAGGCGTGTCTGGCTCCATCCGTGGTGGTTCCAAGTGGCTGGAGCTCCCCAGGCACCCGCTGTCCCCGGCTCTGATAAGCAGAGCAACAGGGCGCAGCTCTGGGAAAACCCTCCGTACTTAAATACCCTGTGACTGCTATAATTACAGGACCCCTGCTGATTAACTGGTAATTACACTTGGTGGCTCCAGCAGGCATTCCCATGGAGCCTGCCCCACACTTTAGAGGGCACAAATAATCAGGTCATTAATTACTTCATCACTACATGGCACTGTCCACGTAATCACTGGCTCTGCAATGGCGGGGTGCACCGGTCCAGCGTGGGCTCTGGGTTTGCAGGGCTGGCAGCCGGTCAGGTGCCCTGCCGTGCCTGGACTGGCTTTTAACAACCACGAAGGCCAAAAATTTCACTGCAAAGTAGGGTCAGGGTGGACCAGCTCAGCCCACTCCATCCCTGGGGGATCTGCCTACCGTATTTGTGCCCCGTGGCTCCCGTGATGCCATTCCCTCTCTCACCCCAAAGGCCAGGAGCTCCTCCAAGCTCGGCAGGCACCTGCATTGCCTGCCACCAGCACAGCCCCGCTGCAGCCACCTATGGGACAGGAAGCCAGGTCCCCAGCTCCCTCCTGACACAGGGAAACTGAGGCACAGCATTTGTCCTATGCAGCAAGTCCATGGGTGAGTGAGGAGCAGGACCAAGGCAACCTGCATGGGTTAAGCACTCCCCAGCGTTACACAAGCCACATGGACACCCCCATCCCAGTCCCGAGAAGTGGTTCGGGGTGTCCCTGAATGCCAGGATTTCACATTCAGTGCTCATCAGCTCTGCTTCAACATAAGGAAGCCTGTTCACTACTGGTATCTCAGGGCAGTTGGGCTGGGTCAGGATGGAAGCACAGCATCCACACTCCTCCCCGTGCCCCCATTTCCTCCAGAAAATGGGCTCAGTGTGGCCCACGAAGTGGCTCACAAAAGACCCAGAGGTCTCCAAACCGAGACTCTACCCCAGCCGAAAGCTTCACTGCCAGAATGGGGAAACGTTCCCGGAGGGAAGCACCAGCCCTGCTTGCACAGAAGCACGAGATTAAAAACAAAATAAAAATCAAGGAGGGCGGTCTTGCCCAGCCCTCCAGTGAGATGCTGAGCCACCAACGAGCTGGAATATGGGGCCAGAGCAAAGTGCGCAGGGGGCAGAGTCTGGTGCATCACTCTGGCACTGCATGCAGGGGGCAGGGGCTGGTGCATCGTTCTTGGGTCATTCCTGGGGAACCAAACCCGGCTGGCAAGGCACCATTGCTGGGGCCGGAGGAAGCGAGATGGCAGCCCTGGAAGAGCCCAGGCTCCCGGGGAGGGTGAAGCCCAGCTCTCCTGCCAGCAGCCGGCAGCGCAGCAGGCGCAGTTTCACCGCTACCCACGCGGCGGCACTGCCAGGCTGCCCTGCCTGCGCTGCCTGCCCTCCCAGGGCTCTGGGTCGACCTCCCCCACCCCGCGAAGTGATTGGGGTGGCCTCCAAAGGGAAGGATGCGACACCTGCAGCAACCCCCCGACACCCCAGCCCCGCTTCAGATGCAAACGCCTTCTCTCCCCATCCTCTGCTGGGGACGCGATGAGCCCAGGGAGCCCCAGGAATTGACCCTTCAGAAAAACGCAGCGTCGCCCCAAATCCCCTTTGGCTCCTAGAAGAAAGAATCCCCTAGGAAACCCTCTGGAACCCCCTCAGGTGAAGTTCGCCGCTCTTCCTAGCAATGCATTCGATGCATGGTGCTCCTTCTCGGCAGCTGCCAGTCCTCCACCAGGAAACCAGTCACGGCAGGGCCAAGCGTGGGAGCACCCACCACCAGTTTGGTGCTCCGCACCCCGCCTCCCAGCTCTGGCGCTGCCTGCCCGGGCAGCCCCTGCCTGCAGCTTGTTCGGTTCCCCCATGGAAACCTTGCTCGTGTTTCTCCGCTCACAGCACATGGGAGTCCCAGTGCGCTGGGGGAGTAAACCCAGGCGTCTGTCTGCAAGCTGCTCACTTACAGCTCGCGAGGGAAACGCTGCTAGAAGGTTGCAACCGCCTTTGCGAGGCTTCTCCCCTTCACAGCTTTTTGTGACAGTCACCGACAAAGTGCTGCCATTGGGGGGGGGGGTACCGAAGCCAAGAGGGACAGATGCTGGATGCGAGGGTTTCAGCAGGGCCCCGGCACCGGGCTTCCATTGATGGCGCGGTTACACAGCTGACAACACCAGGACAAACACATGCTTTGCCTGTGGGATCCTCGGGCCCCGGCGTTGGAACAAGGCATGGCCCCTTCCCTCCTGGTGTTTCATAGCTCCCAGCTATGTTTGCTTTACACTTTGGCGCCGAAGAAACAGCAGATGGCACGGCTTCTCCTCGCTCTGCTCCGCCGCGTGGCTCGCGGCACCCTCGGCGCCTGCGCCGGTGCCACCTCGCACCCCGCCAAATACAAGCGTGTCGCTGCCATCACATGCAGAGTGCCAGCAAGTGACCACGAGTGCTGACACCTCCGATAGCCCCGCTGGGGGTGAGCCAGCAGATGGGCACGGAGAGAGGAGGGGGAAAAGAAAGTCGCCCCTGCCCCGTTGTCACAGCCGCCCTTTCTGCCTTTTCTGGTTTTAACGTTTTCCTAAAGCTCCAAGTTTAAAGAGTTTCTGGTTATCCAGGGGAACGCCCAAGCAGCCGGCCCATCCACTGCACCCCCCGCGCCGCAGGGACCACGCGGCGGGAGTTTCTCCCTGCACGGCACAGGGCGCAGAGGGCTCTGCTAGCCCCGGGGGTGCGCAGGGGGAATGGTGATGAGGGGTGAGCGGGCGATGGGGGGTGCACAGCCTCCTCCCTGCGAGCGCCAGGGGACAGAGCCGGACTCCTGGACTGCTGACACCCTGGGCAGACCCTGCGGGGAAGCTGTAGCACACGTGCATGCCCCAACGGGAACTGAGAGCAACCTGTCCGCAAAGCAGGGCTCCTGCTGGCTCCGTGGGAATGCACCACATTTCCACCCCTTCCTGCCACAGCCCCATCCCAGACCCCTTCTCTCCCCAGGCTCATCTCCTGCAGGGATTTCTGACCCAGCAGATGCCTGCTAATTAGCAGCACCCAGCACCAACCCCTGGCTGCACCACGGGGAGAAGGAGGGCACCCTCTTTCCTTCCACGTCCCCCAAAAGCCCTATGACCAAGCTACATCCACGCAATTCCCCCCCTGGCTGGGCAGTGCAAAGGATGGTGGTGGTCAGGGACTGGGATTTTGGACACTTCCCTACTCGGATCTTCCCTGCTGTCCCGACCCACTCTGCGCATGATGGCTGCTGGTGCAATACGTGCGGTGGGTCAGAAGGTGCCCGCAGCGCTGGCTCTCCTGGCAGCCAGCAGCCCCTGCTCCGCTGCCGCTGGTCCCCAGGGAGGCTCGGCGAGGAGCCAGGCGTGGGGGACACGGCTCCCCCAGGGCTGGCAGGGGCTCGGTGGTGGGAGCCAACCCCCCAGCGCGCCGCCCTGCCCGGCACTTAGCGGGGCACCCGAGCAAAACTGTTCGACATGGCTTCCCAGTGGGGAGCCCACTCACGCAAACAAACCCCGCCAGCCTTAATCTCCCCGGCAAGAGCCCGGCGGGCCGGAGGGCCGGTGGGAGGGAGGGGGCCCCAGCAGGGCTTCGGTGGCTGGGTGGGGAGGCCGGGGTCTATTACCACGCTCTCATTCTTTCGGCTAATCCTGACTTCACACTTTAACCTGATTGAGCCTTGTTTGGCGAGCCGGCTCCTCGCGCGCCGTGTGAGGGGATTAGGGCCAGACGCAGCGGGGAGGTAATTGCTTCCCAGCGGCGCTGGCCCCGCATCCTCCGAGCCCCCCGCCGCCTGCCAAGAGCGCTGGGGCGGCCTGGCAGCCCTCCGGCATGGTGCTCCCCTCGCCAGGCAGCCCGGCTTGGCAGCATGGCCGGGGCTGGCTCTGCCAGCGGTGCAGAGGTCCATCTCGGCTGGCCTCAGCAGCCACCAGGGCACCTCTGCCCAGGTGGAAGTGGCATCCCGTGTGGTGTCCCAGCCATGCCCGCGAGCTGCTTTCCGCCCTGGCAGTGCCCGCACACCCCGGAGCAGCTGCCAGCTCCAGGTGTGTTAAGTGCAAGGAGTCATTCTTCTCTTTAATTTGTTCCCTCCCCAGCTTCCACACTGGAAACCTGTTAGCATCCAGTGGGTTCCCAGACCCTCTCTGGCTCACTGGGCCAGATCAAAGGCATTAACCCTTCAGCTGCTGCCAGGCTGTTGCTCCTATGACAAAAATGCTCCTGCACTTCCCCCAGCATCTCCATTCCACCAGCACGGGGACCAGCCACTGCAGGCACCAGCTCGGCCACAGCAACCATCCACCAAGTCTCAAGCACACAAGGCAGCTGCCCTCGCCACCAAAGCCACGCAGCCTTGGGCAGCACCAGTGTTTTGGGCTGGAATAGGTGCTCCCTGGATACCAGCCTCATCTTGCCAGCGCTGTGCCGGAGAAGGCTGTGCCAGGGTACAGCCAGCATTTCCCCAGGCCAAAGGGTCTGCCAGGGACTAACCAGCAAGGACCAAGGCACCAGCAGCTGTTAAGCAGCCCGGTGTCCCTCGGGTCACCCCACACATGCTGTTTGTCCCAGCACAGCCTGCCCAGGGCAGAGGGACACGCAGAGCTGGGCCTGCCCCGCCAGCACGGCTGTTCACGCTGCCACCTCCACCACCTGACAGGTGACAAGGGCAAGCACGAAGGGACAGAACGGCTCCCGCATTACGCAAGATCGATAGACTAATCGACGCTCCCATTAGTGCCCGACAGCCCAGAGTCCCCCTGGGATTTTTTTGCACTCCCATTTACTGCTGTATGGGAGGAGCGGCTGCACCCACTGCTTGTGCCGGCATTAGCACCCACAGCCCCACGCTGGGGGAAACAAGTGCCACCCACGTGTCCCAGCCGCACCATGCACTGGAGGTGACAGACACAAGTCCCCAGGGCTGCAAGGACCCAGTGCCCAAGGAAGGGTGTCCTGGAGGGGGGCTGCTTGCCGGAGGTTGGGGGCAGCTGCCCTGCTGCTGCATCAGCAGGGTGACAGGGTGACAAGGCAGGGTTTTGTCCACTGTGTCACCTGCCTGGTGCGAGTGGGCCCCTGCATCCTCATCTCAGGTCAGGCTCCCGTGGCATGCCCCCACCATTACATCAGGCTGCTTGATTTTTAATGGGCTCCGCCGGCCCAGCTGCCGGCACCGCTCCATCCTGGCTGAGGGGGACGAGACAGACCTCCCACCCTCTCCACCCTGGCCTCACTCCGCCATCCCCAAGGTCACAGGGAGGCTGTGCGCTGCCTGCCGCTGCCTGCTGTGTGCTGCGACCCCGGCCCCTGGGGCTGGTGGCGTTTGCGCGGGACAAGGTGAGATGGCAGAGCCTGATGCATGGTGCAAACAAGCCAGGGTGCAGCATGAGCCCCTGCCGCTCAGGAAAGAGACCAGGGGGTCTCTGGAAATGGCACCTTGGCAGGGGCCAGAAAGGGAAACGGGAGTGGATGGGTCCAAAGCAGCACTGCGAGGGGAAAAGGGAACACTATTCATGGCTTTTCACAACAACAGAATGGATGGCTGGCACAATCACGAAGGCAGGATTAAAATCACAGCTAAGACCGAATCCTCCAAATTAGGCGCTGTTAGTCTGTGAGACTCCCAGCCACAACCAGCTCGAAAGGGAAATTAATAGAAGAAAATGCGCAGAGATGCACCTGCAACGCTGTGCTGCAGCGAGGAACACCTACAGGTGGATGCTCAGGAGCCAGCTTCTGCTGCCAGGGGACCAGCTAGGCAGACCTCTGGTAGCCACCACACTGGCTGGTGCAGGCTGCCAGGCATGGCCGATGGCTCAGCCACCGCTCAGCTGGCAGGGACTGTCACCCAGCAGGAGTCGCTTCTCCTGTCAGACAGAGATGTACAACCCTTCTGCTCCCCAGAGCAGCGTGGGGAATGTCAGTCTGGGGTCAGCCCGATGCCAGCACCCCCCACCCAGCCAGGGTAGGGTGCCAGGTCCCCGCTCCCGTCTCCACCTGCCACTCTTGTCCCTGCCCCTCCTGGAGGGAGGACAGCGATTTGGAGAGGGGGCTCCTGCGGCAGTTCAAGGGGGAACAGCTGGTTGCTGCGAGGAGCATCCCAGGCTGGGTGGCGTGGCATGGCACAGCACAGCCCTCCCCGCTGGCAGCCGGAGCAAGCGCTTCATCAGGCAGCCCCAGCCGCCAACAATTATGTGCTGAGTAAATCGATGGGATATAATTGGACTATTAAGATCTCATTATCCTCCTGGCTCCGGGTGCTGCAGCCCGCAGCGTGCTGGGGGAGACCGCAACCGGCAGCCACAGAAACTGCCTCCTGACGCAGACAGCCTTGATGAGTACTGGGGACAGGGTACACGGAGCAGGGATGGTACAGCCAGAGGGGACAGGGATGGCAGCAGCAACCTCTATTCAGCACAGGAGACGTCTCTCCAGCACAGTGAAGCACTGTGCAAAGACAGGGGGTTGTCCCTACAGGGGTCCTAGAGTTGAGGAGATCCAGGCAGCCTTCTTCCAGCCACCACAGCAGCCTAAAAGCCACCACTGGCTTCTCCTGCCCTGTGCAGGGCTCTTTGCTCCTGGGTGGCATGGGGAGCTTGGCCTCTACATGCACTTTTGTGTGTGCCTCTACCCTAGCCCAGCTGGAAAGCGCAGCTCATGTCCCCACCTGCAAGTTGCAGGGTCCCCGTGCCCTGAGTGACACAGGCTGCCCAGCCCCGGGGGTCCCCTCCCCTGTGTAAGGGCCACTACCGTCACGTCCCTCACCTGCTCAGACATCGCCCGTCAGGGGTGTGATGTGATTCCTGGCTGTGGGACAGTCTCCCCGAAGGAGCCACAGTCCTCAGCACCGCTTGGCGGGCAGGATGACACACCAGGTCATGTCCACCAAGGTCCAAGCAACAACAAATAATCACTTCCCTTAGGAGAGCTGACCCCACCCCCACCTGAGGGTTTTTGCAGTAACATTTCTTGTTATCTGAGCACCGGCGATGGTGGTGATCCATCCCAAGTGATGGACCAGAGCTCATCCCTGCCAGGCCCACAGCTATATAAGGAAAAAACAATCCTTTGCTGGAGCACAGCAACGCATTGCTAGACATCATGATGCTGAGCGTCTCAGACCACAGGCCTCAGTGACATGAGCCCAATCAACAAATTCTGCATGCCCACCCTGTACACACGGCAAAGAGTAAAGGTGAACACTTCCAGACCAGGGAGAAATACTTCATGCTGCTCCTCCGCTGGGAAAGGCTTCCCAAAGTGCTGCGCTCATCCCAGGCTCCAGCCCCGGCCCCTTCCCTCCCAGGAGATGCAGATGCTTCCCAAAACATTAAAGCTGGAGAGGTTTGTTGCTTGGACAGCTGAGCAGAGCATGTGTAAAATGCAACATATGCTCATGGCAACAGTTAGTGAGAAGAGTCCCAGACCCAGCACGGTGGCGCTGATTTAGCAAAACATTTCAGGGCAGGCATAAATCTCAGCGGCTTCAAAGGGACGCTGCTGACCCACGCCATGACCCGGGCTGCCGTCCTTACCAGAGCATCAGTGCCACCACGGTGCCCGCGTATGCCGAGGGGGTGCACCGGGGACGCCAAGGCGCATGGGTGCATGCACCACGGGTGACATCAGCAGCCCCATGTTTGGGCACGGGGGAAGTCAGGCACAGGCAACGTCCACTGCAAGTGGGATGATCCTCACGGGAAAGGCATTTGGCGGAGCTGGGCTTTGCTGAGCAGCTCTCTGCGCAGGGCAGTGTCTGTGCAGTGGCTCCAGTCCAGCTCTAGCAAGGAACGGCTCCTGCGTGGGCTGTGCTGCAAAGCCAGAGCCGCGGGACTCGGCCTCTGCGGGAAGGGGGATGCTATGGGAACAAGGGGAGCTGGCCAAGGAAAAGAAGGGAGGGTGGGAGGGAGGGGGAATATAGCATCTGCCACCCACCCTGGAGCCTCTTCAGAGACTGAAACAAGTTAAAAGCAGCAGCTTTAATGGAAACACAAGTGAAATAACAAGCTGCAAACCCTGTGTGCCTGTCACCGCCCCCTCCCCACACTGTCCCTTTGTTCCTGCAACCTCGTTATCTGCGGGAAGGGGAGCCAATGCCAGGCTAAGGCATCACCACCAGCTCCCCAGCATCCCGGAGTGCCTGGAGAGAGCAGCAGCACCCCCTGTGCCCAGCGCCCTGGGGTCTGGCAGAGGTCACGGGGAGCCCTGCAGCACATGCCCCAGAGCAGCCAACCTGCCACTGTCTGCAAAGGGACCTGTTGTGTGGCTGACACGTCTCCCACAGCTCCCGCTGACCGGTGGATGAAGGCAGGTCCCCTCCAGCAAGTGTCTGGCTGGATACTGGGTGTTAAAACTGTTTCTGCCTGGCTCACAGCCTCTGTGTCCTACTGCCACGGGGAGCCGAGGCACCCAGCCGTACCCAGCCAGTGGTCCCATCACTTCATGGCCTCCTGCTTCTCTCCATCGCTGCTTTTCACCCCCTCCAAGTCCCCTCCACCCTGGTGCTCAGCAAGCTTGTCCTCCTCCCTCCTTTCATGTTTTTGCTTCTGTTTCGCCCTCTAGTAGTGGGAATTCCCTGCGAAACCCTCCACCAAAGCGTGTTTTCTTTCCAGCTCCCACGCTACCCTCCAGCCTGCGCACCTACCTGCTTGACGTTTGCATTGCCTGGCTCTTTTCCAGCTTGTTCCCAACGTGCTGCAAAGCAAAGACATGGAGCCGTCCCTTTCCCAGGGGCTGCACAGCCCTGCCAGCCTCCCCCTGAGCCCACCCCCGGCTCACCACCCCCCAGCTCTCCTGTTGCAGAGGGAAACCACTGTCCACAGCAGAGCATCATCCCAGTGCTCAGGGAGCCAGCATGTCCCGGGGTGCACCAGCCCGGTGCGCCAGGAAGCCTTGCACCCTCCAGCACACAGCATGTGCTCCCTGCCTGGCAGCTCGCGCCCGAGAAGACACCCCGAACTCCATGCAGCAACACTCATCCAAGGTGTAAATGAAAAAGCAAATAGCTCTTCTGGCAAGCCAGCCCCGAGCCCTGTGGGGAAGCTGGCTGTGGCTCTCGTTAGCAGGCTCATCCCCTGGGTTTGTGGCACTGCTGAGCTCTGAGCTAATTGACTCCCAGGCTCTGAGGCTTCTAATTGCTAATAAGTGTGAAGCCAGCCCTGCCGGCCCTCCTGGATTCTTCTGAGGTGTGAATGAGGCTGAGCCAAGCTGAGAATTGCATCCCCGGCTGTCCCAGCAAGCGAGCCAAGCAGCAACGCTACGGATCTGCAATGCTGCTCCTCAGCTTTGCAGGTCCTGGGGTAGGAACTCTAAACCCTGATCCCAGCTTTAGGAAGGGCTAAAGTAAAGTCCCGGAGAATGCCTGAAACCAATGTTGAACCTTGCAAGACCCAGCTGGAGTTACTTGGCGAGATGCCCTGGCATGACCAAAGGTCCCTTTGGCTCCTCAAGCTCAGCCCTAGCACTAAGACAGGCAAAACTCTTGCCCCAGCAGGTGCGAGCAACCACAAAACCATCAGTGGGATGCAAGGTGGGAGATGCATTGCTGGGTGAAAAGCATCAAGCCTCCATTGGCAGCCAGGGTGGAGACAGCAGGACACCTCAAACCCAGCTCAGCAGCTGGAAAAAGAGATGTGATTTTACACAGGGCTAGGAGGAAACAGCCCTGATAGGAGGAGGGTCCGGTGGGAAAGGAGAGTGGGAAACGGGGCAGAGCGAGTGCAAGGCTGCAAGAGCACCCAAGCATGGGAACTGAGCGCAGGGGCACACAGCAGGGAAAAGCCAACAAGCGGATAAAGAGACTCCATCCCCTGTGGCACACATCAAAGCCAGGATAAAAACTGCTGGCAGGGCAGCAAAGCCCTGCCACATGGCTGGGCCCAAGCTGGGGCTGCCCTTGCCCCTGTAACATCACTCCCGATGATGGGTTTGGGAGAGCAGCACCCAGCCATGGCCATGCCACAGGGGGCAGGGAGCTGCACCCCAGCTCATGGGGCTTCCCTCCACGGAGCAGCCCTTTGAAGAGCTCCCAGCACAAAACCATCCCGAGAGTCTGGGGAAGCCTCTGCCTGCAGGCAGTTAGTACAGCTGCAGCCCCCGTGGTCATAAAACACTGCCACCCACGGACCTCGCCTCTGCTGGGGATCAACCGCTCCTCCTTGTTTTGGGGAGGCAGAAATTAGTTGCTGGAGGCACATCTGGGTGCTCCTCCTGCCTCTCCCCAGTCCACGCACGCACGCATGGAAGCCTCGGAGCAGCAGCGAGCTTGGCAGCAGTGCCCAACCGCAAGGCACAGACCGGGAAGCCCCGACCCTGCGCCCATGGGTGCCTGGGGGTCTTGCGCAGACCTTCAACCTCCACGTTAAAGCTCAAGTGATGGAGCATTCTCACAACCCTTTGTAGGCTGCCCGGAGGTTAATTGTCCTCGAGGTTAACAACACACCTCCTGTACACTCCAAGCGCATTCCACTTCGGGTGGGGACACCTGCTCTGTCACCCCCAGAGCCTGCGGACCCCTCAGCCCTGCAGACACGCCTGAATAGCCGGGGGCTGCGTTACCCGTGTGGCTACATCTCCTGCCACAGCCCGGCTGAGCTGGGAAGGCGAGGCTGCGTGTTTCCCAGGAGATAGCTACAGCCGCAGGTGTTTTCAGGAAAGCTGAGCATCTCACTGCCATCACCCGCGCAACACCGTGGTCACGCAGCTCGTGGGGATTCCCGAGAAAAAACATGCAAGCCAGAAGCAGCTCACCTCCGTGCCCCTCTCCCATGCTAACCTCTTCCACTTAAAAATCAGCTCAAGCCCAGCCGGTATTGCAGTGGGGATTCCCGCTGAGGGAAGAGGCAGGGTGCATCTGGGGAGAGAGGATGGGACACTACACCCTGTCCAGCTCGGGGATCTGTTTCTCCCAGCTCCAAGCTGGCAAGGGCTGGACAAGCCGGCGTTGCAGCCAGCCCCCGGTGCAGCTGCTCGGGTGGTCCAGCAGTGCTCGGCACGTCCACGGATCGTGCTCTAGGACTCAGGGAGAGAAGCTGCCGAGGCTGATTACCCCTGCCAGAGCAGGCCTGGCGGGTTTATTTTTAACAGTTCTGATTGAAGCTGGTTTCCTGCTGACATTTACACTCCTTCATCATTATCAGCTCCCCAGCTTCCAACTGCCAAGATTAAAGGGGGGAATGAAATCTCCTGAACAGTGGGGTCCTGGCTGCAAACCCCGCAGAGGGGAAGAGACCCACGCAGGAGCAGCTGAGCAGATATCAGCCCCCATCAGAGGGAAGTGGGTGGCTGGGGAGCCCCGTCTCACAGCAGGGTCATCACAGGCTGGGACCCCACTACGGGATGCAGCAGGAAGCATCTCAGGGCAGCCTGGGGAGGGATACGTGCCATCCGTCGCCGGCACGTGTGCAAGAATGTGGCAGCGTGGCTGGGCTATGGGTGCAACTTTGGGTGCTGGTGCCCCCAGAGACACCCCTGCTCCTGCGAGTGCCCCAACTGTGACCAGCTCCAGGTGTCCCTACCCTGAGCCACGGCTGCTGGCTCAGGACAGCAGAAGGGCTAGCAGCCAGCAGCCGGTGGCCTGCAAGTGCCCATGTCAGTACCCTGGAGCTCCCAGCGGTGGGCAGGGCTGCGCGGCACAGCCTGACCCTCGTCCTTCCCACGCCGCCATAAACCTTTATTTTCAAGGCAGGCAATGCACTCACCCCGGAGCTGGTAGCAGGGCTCCCAGTGTGGCCAGAGCTAAGCGCTCAGATATGAAAAACCTTTCTTTTTCCCCCCCTAAGAAACAGTCAAATTCCAACACGTGCAGGCTAAAAATACACCTCAGTCTGCCAGGGACTCTGCCCGCTCTTACATCTCTTGAATGATTCATATTTTGTCAGATCCCAGCTCAGTTTCAAGATTAAAAATACCAGGTTTGGGACACAAGCACGTCACGGGCCCAAGAAGGTGTCAGAACTCTGCAGGAGGTGGCCAGAGACCCAGCCGTGGTGGGAGACGTCCTGCTCCAGCCAGGACTGCAGGCTGGGCATGGTCCCTGCCATGGGGAACAGTCACTCCACAGAGGGGGAGATCCCGGCACAGCCCTGGATGGGTATACATTACTCTGAGGCCAGACAACCAGCCCCGACACCGCTGCATCCCAGAGCAGCTCCAAAACAGGGCAGATGCATACGTGGGAGCTTACCTCTTACTTTTACCTAACTTAATTACCTAATATGCCAAAAGCGGTCTCCTAATTAAATATTACAGGGATTTAAAAGCATTTCTGACAACATATTAGATATGTAAAATACTGCAAATTAGTGGACTCCCACACTGAAATCCTTCTTGGGAACAATGCAAGGTCCTGGCAGGGCAGAAATCCGGGACATCTTTTCAAGTAAACTGGGAGAAGGGCCCATTCTTCTGGCAAAGAGGGTTTTTTTTTCTGAGGGTTTGAGATTCCCGGAGCACAAAGGAGGCAGCCCAGCAAAGGCGGTTAGGATGTAAGAGGGCTCCCGGTTAGTTAAGTAAACATTAATGCAAATTGTCAGCAAGCCTGGAGATGAGATCCTGGGCACCGTGGCTTGCAGGGGAGCAGGCGCTTTTCCATATTATCAGCCCATCCACCCACCGAGGGGGGGCTGGGAGCGGGGACCTGCTCGGCAGCAGAAGAAAGGAGCTCCAAGAGCCAATTTCCATCCGACTGCAGCGCATTTGATGTCTTGTGAAGTCGAGTTCACACAGGCCGTCTCGCCTCTGCCTTGCACAGGGAAAGGGACGGATGCTCCCCATGCGCACACACAGCCCCAGCTCCAGCCGAGCAGGTGAGCATCCCGCAGCACCCTGGGATCCAGCCTGGGATGAGCCATCCCCATTTGCACCCCTCTAGCCAGAAAGCAGCTGGAAAGAAAAGGGCTTGGGTTTGGTCTCGCCCTTGCGTCAGCTCTGAATGAGGCCAAAGCACTTTGCTTTCCCCCCGGCACAGAAAATGTCTGTGTTCCCACCCTCAACACCTGCTTGGGGTAAGAGTCAAATTCAGTGCTGAGATGGAGCCGTGGGGACCATGGGATGGGGCACAGGCGGGCTGCAGCATCCTCCACCACAACCTGCAGGCAGGAGCCCAGCCCCATGCAGCTTGTGGCTGATCTGCTGCCAGGCTCTTCAGCTAAAAACAACTCAGGGAGCAGGCGGATTGCAAGGGAAAAGGCCGGGAGCGAAGGCAGGGAACAACACCGGGTAATTGCCTGCAAACTTAGGTTGGCTTGCAAGTTGGAGCCGCAGCGCCAGGCTTTGAACCAGGCTGTTTCATGTGCCTGGTGCTCCTGCAGCTCTCCTTGCCTCCCATCAGACACCGGAGAGTGCATGAGGATGGAGGGAGCGTTTGAAATTCACACTTCAAAGTTGATATCTGAGTGGCCTGGCCTGTATTTGCTGCAGGACCGGAGGCAAGTCAGGGAGCGGGAGGGTGAGCTGGAGACACGGCTGGCACTCCCACAGCCTTTAAAGCTGGGATCAATCGCCTGCTTGGGGATGCTCTGCCGCAGCGGGAGCCAAACTCACCCCTTCCTTGCTACGGCTCCCGTGCTGCAGCTTGTATGCAGGGGTAACGCTGCCCGATGCCGGAGCACCCTCGGACCAAGGGCTCCCAGCACACCGCCTGGGAGCATCTCCCACCGTGCCTGTACACACCGCGGCACATGTGCTGCAGCCCCTCGCCCACCACATCCCATCTGCTCACCCACCGCACACGTGCACGCCCTCCTCGTCGCTCCTTAATTCTCGCTTCCAAACCTTCGCCCCGGCAGTGTAATTTTTCACTCACCCTTGCACCGGGCGTGCCTGGAAGACCAGTGCCCTGGGGAGCAGCAGGGAGGGACACGGTCCCTCCAGGAGTCCAGCCCATCTTTTTGGGACCGGTGGAAAGACCAGTGCAATGCTCCTCTCCCAGAAATGCTTCCCTGGGCACGCAACCCGCAGTGTGCTCTGGGGAGGTTAGGCAGGGAGGAAGACAGGAACTGGGAGCTGGGAGCAACTCTGCTTGCTGCAGCGTGCAGTTAAAATCAGTACCCAAATCCTTGGAGGCCAGACAGAAAGGGACAGTGACAGTGCCAATGATGAGGAACAGCATAAGGCATCCACCTCCCCCAGCAGCGCTCACAAGCACCCCCCACCTCCACCTCCCTCCCCCCAGGAGACCCAGCAGGGGAGCCATGGAGGTGGGCAGCTCATGGGAATCCTCCCAGCCCAGTAGCTGCCACTGGGAGCCACAAATCAGGCACGAGGTGGGGAGTAGCACTGCCTATGTGGGCGCTGGCCGTGGCCCAGGCTGCGGCAAGTGATGGGCAGAGGATGCTCTGTCCCCCAGGCACTCCTGCATCTTCAAAAATAACAGCACGTCCTGCATCCCTGGAGTCCAGGACACATTTTTGGGAAAGCAATACCTGATGCTGGGTGCACAGCAGGTCTGGGCAGCCCCTTCCTGGTGCTGCCAGAGCACGGCAGGGGGCTCTGTGCAAGGGAGGTGGGTGCATCATCCTGGCCATGCTCCCCTCAGACCACACTCCCCCTGGGGTGGGTGCAGCGCCCTGGTGGCCCCGTCACCCAACCCAGGGACACAGATGTGTAACCCCAGATCGGGCCAGGCTCTGCACGCTAATGCCCTGGCTCTCCTGCTAATGCTCTCCCCGCAAAACACAGCGGGGCTGAGGGTCTAAGTACACCAAAGCCGGGCTTTGAACAGGCTTAAAGAGGCATCCCGGACTTAATCGGAGAGCCCACGCCACCGATGATACGATCCCTCTGAGCCATCTGCACCCTCCCTCCCACATGGCATCCCAGAGCCTTGCAAAGCACAGCCGAAGCCCAGACCTGCCAGGGCTGGTGGATCTGGGGGCTCTCCAGGACAGGCTCTCACCTCCGTAGCTCAGGGGAGGGATGCGCCAAGTTCAGCTCCCAGGACAGCCCTAGGCCAGGGAACAGACCTCCTTCCAGGGATGCCACCTGCTTTCCTCAGCAACCTCACCACGCTTTTTCAAGGAACATATTAGGGACAGGGACAGCACGCATCAGTGGCCATAAAGCCAAGGACAGAGGACCGCTCTCCTTTCTCCAGCCCCCAGAGACCTCCCGAGCCCTCCGGCCCTGCCAGCTGAAAGGCTCTCCCAGGCTAAACCCCCATCTGTTCGCTGGAGCCATGGTGTCTGTGGGGCCGGGTGGTACCTGCCCCTTCCCCATCAAGGCACCGCAGGGTGGTCAGCCGACCCGCGGAGCTGGGACATCCCCGCTCACCCCGGCGACCCGCAGGCAGCTGCCTGAGCGAGCATCCCCCAGCTCGCGGGAGGGCAGCAGGCAGCGCGGGGCTGGGGAGGTCGGGCAGCTGCCCACCTCCCCCAGGGAAGGCAGCGGGCAGCCAGGAGGGGACAGGCGCCAGCCAGACCCACGCCGAGAGAGGAGCCACCATGCACAAAGGCAGCCCGGTGCCGGCCACACGCTGCTAAGGGCTGGCACGGTCAGCTGGTGGTCGGCGCCAGGCAGGAATGGGGTCCCACCGCCCATTTTGCCCCCGGAGAAGAGGGTCTGCAGCAGAGCCCGCCCCGCCAGGCTGCAAACAGCCTTTCCCCCTCATTATTTTTTCACCGCAAGAACTATCTTATACCTTATCAATAATTCACAGGTACAAACGATAACGTTCGCTGTCATGGTCCGGGAGCCACATGTTCCCGACGAGGGGGAAGGGGCTGGTTGGGATTGCTATTGTTAATGCCTGCGGAGTTGGGGGGCGAGGGAGGGGGAGAAGGCGGGGAGGATAAATATTTAACACTGTGTCTCCGAGCAAATGTCCATGACCGAGGGCTGAACATGGGTTTTACACAGAGCTGCTCCTGCCCTTGAGAGGGTTATTAGCATGTTAAAAGCCATCAGAGCGGGGCTGATGGAAGGGCTCTGCTGGAGGGACCCCCCCAGAGCTCTGCCTGGGGGCCAGCAGGGACGCGAGGGGGCTTTTTGCTGCTGCGGGAACATGGCAATCTCCATCCTGCCCAAATTTCCCTTTTCCCAAGCACAAAGGCTGTGCTCACAGCCACCCATCAAGGAGCATCCCTGGCTCTGCCTGCTGCCGCATTGGGGAGCTCAGTGGATGGGGCACCTGGGGGTACCCCAGGGCTGGTGGGTGGCCAGGGCAGTTCATTGTGCAGGGAATTACAAAGGGGACACAAAGAGCCACACACCGCATTTTGTGTGAGCTTCCTCTCCCGGGCCGCCCGGGCCTTTCTTTTGCCGTGTTGAGGGTGAGTTTTCTGTGTAAATCCCTGGGGCGCTGGGGGCAGACTAGGTGTCTTTGTGAAAGAGGCTGGAAAAACAACCAAAAAAAGGAAAAAGGAAAAAAAAAAAAAGAAAGAAAAGAAGCAAAAGCACAAAACCCAGGCCGGGTTTGCAGGCTGCAAGGACAGGAGCACAAAGATTCCCAGAGCATGTAAAGACATTCCTACAACCGGGGGATCAGGGGTCGGCAGGCTGCGAGGGTGTACGGGCTTTTGCACGCACTGCCCTGCTCACAGGGGGCACTGATGGCTCCCCACAGCATCCCACCACTCTGTGGACATTGTCCCCAAACATCTTTCCCAAAGCCACATCCCCAGCTACGGCCAGCTTTTGCCTTCTCACTGTCCCAGGCACAATTTCACGGGACTAACAGCCAGGAAAACCCTGCAGTGGGAGAATCTGGGAGCGCTGTTTTGGCATTGCTGGCACGGTCAGTGCTGGCATCTCTCTCCAAAGGGATGGGAACAGGAGAGGACCAGATCCTGCCTGGCTCTACGGAGAAGGAGGCACTGGAGGAAAAGCAGTTGCGATGGGCACAGAAGCAGAGTAGGGGAGAGACGGCATCTTCAACCGCCGCCACTATTTGCCCTCTGAACTCCAAACCACAGCCCTTGCAAAGCTCAGTCAGCACGTAACCAGGCAAGGTACTCTGTAGCTCATAAAATTAAAGCAAAACCGTCCTTCCCTTTTACCGCGCTAGTAAAATACAACTCCACCTAAGATGCTCAGACAGGATTGCAGCGCAGGGGTCGGGAAGGCCACGGCTGAGCATCCCCGCGGGAGAGCGTGGGAAGACCGGCGCCAGCAGATCTCCCCCAGCCCGGCTGAGAGCAGCGGGGGCAGCCTGGCAGCCCCCCTCAGAAGCCTCCTGGCTACGGCAGCCCTGTCCCCGCCAGCAGATGTGCCTGCTCAAACGTCGCCTTGCACCGTCCTGGATGGAAAAGAGCCTCAGTAGCCAGCTTTGCTAAGCAGGGATGCTCGGAGGCTTTGCAAGCAATTACAGTCCTGGCCTGGGATGGAGGTGCTGGACTGACATCCCCAGTGCCCAGAGAGGGACAGCGGATGGGGTGCCATCCATCACCCAGAAGGGGACACTTTATCACTGGGACACCTCTGCGCACAGCTGAGACACATAGCCCTCCCTGGGATTCCTGCTCCAACCCTGTCCCTTCCCATTTTCACAATCAGGGAAAGAAGTACAGTCTCCTTTGCAACTTTAAAGGACATCCAATCCACCTCTTCCCAGCTGAGTGTTCAATGGTTAACTGCTCTCCGCGGTGAAAAAGCCAAATTTTTTTCTAGTCTGAATTTATATAGTTTCAGCCTCCAGCTATTGAAAGATTTTATGCTTTTTCTCTTTTTCTTTTCTTTTTCTTTTTTACAGAATTAATGAGGTGCCTACAATCAGGCTTCTCCCCATGCAGGTACGCAGAGATGAGGATCAAATCCCCTCCTAGCCTCCTCTTGCATACACTAAATAGGCTGAGCTTTTTAATTCTTTTCACTAGAAGGCACGTTTTCCAGACCTCCAATTATCCCACACTTCCTCTCCGAGCACTTTCTAATTTCCTAACATCTCCCTAAACGGCGGGCCCCAAAGCAGAAACGATGCTCAGTGGAGGCCTCCCTGCTGCCCCTTGAAATGGCAAAACCCCCCAGCCCCTGGTACCCAGAGCTTCTGTGCTCATCCATCACCCCCAGAGCCGCAGCGCTGGAAGCCCGCATCCCAGAGCAGGCTGCCGTGACGGCTGCTAAGTCTTTTTCAGTGTAACCACGTCCCCAGACGCTGTTCCCCGTCTTGTAGCTGTGACCTACATTTTTTTTTTCCCCAGCTTCGTGACCTTGCATGAGGATGTTTTCCAGCGCAGGTGTTTCAGGCGGAGCCGCACGCTCCCAGCCCCTCTGTGGGACTAGAATCCAACCAGACCGGCATCCCACCGGCATCCCCAGCCGTGCTCCTTCCAGTTTGCGTTTCCTTTCAAACTGAGCTCCCTGGTGTTGCAGGTGGGTTCTTCCCCAGCCGCCATCACCTATAGGGCCCAGCTCACTGCACCCCCTTGGCTGGTGCAGGGCAGGAGGAGGTGGCAACAAGAGGCCAGGAGAGTTGGGAGGAGGATGGTAAAAGCCACTAGTGCCACTGAAGGTCTCAAGGCCACCGCGGCTCGGCGGAGATGGCGAACATCAGTTCATCATCATCAGAGCCCTGCTGCACTCTGCCAGAAAGGCGACCACTGCAATTCCCCCGGGAAGCCTACCAGTGAGGCACACTGTCAGAATGCTGCACTGATTTTTGCAGAATATTAATGTTTTCATGGCAGTATCCTCCAGGCAAGAGTAAAATGACTTGCAGAAGTCTCAGTATATCATGTCAGCGCAGTCGCTACTTATCAACCCAATTTGTCAGCTCATCAAAAAAAATGATATCAGGTTTGTTTGACGAGAGCAATTTTCCATGTGGATTGGCATTAATTATCCTCTAATTCCTCCCTGATTGCCGCCCGTATCGTTATTGTAGCAAGGATCGGTGTCAAGCTGGAGGCAGAGCAGCCGGCTGTTACCCGGGCAGAGGCGTCACAGGGATGCTCCATCATCGCTCGCTGCACCTCGGCCCAACCAGTGCCGCGGGGGTTAACGACCTCGCTGTCACTTTGAGGTGGCAAAGTGACTGATGCATGGAAACTGTCACATCCCTCCCTGCACAGCCCAGGTCCTGGCCAGGGGCAGTTGCTAAGAAACAGGACTGGGATGGAGGGAGTGAATAAGGATGGGGGAGAGGGAGGATACGCAGTGCTGGACCCCCTGGGGTCAGATCCTGCCCTGAGGAGCAGCATCAGACCACGGCAGGGACCTCGCGCTACCTGAGCAAAGAGCCGGGTTTGTGCAACCTGCCCTGCAAGGATGGGGACCTGCCTGCCCCGAGAGTCCCTTTCCTGGAGCAAGAGGCAGCCCTGGCCATGGGCACGGGCTGGGGTGGCCCCTGGAGAAGCCAGTATTTGCTTTCTCTCCATTAACCCTTGGGCTGAGGAATGCGGGGTCAGCACCCGCACAGCTCCCCAGGGAGGCAGTTGTGTGCAGAGGGACACGGGGACATCCCCTTTTGGCCATGCTGTTTATTTTCTCAATATTTGTGGAAGGAAATGAGAGTTGGGGGGGGGGGACGTGGGGCCAAGGATGGGCTAGGAGGGCTGGCAGATGGACCATCAGCTGAGAGTCAGCGGGTGAGGGAGGCTGGCCAGCACTTCCCAACCGCCTCATGTACCCCCCTGTCCGGACCCTCCTCAGCCCCCACCTTCTGCTGCAGCACTTCTGGATTGGGAGCGCTGCCATGGGTCTCCTCTCCTGTGCCTTGCCCTGGCTCAGCTATCTGCTTGGATGCAGCCAGACACGCTGGAGCAAATGGCTACCTTCACAAAAAGCCATTGTAGGGTAAGTAGGGTCATTCCTGCCAGGAACAGAGCTTTTCCAGCAAAAGGTACCACTTGACGCTCGCTCCCATTAAACCTGACAGGCTCTTTTTCAGCTTGCTCCCCTAAGAAGCTTAAATCCCCCGCAAAACAACGAGCCATCCTACAGCACAGGTGATGTTCCCAGCAGCCAGCCGGCTCACAGCTTATGTCCTGCTCCTGCTCTCAGCCATTAATAAAACTCCAAAGCAACGACTCCAAAGCAATGACCCTGCCAGTGACGCCGCTCCCCAGCAACCCTTCGCTCCTCCATCCTTCATCTTGCTTGGGACTGATGTGCTTCCAGTCTAGGCACTGCCACTGCTCAGGCTGCGAACAGACAGCCCTGGCACCGTGTAACAGGTCTAGAGGAGAAATCTGGCCACTGGTGGGAGGCACAGCCCTTGGAGAGCTGGGGAGGGCTGTCACCATGTCTCTAATCCCTACAGGTCTGGGAAATGCAGTTGGCAGGGCTGTGCAGGCAATTTAGCTCCTGTCTCTGCGACTCAGCTTTCCATCTGTAAATAAGAAAAAAATATGCTGATGTCTGCAGCGGTGAGGACGTGGGACAGAGCAAGCCCCCCAAGGAACCCTACAGCCCAGGGGGAAGGCGTCAAAGACTAAATATTATCATTCCTCACATCGCAACCAAGACTGCTGAGCAGAAACTGCCTCTCCAGCAGTGCTGCCACGGCAGGCTGTGGTTGCAATGTCAGCTAACGATGGAGTTGAGGCACCTCCAAAAGCCAGACTGGCACACAGCGGTTGTACCCAGACCCATGTGTGTCCCCAGAGCCCATGGTGCTTGGAGCGGGGAGAGCAGAGCCTGCTGCATTCCATGCTCCGGGCCAGCCAGGGAAGTGCATCCTGCGATGCATCTGCCTGCTTGCCCCGGGCACGGCGCAGAGGCAGCCAGCACCCCGGGAGCATCAGGGCACCCCGGTCCCATGGGCACACGCTCGGAGCAGCTGCCCTGCCGTGGAAGAGCCAGGCAGCTGCCCGCCGCAGCATCCCAGCTCCCAGCCCTGAGCTCCTTGTCAGCGGCCCTCGGCTGGGGTTGGAGTTGCAGGGGTGTTTCGCAGTCCGGGATGCCCATCTGGAACCCATTAGGCACCTTTAATCCCCCTCATCCATTCTGGTGCTGTCTGAGCTCCCCCCCACCAACACACACAAACGCTGCCATTCAAGCAGTTAATTTAAACAAATTCTGCCCAGCCGCCACGTCGAGAAGCAATGAAAAAGCCAAACGAAGCAGCTCAAAGCCAAGGGGGCGGTTAAAAAAAAAAAAAGCACAAAACAAAACAAAAAAAGAAAAAGAAATAAAGAAAGAAAAGAAAAGAAAGAAAACCACTCGGCACGGTGGGGCTGATACCCAGAAAGACCAGCTGCATCCTCCCATCCCAGCCAGCCCCAGTCCTCCCCTCTCGCAGGCAATCAGATACCATGCGGGCTGTGTAATTGGATGGCAAAGGATAGAGAGAGACATCTTAAAGCTTGGGTCTAATCTCATTAACACCCGGCTGCGGGGATGCTGTGAAATCGTAGGATGCAGGAATGAGCAACACGCTGTGCTCGTGGGGAAGAGAACAAGCGAGCCGGAGTGGGACGGCAACACCGGGAGGTGGAAATGCCTCCGGTCAGAGAGCAAGAGCTGGAAACACCGCCGAGTCCTGGGAATGCAGCCAGCCTCCCTGCTTGCTCCTTGCTTGCACACTCCTGTTTACCCCACAAGCTCAGATCCCATCCTTACCCCCCTCCGGATACACTGCCCCGACTTCATCCCTATGATCAGTAGTTAATAGCAGCGGTGGGAATTCCCTGGTTGTGTGATGGAAAGGCGCTGCATCGGAGCATCCCTGGGGGGAAACCCCAATGCCGGGTACCTGCACCCTGGCTTTACACCCTGTGCTACGCACGCTCTGGCGTGGCAGGCAGTGATTTTGCATTTCCACCATGCTTGCCGCGGACGGGGCACGTACCCAGCAAAACGCACGGCCGCGCGTTTTGCTGGGTACGTGCCCCGTCCACGGCAAGCGGGATTGCCAGCCCCTGGGGGCAAACATCCCAAAAAAGTCTCGGGATGGGGTTGACTCCCAACCCGCATCCCCAGGCCCCCGTTGCCCAGGCGACCCACAAGCCTGCGTCGCATAGCAACGGGCCAACAGCGGCCCCTGGGAAAAAGCATCCCAGCCCAGGGGTAAGGGAAGGGGGGGATGAAGCGCCCACCCACCTGTGGGGCTCAGAGCCCGGACAAAAGCCCCTTTGAGCGCCTTACCAGGGATGGGAAGGCGGGGGGGGGGGATGCAGGGCCAGGACTCCTGGGTCCCCTTCCCAGTTCTGCCATGGGAGGAGTCTGGGGATGGAGGCTTTCCCAGCTCCAGGGTGAGAGGCACTTTTTGGGAGCTTTTCCTGTGCTTCCCACATTTAATCCTCTGTGCAACAGGGCTAACACCCCTCACTCCTCCTCTGTAGCATCCCAAAATTGCCATTTCCCAAACACTCAAGCTCTTTCCAGCTGCACCTCCAAGAGAAATCCCTCTCCTCCAGCCCCAGGGTCTGGAAGAAGTCTGAGCAACTTTATTTCTCTCCAAGCAGCTCTGCCCCAAACGCCATCCCCCATCGGATGGACAGGGGGGACCAGACGGGGAGAAGCCGGGGCGGGGGGGTGAGGAAACCATTTTAAACCATCCCTGCTGTTTCCTGCCTCCTGGTTTACAGAAAACAAGACAGCAAGACGTCTTCGGTTACCAACTGCTCCCTTGGGAGCAGTAAAAATTAATCCAGCTTTTCCTGTCCTGAAGGGAAATACAGACGCAAATGGGGACCAAAGCCTCCGAGGGCAGAGGGGGGTGCAAGAACCATGTAGGGGCCAGGGGAGGCAGCCGGTAAGACCCCCTAATCCGTACGCTGCTTAGCTCTGGCAGGGCAGTGTGGGTCCCGACCACAGACGTCTGCGTCTCGCTGGTTAAGTGAGGATAAGCCTGGGATGATAATTAATTTAACACAGATGAGAATCTGGGAAACAAATCCCCACCTCCCCAAACCCACCCCCAACATGCAGCCAGCCAGGTTTCTTTGCGCAGGCAGCTGCCCCGCGCTCGTGCCTGAATGCCGGTCGGCACACACGGGAAAGCGGGGTCTTCAAACCAGGATACCCCCAGCCCATCCCTGGGGGTGGGGGACAGCTTCCCCTTGGCAATGCCTACAAGCCCTGCTGCACCGGCAACCACCCCCGGCGTGAGAAGAGGCATCTTCCCCACTCACACACGTTTGGTTTTTAGGGTGTTTCAGCAGCGGGTAAAGCATTCCGGTGCCGCGGGCAGCCGGCTTGGGCAAGAAGCCAGTGCCAGTGCCCAGGGAGCCAAGCAGCTGGCACTGGGGCTGCAGGCTGCGTGGTCCAGCACAGATGCTGGTGGCACCACAGGTCCCTCAGGAGCAGCAGAGCAGGGATGCAGCACAGGCACCCTTGCAGGCAGCTGTCAGCTTGTTTTTGGGACAGTCCCAGCAGGACAGACAAGGAGGCTTAGCACCCACCCACCCACGGGAGAATCAACCTTATTTTTAAGCACCTCCATAGCTTTTTGGGACCTGACTCGCAGGTTAATTACCTGGTCCTGCACATTAACGTGTCTGTGGGATACATGCGCAGGGGTACCAAGCTAGAATTTACCCTAAAATCACTGCATAAAGCTTTTTTCTTCCACCTTCTGGAAGTCAAATTACCAAAGGCTGATTCTGTTCCCGATTCTTTAAAATTACTTTGCCCCCTTCTACTATCTGAGCTGTGAAAACAGGAGGAAGGAAATGCCTTTATTCAGCTCAAAAACCTATGGACAAAGGGATCAGCTTCCCCAAGTGCTCTTTTAACTCTTTCAGGGGACCAAAAGTGGCCGAGGGGTGAATGTGGCACAATGCAGGCGATGAGCTGCAACATGGGGAGGGAATAAATAATTCCGCTGTGTTTTAATAGCTGTGTAATTAGCAGCATTGCCCAGCATTAGGAAGACTTGATTTTCCATCATTTTCTCCCTGCAGGTTGCAAATTTCCATTTGCCAGTGGGGCACGGATGGCTGGGGAGGTGGGCAGAGATGCTCCACACCGTGCTATGTAGAGGGGGGCAGTTTGTGGAATGGGGCAGGGGGCTGGAAGCTGCACCTCGCTCCAGACCCAGACCTCTTTGCTTCAGTAACGTTAACCAAGCCAAATCCAACCCCTGCTCCCAAAGCAAGACTGAGGGTGCACCCAGCAGAGTCGGCAGCTCGAGGAAGGAGCCCCGGGAGTGGGGCTCGACCCTGCGCATTGCCAGGGAAACCTTGGAAGCGACTCAACACCCAGAAAGCCGGAGCCGGCCACGGGTCAGGAGCACAACGGGGTGTGTGGAGGGAGGGGGCAGATTATCTCCAGGCAGCCGGCTGGCAATGCCTGCTCCTGGCAGCCCCGGCTCGGCTGGCGGGATAATGGTGCAGGAGAGAGCGGGGGGCCGGGGCACCCCTGAGCAGAGTCTGCACTGTCGCTTTGGCGGAAGGGGGCTCAGGCTGGTGGGAAGCGAAGCGGGAGGCTGCTCGGCAGCAGGTCGGGACACGGCAGTGACTCTCATCCTGGCACTCCGCAGACTGTGAATCGGATCCCACTATGGAGATGCTTAAATATAAAAAGGTCTTAAACACTTGTTTAAGTCCATGCGGCTGTACTCAGGATCCCTCCAGGGAGGGAGGGATCAGAAACCATATGGAACCTTTTTGGGGGCCCCCAAAAAGAGCTGAGGTCTGTGGCACGTTAAGGATGGAGGAAGAAGGGGGAGAGCAAGCAGGCAGCCAGCAGCTCCCCACACAAGGGTACCGCTTCCCCAGCGGGGACACCCAGAGATGTCCTTACCGCACCCATAAGGACGCTGTCCCCACATGGACAGCAGCAGGAGGGCATGCCCGCCAGGCACGGACCATGAACCCACCTTGGCTTGGCCCCACTGCAGCCCCTCGAACCCCCCCCCCGGGTTGGGGGTGCCAGCCCCAGCCCCTCGCCGCCTGCCAGCCCGCTGGGGAGGGGGCTGGCTGCCCGCCCGCCTGGCAGCATCTTTTTCTAGGTAACCTCCCCACCTATTAGTGGCACATTTGTTTCCCCGCGTTTCCTTAGAGCTGTCACGAGCCACACTGACTCTTTGTTCCCGGGGGCTGCGGCGAGGCCTCTCTTCCCCCTCCCCGTCCCCCGGCTGGTGTGGGGGGGTGGTCTCGCAGCACAGACCCCGCGGTCCCTCCCCAGCTCTCGGGGTAAACAAGCTCCCCCTCCTGATTGATATTCGGGGGGACACATCCCATCCTGGCCCCCCCCAGCCCTGCTCTGTCCCCGACAGAAGGGGCTTTGTCAGGGAGCGTAAGGGGGTATGGCACCCAGAGTCAAGGGGACAACAGCCAAAACATGGGCACGGTGACAACGGGGACACTTGGCCCTCGCCCGACAAGGGGAGGGTGATGCTGCCGGAAGGGGGGAGATGAGACAGAAATGGGGGATGCTGGGGAAGGGGAGGTTTGCTCCAGGGGGAGCTGCTCTCTGTTCCCGATCTTGGCACCTTGCTCTTGGATCATGGACCTGTGCACAGAGACACCAGAAAGCAGCACTCACGTCTCCGTGCGAAGAGCAGAGTGGCGAAGGAGCACGCGCCCGGGGAGCCAAAGCAACCGTGCTCCAGCCCGGAAGATGAAAACACAGCGCCATGCCCGCAGGCCCCTTCCCACGCAGCGGCTGCAGGCTCCCGGGCACACGCTGAGTGCGCCGGCTGCGCAGCGAGCACAAAACCTCGCTGGAGGTAGCAAACCTCAGCCAAAGCCCCAACAGGAGTGGCCGTGGGAGGACGGGGCGGGTGTCTGGCACAGGAGAGCCAGCGCGCAGCCAGAGCCAGCCCACCACCGCGGCAGGATTTCCAGGGAGCCAACAGGCAGGCAGGCACCAAAAATCCCCCACCAGATCGAAGCCAGGGCTGAGGCAGGTGAGTTTTCCCAGCTGGGAGGGGAGCAGAGCTGCACCCACACCTCCTGTCCGGGGCACAACGACCTGCCACGGGGGGCACGGGACCTCTCCACGGCCACCAAGCACGCGTTTTTGTCCCAATATTTCTCCATCTCTCCTTTTCCTATCCGGGGGTTTTCCCAGTGCAGTGCCAAGAGGAACGGTCACTGGTACAGTCTCGCAAGCAACACCTCCCACACGCAGCCAGCCCCATCCGAGCAGGGCCTGTTTTGTTATTCCTTTCTCCGACAGCTCCTTTTTCACTTGTCACCCTGTTTTGCTACTACTCAGCTCACAGCTTCCTCCCGCGTGGTTGTGGTTCTCTCCCTCTTGAAAGATGTCATTTGCATTTTCTCAAGTTATTTAGCACCGCTCCATTTTTCTCTGCCTGCTTTTCCAAAGGCAATTAATTAGGGCTGGGTTTGGCCAGATGCAGGGATGGTGCAAGGAACCTGCCCCAGAGCTGACTGGAGCGTAACCTCTCCTGCCCAGGCAGCACACCCCGCTGTGGTGTTCCCGGCCACTCAGCTCAAAATTCCCTCATCACCCAGATCTTTAAATACTCCTGGTCCAGAGGGAGTCTGGACTCTGTCTCAGCTCCCCAACAGAAGTAAGTGGAAAGCATCGCTATTCCTCTGCAGGCTCTGGCCGCAGGAGGAGAGTCTCACAGGAGCGTGACAATCCCCCCAGCTCCTACAGCACTTCACATGTCCCGGCTCAGAAAGCCACCGGTCTTGATTGAGATGTTAATGCTGTTTCCAGGGAGCCCCTGCCCCTACAGACGGGAGAGCAGCACCGCTGGCCCTTCCCCCTGGGCTTGGCTGCCAGCTCCGATGTGGCACTGTCTCCTCCACCATTTTTGCTGCCACGGGTCCACCAGGAACCGATCAGACACAGCCCATGTCCTATATCTTCCTCATTCTGGAGACAAGACCTATATCCCTCACTCTCTGCTCATCCTCTCTCAGCTCCCACTCTGCCAAGCATGGAGCAGCTGCTGCAGTTTTTGGCAAGGGAAACCTCTGGGCAGCTGCTACTGAGGGGGATACGTCCAGCCGGGAACGCTGCTCCCCTGTGTGAACATCTCCCCAGAGCTCCCTGCAGCCGAGCACCCACCGCTCCTCTCTTCCTTCGCACCATCTCGGCTTTCCCTTGGAGAAAACCATTTATTTATAGCCATCCCGGCTGCCTTTAGCACATTTCGACAGCCCACGTCTTTGCCTCCCTGACGATGCGCCCGCAGCGTTTCTGTTCTCACCCTGCTGCTACGGCCATCCCAGCCTCCTCTCTCCTCACATCCTCCACCCAGCACCCTCAAAGGGGCTTAAAAACAGCTTCAGGAGGAGCTTTTAAGGGAAGGTAGGGAGAGAGGGGAGACAGGGCTACAAAGCTCCTCTCCCATCCTTCCCTAATCCCTCCCAAGGGAGCAGAGAGAAACTCAAGGACTTGAGTCCCCCCTCCCATGGGAAAAAGAACTCCTGCCAGCTCAGGAGAGATGCTGAAGCGAGGTCTGACAGTGTCCCCTGGCTCCTGGTGTGCCGCAGGGCTGCACTGGGACACTGGTGCTGAGCCAAGATGTGCACGGCTGCGGGTCACCGGGGTCCAACGCTGGGCAGTGCAATAGCAGAGGTCACCTTCTTGCCTGGGTAGTCCTCGATGGAAAGAAAGATCCATTTTTTATCAGCTCTCCACCTCACAGGAGACACGCTCTTCCCCAGCAAGCTGCTGGGGGACCCTAGCCCCCCCGCCTCCTCCCCAAGCCCACAACGCTTTGTTCTTCCGTCCAGTGCTGACAGTTTAATTAAACCCAGTTTGAGATGGAGTCGCTGGGGTCAGGCGCTCTCCAGTGAAACCTCAGATCAGCACCATTTCCAGCCACCGGGAACTGCTTAATGAGTTATCTGCTCGTTGCGGCGGATATAAATAAGGGAGGCCATGCGGAGAGTCCTCCTGCCTCCCGACCCTGCTGCCGAGGTGCAGCCCCCCTCCACCCCACCATCTCAGACTGAGACGGGCTGCAGGCAGGCGTCAGCTCAATATTCCCAAATACCGACAGGAAAACATTCCTCTCCAGGCGTCTCACCTCCCCCATGCCCTCATTTGAGGTTTGCTTTCTGATGGCCCTTTCCTGCCATTCCCCAGTTTATTTAAGCCCCGACGGATCAGGTTTAACTCCAACCCTTTCCATTATCCCAATGCACAAATGCTCTTTATAGCCCAGCTCCAAGTAACTAATTGCAGCTCAAGCCAGGCTGGGAGACCACAAAGCACCACCGACGCAGATTAGGCTTTGACGCTCAGACCCAGGAGGCGGACAAACAGCTCGCCATCCCAACCTGAGCCCAAGGGCCTCCTCTCTGTGCTTGTGAGACATTTCCATGAGGGTCAAGGTACAGCGGAAAACTGCTCTATGGGTATCCAACCCCCCCATATATTCAACATACTTGCCTTAACCTGCTGCCGTGTTACTGATGTCTTGCTGAAGATCTAAGGCTGGAAGAGGCTGGACCATCCAGGCCAGCACCCAGGTACCCATCTAAGCAAATCCCACTGGTCCTTGCATCCACCCCTAGCTTTCTGCCTCAGCTGCCACCCACCTGCCAGAGCTGGCAGCCTCATTTCCCAGATAAACAGATCCTCAGCCCGACTCATTCAGCCAGTTTTTGCTAATTCAAGATCTCCAAGTATCACGGTGTGAGGACATAAGGACCCAGCAGGTACCCCATGAGCTCAAGGAGCACACAGTGGGTGGCCGCAGCACGCAGGGCATGGGGAAGGAAGCCTGCACAGGCACCGCTTGCTAGAAATGGTCTGGAGACTGGGATTTGCAAGGGCATGGTGCTGCTAAGAGCCCTCTCTTCCCATCCCACCCCAAACCAGCACTGGTTCCAGCCTGCCTCTGGGGCAGGGAGGGGGCACCCAGCCCTGGGGCCACCCCAGATCCATTTCAGCAGTTAAACAAGTGCAAAGCCTGGCTTAGAGGATCTGATTTCAGTTCAAGGTGAGCTGATTTCAATTTAGCTTCAACCTTCTCCCCACTAACTCATATTCCTGTAGCCTGATCTGGGTTTGTGGCAATTCAAGAGCATCCTTATGACCTCCCACACTGGCCAGACTAGCACTGGTTCAGATCCCACCTTCTGCTCTGCTAAGCCAACATAACCACGTGTCGAGACAAGCTCTGCCCTGGCCACCCCCCACCCTGCTGTCCCCCCCAAACTGTCCTTGGACACCTCAGCAACAGGAATCCACGAAGAGAGGGAGCAGGAAGTTCTCCGGCACTTAGGGCTGCCCAAACGCAGCACCTGAGGGTCTTCCAGAGCAGCAGCTCCAGATGTGCTCCCCAGGCAGCCCCCAGCACTATCCCCAGTCCCACAGCTTGTCGTGGGGACCCTCTGCTCCCCAAGACATTATGCTGCCTATTGCTGAGGGGCTGCAAAATCCAAGCCCGCTCACACAGCCCCAGATTGCACAAGTTAAGCTCCAGGTGCTGGTGTCCAGGGAGAGTTTATCACAGCAGAGATGGCCAGAAGACAGCCTCAAGGCAGGGCGGGAGGGAACAGGCTCAAAACTACCACCACATCACAGGAGCAACAGGCAGAGGCTGAAATGCACCTGTACATGAGGTGGCTGCAAGGAGCATCTCACACACCCCTCCTTGCCCACAGCGGTATGTACAGCCCTGTGCACGCCATACGAGGGTACGTACAGCCCCGTGCACACCACGTGAGGGTATGTACAGCCCCGTGCATGCTGTGGCACAGCACCACGCGAGCCTGGGGACCATGGCAGGGCACACCGCACAGCCTGCCCCGGAGGCTGCCCGTCTGCATCTCCCCAGTTAATTGTTGGGGCTTTCTTTTTGAAAGAGCCTGGTATTAAAACCTAGAGAAGATTAAAAGGGAAACATTAATGTTTGTAAAATAATTCTCTTGACCATGTTTTTGTTATGCAATGGGCGGCTGGAGGAGGATGGGCCCTTGCTGGCGCCACGATACGGCACAGCTGAGCTCAACAAATGCCATTTGATAATTAATTGAACGCCTGTGCTATCAGCTGCCATTACCTAGGCCCATCTTTGGCGCCAGTCCACCATTTCACACATCCCACGCTGGCAACCCACACAGCGTTTTAACCCTTCATTACACCGCCTCCGGCTGGACTCCAGGACTGACTCCCTGGCACTGTCGGAAGAAACTGGCATCGCTGCCAAGCAAAACGGCTCAGCCGCAGCCTGCCTGAGTGGGCAGGGCTGCCTGGCCCTGACATGGCCCTGCCAGTCCTGGCAACATCTCAGCCCATTCAGTTATTTCATCCACCCCTACCCTGCCCCAGCAGGAACATGGCATCCTCATTTCACAGCTGAGAAACGGAGATACGAGATGCAATAAGCAGAGACCTCGTGTCCCAGCCACAGCTGCCCTGCTTCTACCCACTGCAAATCAGCCACAGGGGGTACACATCTCCAAGCGATGGATGGAGAGCACCCAGCCCCAGTTTGGTGCGCCCCCTCTCCTCCTCGCAGCCCCGGTGTAAGTGGTGCCTGACATAGCTGAGAGCTCGTAAATGCTTTGTTAAGAGGATTTCCCGCAGTTTGAACAATGCTGGCACTGCCAACAGCACCGTTGCCCAAGCAAAGCAGCCCCAGGCAAGAGAAAGCCAATATGGAAGAGAGAATATTTATCAAAACCCCGGCAGCTCTGCCCAGGCAGCCTGCTGCTGCACGGGGGAAGGACCAGCAGAGGGGCTGCAGACACAGGGCTCAAAGGACGGGAGACAGTCCCTGGGGGTGTTCCTGTGGGTGCAGAGGGACAGGCAGGGATGGGGGCAGGCAGGGCTGTGTGGGGAAGGGACAGCAGGCGCCAGGGTCTGGATCTGCCCCAGGCAGGGTTTCCTCCACCTTCCCCCGGCTGCCGCAGACACCAGCAGAAAGGCAGCCCCAAAGCGGGGCGCTCTGCCCTGTGGAGGTCTCTGAGCAGGATGCAACCCCCTGGGGACATTCTCTTTCACTCTCCCTTCATGACACCCTGTTCTAGGGGGTAAGGGCACCCCGCTCCAGAGCCTGTGATCCGCACCCAGAGAGGAGGCTATGGGGCTCGCAGCACCCCTGTGACTGGCACTGCGCAGGCACAGCCCAGCTCAGTGACACCAGCCCAAACCGCCAGCACCTCCTCCTGCATCCCCGTGCACTGCAAGGACATTTCACACCATCTTTGAGAGCACAGATCTCGGGGCTCCTGCAAGGCAAAGCCCATTCCCTGCCGTGCTGCACGCTCCAGCTAAGGATCTCAGGTAGCTCAGAAAGAGGGTGCCATTCCCCTGCCACACGCTGGGCACTCACTGGGACAAGACACCGGTAACAACCAGCACAACCCCCGCAGAACATCAGTGCCCCTCCAAACCCCACAGCAGCCCCATAAGTGAGCCCACGCCAGGGCCAGGCAGGGCAGCCCCACCGACACAGAGGGTACTCACAGCCGTGACAGCGCCTGGTTGTTTTGGAAGAGGAGCTCAGGCAGGGTGTGCAGCTGGTTGCGGTTCAGCCGTCTGCAGGGAAGGAGGAAAGGGTCAGGGTTTGGGGGGCAAAGCAATCACACACCCCCTGCAGCCCAGCTGGCAGCTCCGGGCACAGCTGGGGTGATTTGGCTCACTCAGAGGGACCATTAGAGCAGAGCATCCCACCTGGCAAGGACACCCCTGTCCCGCTCACAGCACTCCCAGGCGAGGGCAACCAACAGGGCTTTAATAAACTTACTCACAATATTGTAATTACATGCAGACAGGACTCCAAGCTGTTAACTGCTGATTGCTGCTTAACTGCACTATTAACCTGCTGCTCGCTCAGCTCCTCATATTTGCTCGAGCAGCTCGGGACTTTTAAACTGCTGAGCTATTTTACTGAGTACTGGAGTGGAACTTACGACTCCCTTGCTAACACACAGGACACAGCTGATAACAGTGAGAGTGATTTGTGTTTAACCTGCCCCTCACCTCAAAAGCATCAGAAAGGACTTTAAGAGCTATAGAAAGAGAAATAGGTTTGCTTCCCACACTGTAAAATACTGCTGCCACACAGCAGAGAAGCTGTTTGAAGTCAGGCAGCACCGATACGTTATGGTTTAAGGCAAAAAGGAAAGGATGCTCTCTGTGACTAAATCTGGCGGCCTCTTGCCAACCCGCCTCCACGCCCGGGCACTTACAGCCGCTCCAGCTCCTTCATGTCATCGAACGCCCCACGCTCCACTGTGCTGATCTGGTTTTCCATCAGCTGCCTGTGGAGAGAAGGGGTCAGCTTTCCGGTGAGGTGGTCTCCAGCCCCAGCGCTCCCGTCTAACTGGCGTGGTCCCTGATGCTCCTCCGGACACAGGACCACCTCGCTCTCACCATTCCCTCAACACAACCTGGCTTCTTTCTCCCCAGTCCCTCCTGGCTCACCCCCACCATGCTCAGCCCAATGCGGATGCCCTCCAGCCCCACCAGCAGATGCCCAGCAAAGGGCTCAGCATCATCTCTGCCAGCCCCAGGAGGGGCCACAAGCCGAGCACGGCGCCCACCAAGGTCGGAGCAGCAGGCCCCTCGCTGGGAACTCACAGGACACGGAGCTGCTTCAGCCCAGCAAAGTCATTCTTGTTGATCCGCGTGATGTTGTTGCCATTGAGCTCCCTGCAGAGAGAAGAGGTAGAGATCAGCAAGGAAGCACTCGGGAAGTGCCCAGGCACTGGGGCTCCCCAGGAGCTCCCCAAAAAGGGCAAGACAGGGACAAAAGGACAGCAGTGGCTGCTGCGTTTCTGTGCCCCTTGCCGGGAACAACAGGGCTAGCCGCTGGCTCCAGGAAGGACCGTCATCCTCAACAGCCAGCAGCACTGGGCACACAGAAGTGTGGCTGGCCAGGCTGGCATCTTTCACGGACCATAAAGCAGCAAGGGGCAGGGGCTGCCTGGCTCCCCCATCTCTCTGTCCCCACACTGGATGCCCCCCTTGGGACAGAAGCCCCAGAGCCATCAGCAATGCAATAAGCAGCCCGGGCTGGACACGAGTCACCCCACTCTGGCAATGCAGCAAACACCTGGTAGGGTCATCCCAAACACACAGAGCCCTGTAGAGAGGGCAGGGGTAATAAGAAAGTGAGCAACTGTCCCCCAGAAAAGCAGGACCCCTCCAACCACCCAGCTGCAGGTCACCCACATGCATTGTGACCAGTTCAGTGCTCAACACCTCACACCTTTCTCTGCCCTGTGCCACCCCTGAAACATCTGCCTGGACAATAAGCCATACTTCAAGAGACACTTGCACAAGGACCAGCTGTTTCTCCTGGCATTGCTCCCACGTGCAAAAGCCCTGGGTGAGCACAGGGATGGGCACCCCAACCAGACGGGAGTGCCGTCCCAGCTTGCTCACTCTGCTGGTGGAAATAAGGGCTGGGGGTTGCCCGTGGGGTGCCTACACCCACCCCGTGGCTCCTGTCCTGCCCAGGCTCTGCTGAGCACCAGGGCAAGGTGTGCCCCACTGCTGGACCCACACAAGGCAGGAATTCTGCTCCCAGCCTGCTGGCTACGCCTCCCTGGCTCTCCCCTGCCGTGCTCTCCAGCGTGCCACTGGTAGGATTATCCTGCTTTAAAATATATTGAGCCGGGAGCCACAGGGGTTTTCAACTCACAGTCTCAGCTTTGCAGTGCCTTTCTGTATTAGGGGCTGCGAGCACGGCAGGGAGCGACAGGAACCGTCAGCCCTCGGACTTACAGCCTGCGGAGCTGGGGGTCTCTGCAGCACCCCACGGCACGCGCTGGGGACGGAGGGTGCCCGCGCAAACGCACTGCCTTGCGGAGGGCTGCCACACCGGAGAGCCGGCTGCCCGCAGCGAATGCAGACGCGGAAATAAAGAGGAAACAAATAAACTACGGGAGGGGGAGGCAGTTGAGGGAAGGATGAGCTGTTGGAGCAGGGGAGAGGCCGGAGGGTGCCACCCCGGAGCAGGGTGCAGTGCCCAGGCGGGATCCCCGCACCCAGTGCTCTACGCACCCCAGCCCCGGCAGCAGGGCTAGGGAGCAGGGATGCCCCAATGTCACACGAGGGGCTGAATACAAAGTCCATCATTCCCATCCAGAGCCAAAGCCTCCCTCCACTGGGCTCTTTGGCCGGGCAAGGGGCCGAGGTCATGATCGGGCTGGCCCTGGAGCCGCTGAGCAGCGTGTAGGGCGCGGGGCACAGCCAGCGCAGCCGCGCACCCCGGGGTGCTGCCATTGTCCCGCTGAAACGGCTGATAATGGCTAATGAGTTCCAGCTCGCCATTATAGCCTCATAATTACACCACTATTCAGCAGCCGAGATTGCCGGGCTCCTGCCATTATCCAGCCGTGTGTGCCTGTGTTGGGAAGGAGGTGGGGAGAGCACGTTACTAGGACACAGATGAATGCGAGCGGGGAATGAATAGAGGTTCCCCAGCCCCGGCGATTAACTGAAACCCACTCGGGCTCCGCAGCCCCACGGCTTGCCCAGCTCCCGGTCCAGCCAGCGCACAGCGGGAACATCTGGCTCCCGGGAATGGGGCTCCGTCCTGCCCCTCTCCCAAGGAGCAAAACCCACGGCCAAGCTCTAAACCCTGGGCACAAGACACTGGGGTGGGTGACGCGTTTTAGGGACACCCATCACCGCAGGAGGGGTGGCTCAGTACATGCAGATGTGCGTGCCCACCTCCTGGTGGGCCACAGCTTTGGGGCCAACCAAGGGCAGGGAGAAACCCTGGCTTCAGGAGTGGCTTTCCCCCAATGTCCTAAAGGGTCCTCGCCAAAGCAGATGGTCTGGAAGCCCCCCAGGGCCAGGCTGGAGGCCAAGCTGGAGGTAACAGCGCTCATCCAAACTCCTAGTGAGGGTGGGTCCCCAGCAGGACTCCCATGTCACCTTCTTTTAAATGTATGTTACATTACTCTGGCTGCAATGTGGAAGTTAGGAAACCTCTGGTACTGCAGACAGACAGAGCAAAAAGGCTTGATTTTAAAACTGCTTGGTCTGAAAGCCAAGATTTACACCTCAGCCTGCAAAACCCAGGGAGGGCTTGGACACTTCCGGGGTCCTCCGAGAATCATCACCCCAGAGCCTTTGCCAGCGGCAGTGCCCAGAGCGTGGAGACATGCAGAAACACCAACCAGCCACGGGCTGGACATGGACATGGCCAGTCCCTCCACATGCCAAAACCAGGCTCTGCCCTCTCTCCCAGGCACCTGCTGGGACAGCCCAGCCTGAATCCAAAGACTTTTTCAGCACAAGGAGGCACAGGCAGGAGGCACTGCCCTTGGGCAGCGCCTGGGGATGTGCCAACCTGGGGGGCAACTGTGCTGCCCACCCAGCCCACCACAGCCTCTGCTCCCAGCCTATTCACCGAGCATCCTCAGGCTGCGCCGGCACGGGGGCTGGTGGCCGTCCCCAAGCAGGGCCATGTCCCAGGGCCCCTTTGCAGCCCCACTCCCTCGGGGACTGGCCCTTCGCGCTCCCTGACAACTGCTCTCAGCATCCCCCCTTGCCTTTGTTCGGGTAAATGATGGCCTTTGCAACCAAGATGGGAACGAACAGCAGGTAAAGCTTATTTGTAAGGATGCTGAGGCAACACTGCTATTTAACTTCATGCCATTTTTCCCCCTCTAAATCCCCTTCAGTTCCTCATGGAGATAAATTACAGTCTGCTGTGCCCAGAAAGCCGGATCCCTGCTGCTCAGCTGCTCACCCGCTGCCTCTGTGCCCTTTCCTAGTGAAGCAAAACACCCTGCCCTGCCCCACGCAGCAGAGCTTCGATAAGGACTGATGTGTCTGGGGAGCTGCCTGGCAGATCAGTTGCATTTCTGGACTGTGATTTGAAAGCACAGATGCAGGGCGTGCTCTTTCACTGTTAATCCATAGGGTTTAATGCCAGAAAGCATCCTCACGTTCACCGAGGCTGCCCCCCAAATCTCACACAGCCACTGGAGAGGCAGTGAATTTTCATTTGCAACCTTCAAATTTCAGGAAACCCCCCTCCCTTTTCTCCCTGGGAAGAGGAAAGCCATTAAAACAAGCAGTCCCTTTGCTACATTGCTTGTGGATCATCCCACTCCCAGATGGGATGTCTGTGCTTCAGCAGGGTTCATTAGACTGGATTTGCATAGTCTGGGTTTATATTTGGTTTCTAGCTTTGGATGGCTTATTCTGCTCCCAGGGGGTCTGATGTGTCTTTTCCCTTTGCAGGGTTTGGAGCTATACTAACTCAGTAACAACCTCGGAGAGTGCAAATGCTGAGAAGTAATTTATTAAATACAGCCAACATGAGTGATATTTCCCTGGGCACTGGTTTATCAGGAGCTGGAAGGGGAAGGAACAGACAGCGCAATCCCACTATCCATACTCTGTTGCAAAACATCAGCTACTCGGTGTGCACGTGACTCCTACCCTTGTGCTCCGCTCGGCTCTGCTCTCCCACTGAAGCAGAAATCCTAACTGCTCTGCTTCCCGGACTCCTGCTTTTAAGAAGGCAGAGGGAAAGTCTGTGACACAAAAGTCTGCATTTGCATCCACAAGCGGAGAAATGCACGCCAGCCCCATCAGCACCAGCACGGAGTGGGTACACAAAGTGACTGCGGGGGCTGGCGGGGAAGGGGTCGGTGCCAGCAATGCCTGCAGCCAGCCGTGCTCCTCTGGTCCCCGCTCCGATGGCCAACGCTGTCCCGGTGCCCAGTGAGGCTGGCAGTTGTGAGTCATCCCTCCCTCCATGGTCCCTGTCGCCCTGCTGTCCCTGCCCTTGTCTCAGAGCCCCGGCCCCTAGGGGCATGGCTCCTCTCCCCATGGCTCTGCAGCTCTCATCCCAGAGCCCTGACCCCAGCTGGAGCCGGCAGTGTCAGACAATAATCAGGGAAGTACAGAAATGAGGGCTGCAAGGTCACACACCCCACAGCAGTACCTCTGCAGCCCTCCATCAATCCTGATAGACACATACGCGGCTCCTTCAGGGATGGGAACTGACACCCCTCCCCATGCCCTATTCCAGTAAGTCCCTGCTCCTGCCTCAAGGACCATTTCCAACCCCTCTCACTGCAGATGAACTCCATCCCTGCCTGCCACGGCCACCATGGCACAGGGACCAGGCTGCTCCCTTGCCCGTGCAGGTCCCCTCTTCCAGTTCTGTTCCCCGCAACGAGCCCCCAGCCCCACGGGTGCAACCCTGCCCCAGGGTGTCTCTGTCTTGCAGGGGCAGGACCTGCTCGGCTCATGCTGCCAGCCCTCGCCTGCGCTGTTGGTGTTTCCCTCCCAACTTCCTCAAGTCCCCGGGCAACAGCATCCTTTTTGTCAGCCCATTCCTCCTCTTCGCCAAGCCCACTTTGAAATCCCAGCCTGTCTTCCAGTCCACTTGCATCTCCCCCAGCCTGGTGGCACCTGCAAATGTCATAAACAGCTGGTGTCCCATCACGGAGGCTGCTAATGGAACCACGGACAAGGCTCAGACCCCAGACTGACCCTGCGCTCGGCACTGGGGGACAGAGCAGCTGCACCCTTTCATCCTATACTTTTATTGCATTTTTCAAGCCTTCTCAAGATTTCACCTGGCTGCTTGAATGTAACCGAGTCCCGGCACAGGCTCGCTGAGCTGCCCAAGCAGCAAAAGGCAGAGCAGAGCCCTTCCCAGTCCTGGGAGAGCTGGTCCCCTCCAGCACCAGCACGCGGGGATGCTCACCACATCCACCAGTTCCCTGCAGCCCACGGGGGCACAGCCGGGTGCTAACCCCATCCCCTCCGAGGCACAAGGTGGGTACGGGGTGCTGCTACCCGCTGCTCGGGGACAGGGCACTGGGCACCCACGCCCTGGGCTGATGCAGCCGCACAAGGGGCTCAGCACTTTTTCCTCCTTTTCCTTCCCATCCCTGCCCTGACTGTACCTCCCAAGGAAGAGCAAGGGTGCCCACTGGGTTCATCCAAATCCCTCTGGGGGTGCCACACATTGCAGGGCGAACACCTTGACAGCACACACCCCACCAAATACCTGCAGGGTGTTGTGTCCAAAGAGGAGAACCCCAAGAGCAGCTCTGTGCTGTTTGGGCTCATCTTGGAATAACTGCCCTTAGCCCAAGGGGAACCCAACCTCAAGCACCGCATTGTCCCCCAGAGCACGGGATGCTGTGTAAGCTTTTACAAGGTACTAAAGCAGGTTAGTATCTCAATAAATTTTTAAGCGTTACAAACAGCATCGATTGTGCAAGTAACGGTGAGGATCCAGAAGGCTTTCTGCTCTTCCTGACTTCTCTCTGGGGTTTTCATGCCACAGCCATTAGCCACTCGCAGTCAAGGAGCGGTTTACACTCACACAGCATCCTGGTGTGTCACCTTCAGGTTAAAAATAAATAAATAACTTCGCTCAACCCCGGTGTGAGAAAGAAAAGGCAGCAGGTCATTTCTGTTTCATAAATGGGGAAACTGAGGACCAGATTTACCTGGATACCCTCACAATTGGGCTTTTTGTGCTGTGCTGACTAGCCCAGTGGGGAGTATGGCTGCTCCTGGGGCTCCTCTGCTTCCCAGGGCAGGGGAGGCATTCCAGCCCTCAGGCTTTGTCCTACACTCAGCAGATCGAAGTCCAAACCCCCCTGCACCTTCCTCAGCAAACTCCCTTTGCTCATCCCTCCCGGAGTGGCTCACAGCAGGGACAGGAGGACAAGCACACCTCAACTGCTCAGTTACAGGTTGCCTGCTCAACCCCAGACTGGCTGGGTCTCCTGGAGCATCCCATTTTGGAGCTGAAGCTTCCTCCCACCGAGAAATATCTGGAGCCAGGAGCTCACATCTCTCCCACTCTTGGTGCCCAGGGCTGCTCCTCGGCTGCATCGCTTGAAAAATTAATCTTCCTTTTTTTCTGATCTTCCTCCTCCTAAGCAGCCTCTCTCCCCCACAGGACACTTGCCTCTGCTATTTTGAGCAGCAAGTGCATCCAAAATGCATGCCAGGAAAGCAGACGCTCAGCGCAGCTTCAGAGCCTGTACGTGTCGCGGATGCCCGAGACAGTCCTGGAGGGGACAGCCTGGAACCCATCCTGCACCAACGCCACGGTGAGATTCCCTCCATCCCACCTCATTCCCTTCCCGCTTCTAGCAGCGCCGCAAACCTAATGACCAGGCTGCAAAGCACCCGCTCTCACTGCTCACGCCGCTAATTGCAGCTTGGTGCTGCACAGCAGGGAAACCTCTGCTCACCACTGCTGCCACTGCAGCCGTCCCTGGCTGTCCCCTGAGCGGGGACAGGGGCCAGCTGCTGGAGCTGGCCTTGGAGCTGCTCATGCTGGAAGCCTGCCGGGGAGCAGTGATCTGGGTCTGACATCCCCCGGGATGGGGCCATTTGCTAACGCACAGCTGGTTTTTATCGCGTTTCAGAAAAACATGCTCAGAAACATTGCTTTGCCTTTCAGGTTTTATGAAAGGTTATTTTGGTAGCAATAAAGATAAAGGGCATGCATCCGCGGCACTAAGTGCCTCTGGAGCGGGCAGGGAACCATGAAGGACTCGGATGCGAGACAAAGACAGGCTCCTTGGTTGCCCACCTCCCGTGTATGCACACACGCACACGTCCTGCTCCAGCGCTCACCTCGCCAGATCCCTGGGGAGCAAACCGGAGCAAGGATGGATGAAAAGCCCCTCTCAGCGCTGGGTGTTGGGCTTGTACATCTTTCCCTGGACGGGACACCCTTTCCCTGCCCATACCTCCTCAGTGGCACGCTGAGTCCCCTACGTGTCCCTGCGAGGGTCTCTCGAGCATCCTTTGCATTTTATAGCTGCCTCGCTCTTCTGCTGGCCGGAGGTTTGGTGGGAAACAATGAAGTAGGGGAGCACGAAACTCAAAGCAAATGCACGTCCCGTAATGAGCCAGCCAGACGGATTCTGTGCATGCGTGAGCGTGCACGGGGTGCCAACCCATAGCGGCACCGCTGCCGCCGTGCCCAGCACACAGCAGCAGCGGCGGCGGCGTTTGAAGGTGCACACGAGAGACTCACAATTAAAGCCAGGAGCGAATTCCCCCTTCCTCGCTCCCACCTCAGCGGTGAGGAATTGCCGGCGGCACAATGCATCACCCCGGAGGAGCAAAGTGGCAGCACATTTAAGGCAAAAATATCTACTTTAAAGGATGCAATAAAACAGATCCGTGGAAGGGTTTATAGGGAAGCAATTGCTGTGCAGGGTGAGAAGTGGTCACCAGAGGCCAATCTGCCTGGCTTTATTGCCTGTTACCGGTGACTTTTCCCAACCAGGGGACAATAGATCCTCCGCTATCAGCCTCGGCTCCAGTCAATACAAACACAACATAGTTTTTTAAACTAATATTTTTCCAGCATGCAATTCCATGGAGAGTGAGAACGCAGCGTTACCATGGCGATATATAGACAGCATCTGCCTTGGACCTAGCTGAAGGGAGAAATTGGAATAGAATTGCAAATTTCCTCTGTCCGGGAAGGCTCCCAAGGAAGCCACTGCAGCGGGCTGAGCGGGCTGCCTTCCCCAGCCAGCCCGCATCCTCCCAGAGCCCAGCACTGGCTCTCCCGAGAGCCGAGGGCAGCGGGGCCGGATGGATGCTGCCCTGGCTGGAAATCGGTCCTGCATCCTGCCCCAGAGCCCAGCAGGGTCTGCGCACTCCCTCGCTGCCTCTGCAACCAGCCTCCCCAGCTGCAACACCAAAAACTTGCCCGGGCACCCCAGGAAAGGGAGAGGATGACCCCCCTCAAGGTGCTTCCTAAGAATTAACGTTCCCCAAAGCACCCCAAGGCGACACAGCGCAACGACTGGTGTTGAATACACGAGTGCTGCTGCGATACTCCAGCCTTGCCACCGCAAGACATTTTGATTAACCAAGCTAAAGGGAGACGCGTGTGCATGAATTAAACACGCGGTGAACGCTTGCTCGCTGCTGTAATTTCGGCGGGGGACAGCCAGGCAGCACAGGAGGATGCCTCAGGTGCGGCCGCCCAGCCATCAAGCCCCTGTAGCCAAGGGCTGGAGCTCAGCACCCCTTCCCTCTGCCAGCAGCTGGGTGGCGGAGCATGCAGGCAGCGGAGTCAGCAGAGCTGGCTGCAGTCCGGATGGGACACAGTTCAGCACAGGCGAATCCCAAGTTAAGGGAAGTAGGCAAATGGGAGCCCCATGCAGTGCTGAGGCCAGAGACCCCGGGAAGGAGAAGAGGGAGCCAAGGGGGTTGCAGTGATGGGGACCCCCGCACCCAGCTCTGCTGCCCCCCACGTGGGGGGAGAGGGGCACAGCACAGCCGACACAGATGGGGAACATTCAGCCCACCGCAGGGGAGGCAAAAGGGGCGAGTGGGGCAATTCTCAGCTGTCAGCTGGAAACTTCAAAAGCAGGAGCGAGCACAGCACCAGCAGGCTCAATTCAACCCCCGTGAGCAAAGAGCTGGGCTGGAAGCGGCCATTTGCTGGCAGCGAATCCGCACTGATCCTGCTGGCATGGGGACAGTGACCCAGCTCCCTGACAGGGCAGCCTGCTGTTCACAGGGGCTTTCAAAGAAAGGCAGGAAAACGAGCGAATGGGGAAGGGAACCATGCCTTTCTCCCACAGCTCTCCTCTGGCAGGTGAGACCCCAAGGGACTCCCGGGAGCAGATAACACCATAGTCCTGGAGGATTATCGCCTGCTTCCTATGATGTCTCCAAGACCTGTTTGTCAGTGCTTGCCAGAGGTGTAGGCAGGAGCACAGGCTGCCATGCAAAGCGCCCAGAGATTTTGTTGCTTCCCCCCTCGCTGCAGCATAAACCCCTCTGCTCGGTGCCTGACCCAGGCAGAGGTGTGGGGTGCAGGCACCACTTGGTGTTCACGGCGGCTTGCAGAGTAGACAGCACTGAGGGAGCAATGTGCCGCGCCCGGGTGGAAAGAAAGAGTGGTCCCCTGTCCCCCACACACAGCCACCACCTATGCTCCATCCTGGACACGTCTCCAGCCCTTACCCTGCACCACCAGCATGGCACTGCCACCAGACAGACACCATGAGAAACGTTCAAGCAGCAGACAAGATAATTTCTCCCTAGCCCGTGATTCCCCGACGTTGCGGTGACTGTGAGGCAGGTAATTCCCTCTTCTTCAGAGAAAAAAGGTGTGTTTCAAAAGCCACGCAGCTCAGACCTCACCACAGGGTGCTGCTGCCTGAGTCCTTGTGATGACTTTGGCAGCGGCAGCACTGCCCTGACCAGGGGTTTGACCTGTGCCACCATGGGGCTCAGCCAGCTGGGATGCTGAGGAAAGCCTGGAGCCCCGAAACACCACACCGGGCTGCCCTGCACACATCAGGGACATACAACAGCCAAGCAACATGACAGCAGGGACACCACTGCTCACCAGCACTGTGCGACGCATGGCAAGGTTGACATCGCTCACGCTGCACATTTGGGGCGTGAGGAAAGAGCCGGGCAGCAGAAAGGGACTGCTGGCTTCCCAAAGAAAGCTGTTTGAGACAGCGAGTCCCAAGCACAGACCCTGCTGCAGGCTCCCCTGCGCTTGTTAGCTGACCCTGCTCTGTCAAGCGGTGGGAAATCGGAAACTGGGAGGTTGCAGCCTCTTTACAGGGAACGTGAACTCACGAGCTGTTACAGCAGGAATTCACTGCTCGGAGACAGACCTGCTCTGCACAGACACCCTCAAGCACCTGCAAGGGCGTGCAACACAGTGGGAAGTAGTTATCCAGCAGACAACACCCACGAGAGAGCAGCACATCTAGCTCAACCCAGCCGGCAGATGCGGCACCGGCAGCTGCGTGAATATACAGCAAACCCAATGTCACCGAGCTCAGCGATGGCCATGGAGGACCGGGTCAGTGGAGGCAGAACAGGAGGCAGCAGGCAGGACCCGCTGCCAGAGGGGAAGAGATGTCCTGCAGGGTGGGAGCCAGACACTCACCTGAGGGCATCCTCAGCCAGCCCACTCCAGCATCGTCTCGTCTGAGCGGTGCCAAGCACCTGCCCAGTGGGAAGAGGCAGGGGCTGGCTGTCGCCATTCCCCCTGCACCCGGGTGCATGGAGAGCAGGTGCTACGGAGCCCACCAAGCTCCCTGAGGGATGGAAAGAGCCGGTGCAGGCTATGCGCAAACCTTCCCCCCTGCCCTGGGCATGGAGGAAAGGGGCATCCTGTCCTGGAGCTCACAAACCGGCTCTGTGGGAGTGCAGCTCACAGCAGGCTGGCTGCTGTGCTGGGTGATAATCATTTGTATGAGGATAATTACGGCGGGAGAAGAGAAAACTCCACTAAAGCAGTGACCTGCAGAGCTCCCAGCGCTGCATGCTGGGTGCAGGCTGCCTGCAGTCCCTGCCTGCAGGGTCTCTCCCCAGCTGCAGGCAAAGGGCACATTCACACTCCAGTAACAGGCGGCAGCGCAGAAGAGGGGCAGGAGGAGCCCCGTGTGTGTGTCTGACCCAGGACTCATCCTGCTCCAAGCAGGCAGCGTCCCGATGCTTCCCTGTGCTACAAGGGAGGTGTTGGGGCAGCTTGGTCCCGCGGCTGGGGATAGGGGGCTATTATGGGGGGGCTCCACCACAGCCCCTGGGATGGGACACCTGCTGCCCCTGAGCAGAGGGGAGAGGCTGCTCTCCTGCCGGGATTGGGGACAACTGCATGCTGGGAACCTGCCACCAGCAGCAGGTTAGACACATTCAGGTTGTGCCTCCCTCCCCAGAGTGGGGACCCACCGCAGCCGCAGGACCCCGGAGTGGGGAGACCAGCCCAGCACAGGGCACCCTGCTTGGGGGAGCTCAGCCGGCGCCATAGGACCCCCGCAGCTGGCTGGACCGTGACTATGCTCCAAGGGAGAAAAGCTTTCCTTCAGGGGTCCAGCAGAGAGGCGCAGGGACCACTGCGATGTGGCAGGGGCTTTGATGACAAGGTAGATGCAGGCACAGGGGACCGGCAGGGCTGGTTGAGCTGTGTGCACGGCTGGACACTGGTCACACTGGGGTGTCCCAAGGGGAAAGGGGTCTGATCCCCAGCACAACAGTCCCAGGAGGGCTCCCCAGGGACAGAGAGGTGCCCAACATGGGTAGGGGCTTGGGTGGTGGGGACCTACAGGCAACCCCTCCGGCTGTGTGACAAGTCACAGCAGGCGCAGCCACACATCTGCCTGTGGGTGCCATGGGGTGTGCAGCCCCACATGTGCAGCCCCTTCCGGGCTGCCCCAGTGCATACGCTCCCCTGGAGCAACCCACCCCCTCGGGCACAGCTCTAATTCCAACCCCGCTCCGCTTTGCACACACACTGGCACACACACCGGCTCTTGCACATACACGCAGGACCCTCTGCACGTCCCCCCCACAGCCGAAGGGCTGCACATGCACCCTGCCCCAGCGGGCTCTCGCACACACACGGCTCCCCACCTCGACGGGCTGTTACACCCCTCTCATGGACGGGATGATGCACACACACACCATGGCAGGCTGCACACACCCCCATCCCCTGGACAGACACTTTTACACACACACACCCACACCCCCCCTCGCCGAACGGGATGCTACACAAGCGCCCACCCGGCCAGGTTCTTGCACACAGAGCTTTTGGACAGGCTTTTGGACATATCCGTGCCCCCCCGCCGGACCTTTGCACAAGTACTCCCCTTAACAGACACATCCATCCCCCTTGGACAGGCGTTTGCACACACACGCACATTCTAGACAGGCTGTTGCACACACACACACCCCCACGGGCTGACCCTTGCACACGCATCCCCCGACGGGGCTGCTGCACAAGCTCTCAAACATGCATCCCCCACCCCCGGCGCTGGGCACTCGCCCCCCCAACACCCCCCCAGGTGAAGCA